>JASEVX010000007.1:41517774-41552774 GCA_031761405.1 Serripes groenlandicus
GTGAATTATTAAAATTACACTTCTTCTCTTTGATTTCTCTGTCAGATTTATATCGATTTCTTATCCAAATGAAGTCAGACAGTATTTCTTTTGCAACCCACTTTGTAGAGAGACACATATTGGGCACTTTTACTTTCGTTTGTATGTCCGTCAACCCTTGAAGTAAGAATGTACTACAGTCTGTCCGTCTAACATTCACTTCCTGATTATTGTCAGGCGATACATGTGTTCTTTTAAAAAATCTTCTTTTCTAATAGATATAAGGGACAGTCATGGAAGGCCCGAAATGAACAGGGAAACGGCATGACTGAGGAATCAAGCGAGCAATGGAACGTACAAGCAACTGTAAATCTCGGCATAAGATCAGATACTTCAAAACCGAACCAGAGCCCTAAAGCTGTTGTAAAACCATTCTATAGGTATACACTACGGAATCCTGTTTACGTTATAGACTTGGCAAAGCGACAATTCGACAATAGGCATATAAGTTCGTCTAGTCGGGCTAAATATTTGACATCGACAAATCAGTCGACATCTTTCGGTCGGTATTATCGTTCTAATTCACATTGTCGGACTGATATTAACTGCGCCAACTCAAAGCTCATGTTGTCGACCACAAATATTTAGTAGATAATTTAACGCAGCTGAACAGTTCCCACCAGACTAGGGTACAAACTCAGGACCCCTTGTCCAGGAGGCGAATACTCATCCACGTTGCTACAAATGTAGCAAATACCTTTTGTAAACACAGCTATATAGTGTGTATTTATGTGACAGACTGCATACTATATCTCTCCATATGAAGATTTATCTTCGAATCATTCAATTTACAGCAACTACTTTTCTATTTCACATCGCTGTGGTCGCAAATATAACCCATATTGTATTGTATTGTATTGTATACACGTATACAAGACATATATACATAGCGTCTATCGATGTGATATACCACTCGATTACAATAATATCGTGTGAACTGTCAGTTGCCATTTACAATTTCGTGTTGTCGCGGTATATTTTAGGCCGTCAAGATGAAATAATAGCAATAATATTGACCAACAAATATTCAGAGCGCCTAATGTCAAATTTTCGGAGGCGGAAACAGGATTCCGTAATGAACACAACAGAAGATAAGTGATATTATGTCAGTGTATTATCCAAATTTCATTCATCGATTGAAAAGCAAAGGGTATTACTTTCAAGGCTTGCGAAGTCACGAGTGAAAACATAACTCGTTGCCTTTCACGAGATGATCTTCGATAATGTACTGACATAAATAGTTACTCTATTTCTTTTATGCTTTGAATGAGATTTCTAATAATTGCATAACAAGTGATATATAATTTGTGCTTACTTAGTTATTTATTCCACGTATGGAGCCTTATTGGATAACTGTATTGATGGCATCAATCGGTCGCCAGAGAAAAGAAAAACAACCTTATATGCAAACAATTGACACTATATGGCACAATTCTCGTCATGCGATAAAGATGGGAGACAATATACCGCTATTTAGCCGTACTTTATTAATATTGTTGGCTAATTTGATAATCAGTTTATAGACTCTTCCAAGTTGAAAGCTTTAATACAGTATCTATCAATAATGGATGAATTATAATTACTGACAGTGAAAAATAGAGCACTATCAATCTGAAGTATTCCTGCACTGTTTGCAAATGCCTTATCTGCAGGATTTGGGTAAATGCGTAAGTATATGAAAAAAGTGTTAACGTCCCGTTATCGCAAAATCTGAAAATATTTCTGAAAAATGAGACTTATATATATGTTTTTTATGAAGTATATTTTGTTAAGATTCCTACACAGCCTTTTTTATTGAGTGCGGGGGCTGCCTATTTTCGTTTAGTTATTGCCAGTCATTTTCCGTGCACTGGATCAGTTGTTCAATAAATTATTTTGTTTGCGCAATGTGGTAGATACTCCTAGTTCTTTAAATTTGAGTATGAGGTCAGAGACGCTTAGTTTATTTGGGCATTCCAGATCATCTTGCACTCCGCAGTCTAAAAATTCCATTTAACTGCAAACTCGTTTCTGGTACCTTCTTTGGTTTCTTGTAATACTAGGTTAATATCCGAGTTCTATTCTTTTAATGATTAAAAGGGCATCATTGGTTGCATCCCGTTGATTTGTTTTTGTATTTTGTATTTGTTTTATTATGTCGTGGTTTCTTTCTACACCTTTGTCGTATGCTAAAGGTCCATAATGGCTCACGAAGAAGGGAAATATGGTACAATTACACATGCAAGTATGGCATAGTATTGTTTGATTTGTCACCCTTCCGTTTTTTCAGTTCAATGTCATAAAACTGCGGTATGAATCCATGTGCCGTAGCAAACACCGATTCTTCATCGTAGATCCCTTGTTTCTTTGTAAATTAACAAATTGAAATTTGTATTATTAACAATCGAACACTCATGAGCAACATAATTAATCAGAGACATATTTGTTTCTGAATAAATGCAGAATATATAGATTGTGTACAATTAGACTGTTTACAATTAGACAAACCTATTTTTACGCTGAAAAGTTAGTAGTTCTTGTAGAAAATGTTAAAATGGACCAACATTTCAACAACTTCTTCAATAAGTGTCGTTTTTAATTTCTTATTTAGATAAAAGATATTCACTATAGAACATCTAAACATTAACCGAAAAGTACCTTTTTCTTTATGGTTTCTATGTAAGATAACGGAAATTTGGGCGATTACATTCAACATTTTATTAAAATAAACATTATTAAAAGATATATTTATATTCAGTAGAATGTTTTCTTCAAAACTTGATAAGTGTTTTTTTGAAAAATAAAACTGTTATAGAGAAAAATCTAATATGTTCCTTCATAATTAAATGTAATTTTTTTATCGATTTTTGACATTCGGTGGTTCTGATAGTTGGATATGATAACGATTTGAATAATTTGTAGTTTTAAATGATGTCGTTCGTTCCTGGTCATCAAATTTCAGTAGGAAGGGGTAAAATAGTCATGTATTATAAGCTTTCAGGGAAAAACAATTTTATCAGAAAAGTAGATGGGTGAATGAACTAAAACGAATTATGCCTGTAAAATTAATGTGCCAATGTGCAGGATTTTACAGAAAACAAGAAGTTGTTCACCTTACCTAACCTAACTCGCCAGACGCAAGCCAATGCGAATCTGTTTTTTTCTATTATTTAAATAAATACTTTTGCATAACAATGAAATCTATATTGATATTCCAGTTAAAATATCAAAGTCAAAAATAATTAATCTGTACCAACGTCATGTTACCATGTTTGAAATAATTCATATAATACTTTTAAAATTAACATGATTCATTTTATAAAAAATAGAATATTTACACTGTGCTATAATACAGTGTGTGTATACCACATGACTTTTGACTTCATATTTGCATCGTCAGACAGCAATAATTGCTCTTGATAAGAAGTAAAAAACAATGGTTACTTTTCTATTTCTTCACCATTGTTAATGAAACATGGCGCAGTCTACGCGGCTTACAATGCCCTTTCTCCGTTTCTTTACAGGAGTTTGATTGGTGGTCTAGTTTTTTCAAACACTTCGACGAACCTGTTCTGAAAATCCAGTTTTGATAATGCTCCGACTGTCGGCAATCTTAATACATTTTGAGAACAGGTTCGTTGAAGTGTTTGAAGAAACTAATCCACTTATTAAACTCCGTTGAAAACCGGAGATAGGGCGTAGACTGCGCCATGTTTCATTAAAAATGAATAAGAAATAAAAAAGTTACCTTTATTTTTACTTCTAAACCTAAGTAAAATATTGCTGTCCGCCGTAGCATTTGTGACGTCAAAGTCACGTGGTATACACACACTGTAATAGAATAATAATGAATGGTCCGTGCCTGGAGATTTTTTTACAGTTAATTCAAAATAATCCAAATTGTAGGGGTCAGTCTAGCATAGCTTTATACAGTCACAGCTGCTTCAACACAACTGAACATGTTATTTTTCCATATCATACATGCACTATTTTCTATTCTTTCAAATTTTCAATAAGTGTGAATTTTCAATGTGCAGGTTGTAGAACTTGTTGATCTGAAGGTATTTATAGATCGGCCGTCGGTACGTTTAACTCGGTAGTGTTTTTCACGATACACACTCTATATTGATATTCATACCATCCTAGCTATCATTCTACGATGCGAATGAATTTGGACATTATAAACATAGGGCCGTGTTGTGTATGTGTACAACATTAAATGAAGGAACAGCTAAATAGCTTAGTAGAATATTGAATACTACAAAGATTAACCTGGGTTATATAGAAATATGTTACACTAAGAGGCGTCGATTTGAGTGAATACACTTTCATTCCTGAGTTCATTTGTTAAGACACTCCTTCAAATGTAAAGTCATCAATTCAAATTCAATTCGAAATCGTAATCATAATACACCTGCTGAACGTATGCACATACTGCTTTAATTTGTTCCGATTGTAATTAGCCATTAAGTTCAAATGTCCACGATGACCCCAATTCACATAATCATTATCATTTATAGCGGTACAAAATGCCACCCTCGTCGCCAATTTATTGTGTATGTGTACAACATTAAATTAAGGAACAACACTATAGCTTAGCTGAATATTTAATACTACAAAGATTAACATGAAATACATAGGTTATATAGAAATATGAAAAACTAGCCGCGAGGCGTGGTTTTCAGTGGATACACTCTCATTCATGAGTTAATTATTTAAGACAATTTACACAGAACTCACCCTTTTCATATTTTAAGTCATCAATTATTCAAACTCAATTTTAAAATCGCAACCATAATTACACCTGGGGAAGTATCTGACTCGTGATCTGGAGGTCACGGGTTCGATACCCGGTTGCGGCGACATTCTTTCGGGCGATGTTTTCCATTGCCTCTCACCACTGATCTATGTGAGAAAGTAGTCAGTGGCTTCGAAAGAATGTTGTGTAAGTATTGGTGTGGGAAAGCCAGGAAAACATGGGTAGGTGCACTGACCGCCGTGATATGACCAAAGCTGTTGAAAGCGGCGTTAAACACCAAACAAACAAACAAACAAACACCTGGGGAAAGTATGCACAAACTGCTTTAATTTGTTTAGCGTGTGAATGACACATGAAGAAAGTTTGCACATACTGCTTTAATGTGTCCATGCATGTGGAGCGTGACCAAGTCATGTTGAAAGTGTAGAAATACATTTCATTTTTTAATCATATATAATTCATATTTTTGAACATAAATGTCTTTCGAGTTCTTTTTTTTTTTTTTGGTGATTGATGTCGAATTCAATCCATTTTCCGGCTGATATGCAAGTCACCGCATTTTGATTTTTAAACAAGAACTATTTGGCGGTTCGAAAAGTACACCATGACTATAAGCTGGCAACAGTCCATTCATTTTTAACAAAATGTTCCACAGTTCATCCACTTTCATTGACATTATATACCTAGACTTCTCTCTGAACCCAAGATAGTTTTCAAAAACGGAGAGCTCATATAGAACGACAGATGTGAAGTAATTCAATGCCAGTACTGTACAATCACTAGTCCAGATTACAGTCTCAAAACGAGGAGTGCCTTCGGATTTCGCCTACTATAGCAATTGGTTCTAACGAACCGGAAAATGAGCATTGAAATGTAAAATATCGTGGGATAAGGAATAAAGGGAAGTCAAAACCCCGTGGTTAAAGACACCATTATGAATAAATCACCGTGGTAAATGGAATTTCACGACAAAGACCAACTGTGAGGTTCGGGAAATCGGAAGACACCGGAGAATAACCGACGCCAACGTATAAACGGAAGTCAATCGTTATACACACTACCAGTATTTAAATCAAGTGGGTCAATATGGCCCTAATTCGATGGCCTGACTGATGGTAAAGAAGATTTCGGAAATACATATATATTCTTTATTAAATTCTCATCTTTGTACATGTTACATAATATAAAACAAGATACACCAATACAGTTGATAAATAATTATACAAAGTCATTCTAAAAAACAGAATTATAAGAGACTAAGCAATCATCACATATACCTTCCTAGGCCATTAAAAATGTCAAAAGTGATGTGATGCTCAAATTAAAGTAACTTAAGAAACAAAAGTTTATACATATATATAGCAAATATTACATTCGTCATATTGTATAACTTCAAATAAACAGATGCGCTATTTATAACATATAAACATAAAATGAAATAAAACAAGTACAAACAAAAAACACGACACAAAATTGTAAAATACTGGTATGTAAACAAGTGAAAAACTATTTACACAGATAAAATAATCTAGTTTTTAAAATATTATTACAGGTTTTGGCACTAATTCTTGCTATTTCCCTATTTGATAATATAAATGATAACTTATCAGACAGATTGGCAAATAAAGGGGTGATCTTATGGGCCGTATCGATCAATGGTTTACGTAATTGTTCATATAGTTTACAATAAAATAAAACATGTATTTCTGACTCAATGTCATTGCAAAATGGGCAGAGACGGTCATTTTCAGCCAGAATTTCGTACCTACCAGTTTCTATTCTAAAAGGTGCAACACCGCATCTAAACTTACTCAAAGCTGACCTATGGGTTGGGGGCAATATTAATTTACAATAATGTTCTGTAAAGAAACTAGTATGTATCTGCTAATATCAGGAACAATTCGAGTTGGAATAAAAGTGCAAGGAACGGACACCGTAAACAAACGCCCTTACTAGTAAAGGTTGTTTGTATAGAAAGCATTGAAACTTACAACAATTTGAAAGATGACCACCAAAGAAACATTCCTGTTCGGTTGATATTGAACGAGTGATTAAAGAGTGTAAAGCTACACATTGAAATTAAACAATTTGAACAATTGTTTATTGATGGTAACTTAGAAAACATTCCTGCAAAAACTTTTACAGGCTAATCCTCAAAACAAGCACTGTTAAAACTGAACAAAAAGCGAAATCCTTTTGTTTCAGCAATTTAAGATTTTAATCTGATCATAAACAAATTGAACAATGTTAGTGTTCAAACTGTATATATAATCAACATCTACAATGCATAGCACTGATAGCCTGACTGTAAATGGTTATACTATATGGTACAAAATACTTGAGTTGACGATCCTTAATTGCCGTATACAGTGAAGTTGTGTAACACAAGAAAAGGAAATGCGCCTAGAAATAAGATTGAATACATATACAAACCTCGGTGGCTCGATTTTGCAGGGCCAACACTAAATAGTTCTACCTCTCCGTAGTTAGAGGCTTCGTCTTTTGGACGTTACGACTATATTCATGTACTTTGTGTCGTAAAACATATTTATGACGTAGAGATTTTAAGAGGAAAAACACAGTTAATTTTTTGTTTTTTTATTATAAAATTTTGTACATGTACATTTTCAAACTCTATAATAGCGTTGTATTTCACTTCTAAATGCCCCCTTTTTTTTCTCTTTAATTAGTTTTCACCCGTTTCCGGGTCCTTTACCACGTTGCTCAGGGCTCTGTATAGTTGGATATTCTTTCGTCTCTGACATCATGTTATACACATCGTTTATCGGACACTTAATGATTGATTAAAAAATACGAACAGTTAGCCCCTAACAACTTTAACTACAAACAACTCCTGAACGAAGATCACAAATGTGTGTTAAATTCGTAACACTTTAATCAAGAAACTAAACAGCTGTCGCGATTCATGGAAGATGTGAAAAACAGTAGACTCAAGGTGACAATATGTACACTAATTACGTGAAACGGACCGTGCAGTTATTTCGAGAGTGCGGAGGAAGGTCTTCGAGCTATCCGTAGAAGAACAGCTTGAATTATATAGGGTTTTGGTCGGGGCCGAGAGACGAGTTCGAGCTTTCCCATGTTCGAGCCACCGAGGTTTGACTGTAATTTCAGTGCGTAATCGTTTAAAACGCTACCGCATTACGCCAAGTCTTTCGTAATTAGAATGGGACATATTGCTGGGAAACATTACAAAGTCGGCACAAATCATGTGACTTATCAAAAGACTTAATTAAAGTATTTCCAAAATATAACAATTATTTGTTTCAGTGTATGAAAATAAAGTCATATTGTGAAAAGAAAAGTTTCATCATTTCTAACATTCAAACAATTATAAGGGTTTGCCCCTTTTCAATAGCCTCTTGGTCACCATATTTTTCAACCAATTAACATGGATTGAGACATTTTTGTAGAGTGTCACCTATGGAACATTCCACCAAATCATCTTTGGGAAACGACATGCTGATTAAGATAAGTGGAATTTTAAAGGTTAAGGGATTTGCCAAATCCCCCTCTCTGATACTACAACAACAAAGATTCTACTTAATAATTAAATATTTGACCAATTGTGACAAGGGACCACATAATGAACAGTCTTCCTGTGAAGTTTGGTTGAAATTGGCCAGTGGATTATTTAACCCTTTTCTGATGCCGCTAGGGTCCTATGTACTGCCAATAATATGGTTTGAACAAAGTATGAGAAGGCGGCCACTTAGGGAATATTTCTTTAATTTAATCATGAAATCAGACAAGCACTTTCATAAGATAGTAATGGTATATTATGTCATTTTACCCCTTTTCTGTCATGCTTGTCAACAAAACAACTATTTTGTATCCCTAATTTTATTGACAACAACTTCATCCAATAAAAAGCAAGAGTTTTACAATTACTAACTCCCGAAGAAAAGAAAATGTGCTTATTCAACGAAATGATTTTCGATACCACACTTAAACAAACATGTTTCCCCTATGTTGTTAACCACACAGTCGTTGGAGCAAAGACTAGGGTTCTGACTATATAATACGACGTTTCATTTTTGATCCGGCTCTGCACTTTTTGACCTCTGTTCGCATAAGGTTTAAGAACTTCTGAAATTAAAATCCATTTGCATCCTTAGTATGAATGCCTAGGCCGATCTTTACACGCGTGTTCTTAATGCGAATGGAAAACTAAGCTAACATACTTGCTATTTTTTCCAATAGGCTGAAACTAGACGAAGTGAGCAAGATTCACATAGCAACATATGATGATGATGGCGATTTTGTGAAATGTGGACGGTCGCTGTATTCAGAGGCTATGTCTCTTAGTGTTCAAGCACTGGCGGGTTGGAAAGTGGACGAGGTAAGTCAAGAAAATTCTGACACTACACCTGATCTTTTTAAATTTATAACTATGAATCAATATATAAATAAATAGAATATCAATTCATGGTTGAAACTAAATTTAAACAAGAGGGCCATGATGGCCCTGTATCGCTCACCTTAACTATACAATGTACTGCAACGCAAAACACATCAAGACAATTATTCTGAATGCAACCTCCACAGTGTTAACAATATTTTCCTTCATTTGGTCTAGTGATCTATATTTTTTTACCTGATATGACCCATATTCCAACATGGACTAGATATCATCAAGACAACATTCTGATAAAGTTTCAACTTGCTCAAAGTAAAAATGCGGCCTCCGGAGTTTGAACAATATTTTCCTTTATTGACCTAGTCTCCGATCCAATATGACTCATATTCGAACTTGACCTAGATATAATTCAGACAAACATTCTGACCAAATTTCAAGCTGCTGAAGCAAAAAATGCGGCATCCAAAGTGTTCACAAGATTACCCTTCAATTTGGCCTAGTGACCCATATCCGAACTTGGCCTAGATATCATTTAGACAAACATTCTGACCAAATTTCAAGCCGCTGAAGCAAAACATGCAGCTTCTACAGAGTTAACAAGATTGTCCCTCAATTTGGCCTAGTGACCTAATTTCTGATCCAATATGACCCATATTTGAACTTGACCAGGATATCTTTAAGACAAACATTCTGACCAAATTTTAAGTTGCTGAAGCAAAAAATGCGGCATCAAAAGTGTTAACAAGATTTTCCTTCAATTTGACCTAGTGACCTAGTTTTTAACGCGGCATAACCCATATTCGAACTTGACCTAGATATTTTTAAGACAAACATTTTGACAAAATTTCAAGTTGCTGAAGCAAAAAATGCGGCATCAAAAGTGTTAACAAGATTTTCCTTCAATTTGACCTAGTGACCTAGTTTTTAACGCGGCACAACCCATATTCGAACTTGACCTAGATATTTTTAAGACAAACATTTTGACAAAATTTCAAACTGCTGAAGCAAAATTTGCGGCCTCTTGAGTGTTAACAAGAATTTCCTTCAATTTGACCTAGTGACCTAATTTTTGACCCGACGTAACCTATGTTCAAACTTGATCTACATATCATCAAGACAAACATTCTGATAAAGTTTCAACATGCTCAAGTTGAAAATGTGGCCTCCAGAGTGTTAACAAGATTTCCCTTCAATTCGACCTAGTGACCTAGTTTTTGACCTCATATGACCAAGTTTCGAACTTGTCCAAGATTTTACGGAGATAAACGTTCTGAAAAACTTTCATGATGATTGGATGGAAAATGTAGCCTGTAGAGTGTTAACAAGCTCAAATGTTGACGACGCACGACGCACGACGCAAGACGGACGGACGCCGGACAAAATATGATAACAATAGCTCACCTTGCACTTCGTGCATAGGTGAGCTAAAAACCCATAACCCACCTGATTGTTTAGAGCTGAACGCCCTTTTCAATAGTAGTTAAGTTTTGTAACGCTGACTAATTTACATACCCATGACTTTCTGACACCATTATTCAACCAACCAACTGTCTATACGATACGATACGATAATGTTATTGCATAATCAGGCCTCTGGCCTGTACATACAATGTTACATTGACACATATTCAATAAAATATCAATGTAATGCAATGGCAGAGTATAACACACAATGAGATAACATGTTCAAATAATAACGCTAGAAAAGAGTATACATTTTATTTCTCTACGATGTTAGTATTTGTTTGTACATATTTGAAGAAGAGAACAGCAACGATGACACCATCAACAAAAGAATATACAGCGCTTTTCAGGAACTCACCCCTTATCTCAAACGCATAGTATAAATACATAGCGAGGTTACGGAAAACAGTTCAATAAAATGAAGCCATAATATAACAAAACTTCTCGTAGTTTGCATTAGTAACATACAATGCATATATATGTTTAAACGAATTTCATTGTACAGGGAACATTTCAAAACAAAATGAAATTCATTTTCAATACCACAGTTAACACAAATGTTCTATCTTCTAGAAGAAGCATATAGAACCTTCCATTTTCTATCATCAAATCATGACAGGAAAATCTAAAAGAAGCCATTCTAAATTCACCTTTTTCAATTATATTGAAGTAATCGTCTATCTTCGCAAATTGACAGTTCTTGGTTTATTAGAAGTTTTGTGGTGGATAACGATAGTGTTGATTAATTTAATATACGGAAAATATAGAACAATAACTGAAAATAAAGGAAAGGTTAAGACCAGTTCTTTCCAAAACCTCACACTTTAACTATAACAGTTCTTATAGCTTGAATTTGAAATTGCAAACTCTCTATATTCACATTTAGTTAAGATACCGAGAAGAGGGTGGCAAGACCTCAGCATACAAATGTACGTGAGAAAAATATATCGAAACATGTGACAATTAAACAAAATTGATTGGAGGATTCGTAACCTTCCAATATCCTGTTTGAATATATATCATTTGATATTTTTAATAAGTAAGGACAAACTAGCTGTATTCTCACTAGTTGCAATTGTCATTGCTTTGATTCGGTCATCTGAATGAGTTATGACTTAAAACTTAATCCACTTCCATCACACCTCCGAGGTAATGTGGTTAGGGAGTCCGGAGACCAGGGTTCGAACCCCGGTTTGGACAGTCCAAAGTAAACCATTGTTGTAGTGTATTTGTAGAACTGTTTGGACCTGCGTACATACCATGCACGCATTTTGATTACACTTCTTATTGATTTGAATATATATATTATTGATAATAAAACAGCAAATGCAAATTCCGAATAGTGTATGTTTCTTCTCAATATTCCTTTGATAATTGAAATAGTGTAGCTATGCAGACTTTTGACATAATGTGGCTAGTCGCTATGGAATAATGTTTTGCGTAGCACGTGGTAGAGATATCCGTGAAAATAATTGGTACATTAACGGATCGCTGTGATACTAACTGATACTATACCTCGTTGGAAATCTAAAATCATGACGATATAATTGACACAGTGATTTCTTGTTTTACAGTCGTGTGTAATAACTTTTAACGCCAGTTCTGCTCTTGGCTACACGGACAACTATTGGGGCGGTATAGCTGTCACGGTTAGGGATTACAACAGGCTTTCTATCCACGTTGGTGGGTTTAACCGGCCGAACAGTTTTGGCAGCATCAGTGCAACGCCAGTTCAGGTACAATATATGTATTAGTAACTAATACTTTTGATATTCCTATAAATTAAATACTATGATCTATTATTAAAGTTTCACCAGCGCCGCTAGTTATGGTATCACTTTTGAAGTTATTCTGAACTACATCTTTACAGCATTTTCACCGAAGAGTCTTTCTTTTTTACGTGGGGGGAGGGGGGGGGGGGGGGGGGGGGGGGGAATGTGTCGACTGTATCTCTAAGTAACATTTGTTACAGTTCAACAAAGAACTAGATTTTATAATAATGGAAAAGAATGTAAATCATGTTTTTGATTAGGGATCCCATAATTGTCAGACTTCTGTATCAATGTTGTGTTTACCGATAAGGATGGATTTATACGATAAACGCTGCTTTAACATGCCCTTATACTACCAAAATATTTGAATGATGACATCCTTTTTAAAACGACCTTATGCACATGTGTTAGCGACAGAATAAACGCAAGCACTCATGAGAGAATGTACAGTGACGTTGCGTGGCTAAATAAAGGTACAAAGGTGCCAATGTTTGTTAAATACTGTATTCATAGTGTTTATGGACATATACAGTTGCGAAAACTAACCGTAAGGTATTTGCTACCAATGGAAGTTCAAATCAGCTAGCGCAAACGCGCTGTCTGACATGGTTCTGCACTGCTCACAAGGAAGTCATAAAATGTTTCAAACATTTCAGTAAACCAGTGTTGAATTGGATCCTTCAGCATGGAAACACAGTTAGTTATTTTTCTATGCGTGTGTAAAAACGCTATGGTCGGTGTTTGAAGACCACTGTTCAAAATTGGTTCATTGATTCGTTAAGAAATGTCTAATATATGTATGATATTTTTAGTTTCTTGTCCAAATACAAGAACATTTGGAGACTCCGGAGTTTATCACGCCTACACTAGAAAATAACCACGAGTTTATGGTTTACGTTGGCGTTGTTTGGTCGGCGATGATTTATGCAGAGGCACCGAAGAATACGTAAGTAATTTAAACGTTAAGAACTGTAAAATTATAGTTGTATTCTCACGCTAGTAATTTTGCAGACAAGTGTAACGTTTTGACAAATACAAATAGGCACTGTAATCATTTCACTGAGCGCTTGCACACGAGCGGTGTTGATATCATTCAGACATGTAAATTGAACTGCACATAGCCCTTTCGCCATGCTGATAAAAAAACGAAAGTTCTAAACGTTCAACGGCTTAACACCTTTATTTGAATACAAATTGAGTTATTGTTCATTTCCGCGAAATACGTAAACAAAACATTATTTTAACATGCACACACTGTAATGCTTTCATTGTAAAAAGAAGCAAACATTTAATTTCGCATTGTTACCTATGGTTTAGAAAAACAAATTACATGTATTTTAGTTAGTTGAATTAGATGAAAGTCACTGAAACTTAGCAATCGCGGTCAAGACATTGTACTGAAATGAATAATGTACTGATATATTATTAACTTCTTAATAGGGCTGCATCTTTTTTCCGAAATAGCTTATGTATATTCTAACGTTAGGCTCTGCATTAATAAATGAGCCCATAAAGTATTAGACAAATAAGTCAATGCGATCAGAGTTATTGATGTACTTCCATATCAAAATACACTCTAATACACCAACTATTTTCTATTGTAACGAAGGACATTAATCCACATACCTTTATAGTTTTTGAGCTTTTTCACAACCGAAATTGCTCACATCTACCCCTGTCTTGCTAATTTCGGTACGCATGCGCATTTGTGCGAAACCTCCATATTATCATAGGTCCCGTATATTTCATGGTACACCGTGAAAAGCGATTTCGTGGCAACATAACGAATTGAGAAACCATTATTTCTACTTGCAAAGAAATGGCTCACCTCTCGTCATAGCGAGTGTGCCTTTAACAATTTAGTAAACAGTTGTTCTTGTCAACATAATCATTTCACGTACTCGTTTGTTATGTACGATAAATGTGTGCTATTCGTGGTCAAAGCAAGAAATTTGCTCAATATATCCTGATTGACTATACAATCAATTCAAGATATGGAAGCAAGCTTAATATGATTAACTTTCGGCTTTATTTTAATATCGCTGACATGTAATCAACGATTAACAAACCAAAACTGATAAACCGACTCTTATATCACGATTTGGAGTTCATGTGTGTAGTAATTAATCACGAAGGCCGAATGGCTTTAGTGATTAATTACAAATCACCTGAACGACAATAGGATCACTGAATATGAAATCTATTTCCATTCTAGCACTTTTTGTTTTATAACTTACAGGGATATAACTTAGGGGGGGGGGGGGGGGGGGGGGACTATGTTCTTTTCAAACATCACGTTACTTTTCTTGATAAAATCACGTGAAGGCTATTCTATCATTACTTCTTATTGTATTCGTTTTGTTCAACTAACAAAACATTTTGAAATCAGTTTTATTAATAGACTATGAACATTTTATTTTTATCATACCTTTATCAAATTTACATATACTCATCATGGGCCCTTTCTTACTGTCTCATGCTGAAACAACGTTTTTGACCGGTTAACAGTATGCTGTTACATGGCACGCGCGTCTAAAATGCTGGTCATGCACGTGCATGACGTCATTTAAAAAGAATAACGTAACTGTTATAAATCAACTTTCCAAACGGCATTTGCAACAAAAGCACGTGATTTCATTCATAAATGTCAAGCCCAGCGTAGTAACGCACGCGCACTATAAAAAGATGTATGAAAATACGCTGGAGGGAATTTCAACAGCCAAAAATA
The DNA here is from genome assembly GCA_031761405.1 of Serripes groenlandicus. Lineage (NCBI taxonomy): Eukaryota > Metazoa > Mollusca > Bivalvia > Cardiida > Cardiidae > Serripes > Serripes groenlandicus. Next base: position 41,532,897 of record JASEVX010000007.1, read on the forward strand.
ATTCAATAGCCAAAAAGAAGTTTAGATTGATATATCGTATGATTTATTCTCAGCCTTCTTCTTGCACCCTGATACAATGTATAAAATTATTTAAACAATTATGTACCGAAGCCTTGGTATAATATCAAAGATGACCCGCTGGATTTAATTAACCTCTAAATACTCTCTATATATAACCGTTCAAAATAATGTCACCTACTTTTTGACTGGATGAAAATAAGTCCCTCCTAGCTGCTTTTATTGACAACAGAAACGGTATATTTGTCGAAAGTCATAACTTGTATCATGCCTCGCTATCCGGGATTAGAGGATTCAGCCGTTATATTTGATTGTTCCGATTTGGTAACTTATTTTCCATGCCATTGTCTCAATCTTCAAATGTTACAAAGGTCAGGTGACATTTGTAAGTTTAATCCATTCTCAAAACTAGCCTTAAAATGCAACAGCCTATCAGATGCACGAAACCATTCGGACAGCTTCTATCGATACAGATCAGTTAACATGCATATTTTCAAGTTATATCTACCGACAGTTCGTGATTGGTTTTGTTTTATTTGTTTATATTCCATTTTCTGATAACCTGCTTCATGCGTAAGCTTTTGCTATTATTTTAGATGGACTGTTGGCAGTACGCATTTGCGGATTATATAGATAAACAAGAAATAATAGAAGCCTAGGGTAGCTTTGTAACTATAACTACGGAATGTTCTTTGTCGTAGGAGTACCAATACGGAAGATAGAACAAAAAACGACCTCCTTTGCATGACTTGTATACATATGACCCTTTTACACCACCTAAAGACAAATTTTGACGAATCTGCAAAGATAATCTTTAAGGCATTGTATGAAAATTAGCATTTCTCTTTTTTTTGTCAAAATTGGATCATCTGTTTTTAATAAATAAGCTCCCATTTTGGATATTTTTCAAATTTTAGCTTATAAGTCTCTTTGTCATGTGCAGAAAAAGAGAATTTGTTGTATGTTGGACAGGGTTAAAAGCACTACTACATGTAGTTTGTTAATATTTTCAGCACAATCGACGAGTTTACTGCTCACGCTTTTCTAAACGAAAATACAACCCTGACTGACTTTAAAGATGATACATTAAACAGAGAGAGGGTTAAACAAGTCAGAATATCTTGGGAACCAGAGCCAAACGATATAGGAAGTCATATCATTTGTATAAGAGTCTTGGACAACACTGGGTATTGTTTTAAAATAGTTTATCATCATTAACACGTGCATTTATAATGATAATACTAATATTAATGATAATGATAATAATAACGCTAAAATAACGACCAAAATCGGTCCAATATTATAAACGTCTTAGGTACTTGTAGAGGATTTTTATATAACAGTTCTCAATCGTAAACTGCTCTTACGACCGGTTTTTAAGCAGGAACCAATTCGTTATAAATGAACCGTGTTTTTAAAACAACAACCTTTAACTATTTTAATAAAAGTGTCAACCTGCACCATTCACCAATTATTATCAGAGGATTTGCAGAAACGTCTGACAAATAGTGTGTATTTGAATTGGACAACATGGAGGCTTACAATGACATCGTTACTTCCTGTTATTTGTCTGGAGCAAAGGAACACAATATATCTTTTAAGGTAGTTTTGTTTTTGATTTTCAGAGTAGATTCTGTGGAGGACAAGTGTTTTCTAGTTAACGTTAAAGGTGTGTATTAAAATTATTTATCACGTAAAGCCCTATTTGGGAGTGTCAAAATACCATTACATAAAATTCATATGACACTTCTAGTTTAGATTCCAGTCTTACGCTCAAGTTTTTGTTACAACACGGAAACCAAACTACAAAAATTACGTCACGTCAGTGGTTTGACGTTATAACGTCAGTCTCTTTGGGGCAAAAACCGGCAAACTTCATGTACATATTTTCAAAATACGCCTCATAAGTCACTTTATGTGATAACTAGAATATCTCATTCGTGTTTATTTATGATCACTTTTAACAATTTCGGTAACTAATTCAAAAACCAAACTCTGATCTAGTTAACGTATTGTTTTCATTTCAGCTGTTTCCGTTTTGTTAAAGTAAAGAATAATTGTTATGTCTGCAAACTCATCTTATTTTTATTTTTCAACTCGCGTTGACCGTTACATTTAACGAACATTATCGGGTTTTTAATTTTATTTCAGCAAACACGTTTGACTCGCCTGCTGCCACAGTCAGTAATGTATGTATTTTCTATATTTGAGTCTCGAATAGGGGTCCTGTGACATCCTACTTTTGGCATAACATGAATAAGTTAAGACGTGAAACTTGAAGATCAATAAGTCTATAGTCTCTACGGACGTTACATATATAACTCCCGTAACGTGTAAGCGGTCAGTGGTGGGTCCGACATAACTGTGCAGATGCATAGGCTGTATCGTCCGTATAATTCAAAAGACACATTTAGTGACTGACGCTAATGTCATTATGTATATATGTATGAATAATTTTGTTACACATATTATCGCTATTTAATATTTGTACATTTCGTAAACAACGGTATTAGCAATAATTAGTTATCACTAACTGTCTACCTTAATATACAAAGTTTATTAACCATTAAACAATTAATACGGGAATTCTTTCACGAGTGATATCTAAGCGCTTATAACAATTCAATTCAATTTCTTTTTTTTGCATATAACATTTAACATGTTGTTGCATCAAAATTAACTTTTGTCAGGAAAACATATAGTATAGTATAGTTTGAATACATGACATATACATTTGAGAATAAAAACGAGTGCTTCTTTAACATTATCTTAACTTCTTTCTCGTCCATCATGTCTCTCATACTGCTCGTTGCGTTATGTAATAACTTCAAAATAAGTCAAACAAAAGTGTGTGAATAACATAATATTTGATATTTAATTCACACAAATGGAACAATACTGATACATCCAACATATAAATATCATCTTGTCTACGTCAATGTACTATCTTCTCCTGTTACCGAGATATTTACGCATATATCCTATTTGCCTTTAAATGACCGAGAACTGAACCAGTAATACTGCTTCATTTATGCTGACACCAGATATTCAGTCGTAACGCCTCGAGACCAAAGCACTACAACTACACTATCGCGGTGGTCCACATTTAGATGTTTCTATATTTTTCACAGTATATGTAATGTGTAACATTTTAATATACGTCTTCGTTTAAATGACTTGGGAAAGAGTCTCTAAAGCTAGAAATGTATTTTATTGATACAGAGTTGGAACATTTTTATCAAGGATAAATTCATATAAGATAAGGAAAATTCTTTCATCTTTTACAATTTCCGTTCTTCCCCCAATAGTCTTCTGCTGCATAGGCATCAAAGTATCTGGTTAAAAGTTAATAACACTCTCTAGTAATTGATTTTGTAATACGCAAAAGGGAAAAAATAACAGTGGTTCGGATGTATGTATACACATCTATATGTATATAGAGAGAGATGTATTCCGGATAGGGTTATGTCTATACTGGCTTCATAGACTAGTACTGGTTAATTCTCCAGGAAGTAGATATCGAGCGTGATTAATCTAAGCCGAAGGCTTGTTTCGCAATCGATGTAAAATAGATAATTTTAAACTTATATACTAGTTGGTATACTAATGCCACCAAAACTGAAGACAATATGCCAACAATATTCAGTCGTGTCGTGCCATTTGCTTAATTATATAAAAAAGGACTCTGGTACAGCTACATCACCGAGGTGGTCAGAAGGTAAACTGACTTTACACGGGATCGAACTCATAAGCAAAAGACAATTGTCATTATAGTAGCCATGTACATGATTATAATGTTGAATGTTCGTTAAGTTATGATAACTTTGCATCCTCTGCGAACGTTTCAATTTTACAATCCATTATTTCTTTTGACGTTTGTCAAATGTTAAGAAGTATGTACATACAAATGAACTACATGTAGGTTACACAGATGTGAGCTTTGGCAACCAATACCCGACCTTCGAATATTTTTATATTATATATATCGTGGTTAAATTGAGTTCTGTATGGTTTGGGTTAGTGATAATATGACGGCGAACAGAGAAAATCCCACCCAGACTGTTTTTGTTAATCTACTTGTTTTCTTTTTGTATTTATGGGTTTTAGAACAGACCATACTTCACCAACATTCCATCAAATTCCGAGAACGTGTCGTGCAAAGTGGACAAAACCTGTGTACTTCCATTATACGTTATTTCAAATGCGTAAGTATGTTAACCGCTTCTGGCGAAAAATGGTTTTATGCTGTATCCGTTTCAGTATCATTTATACGTTCATATATAATTATAGGTTATTTAACAGTGTTCTGTACAATACGGATATATATTTGGACGAGTACACAGCTTGGAAAATCATATTGGACGAGCCGCTAGGCGAGTCCAATATGATTTTCCAAGCTGTGTACGAGTCCAAATATATTCCGTATTGTACAGAACACTGTTAAATGATCTTTTTATTCTATACCTGACTTTTTCCCCAAAATATATTTTGTATTGTGCAGAATAATGTTAATGACCTTTTTATTTTATACCTTCTGTAGGCACGGCCTGCGCTAACCACCTTTTGAATATTCCTACATCACTTTTAGTTTTTTTCACAGTGTTTTTTGGTTTCTGTTCAATTTCAAAGTCATCTATTTCAGAATCGGATAACATTTTAGTTTCAGTGTTACTCCTTGTTTGCAAACGACAATAATGATAGATCCGGTGACAACAGGAGCTTTATCGTAACGCTTTATCTAGAGCGCCTGTCGATTCAGACTTTCATTCGGAACCTTTTCACGTGTTTCGGTCTTTATCATAGGTTTAACATGGGACCTGTGAATCGTACAATACGAAAAAAATACGGGTTATTTTGTACGCGCGTGCGTCCCGATACGGAAATATATTGTACGGTCACATGATTCGAATGAGCGTCTACGATTGGACGTATAAATTAGGTATAGAATAATATATTATATACTATTACTGAGAGCAGGATTTATACATGTTATAAGATCCATCTGGGGTTATGTTCCATTATTTGGGCAGTGAAGTATCTGGTGAGACTGTGATTATGCATAAACTCAATAGAGACATCTCTGTACTCAGATGCAACGAAATACAACGGGACCCATTATCGCATGAAGCGACTTATTTCGTTTTGATTTTTTTTTAAATTTCCCTGATCGAGCCACTTTATACCGCTGCTGTTGATTAGTCTAAACAGTTTGGTATAAGGAGAAATTGCCACGCGAAAACGAACAATTGCACCATGATCCATATGAACCTGTTCTTGTTGTGAATTATTTAACTCGTCTGTAATTTGAAGGAGTCTAAGCGTTATATTTACATTAGTTTAAGCTCTTAAATAAAACATCCATCTCTCATAATGATTTCCACAGTTAATTTACATCAAATAAGCGTTTTCCGATTGGTTAGTGTTTGTGTTTGAATTGTGTATTTAAATTAAGGTTCCTACGTTGTTCACCAAAACATATCAACTACAATGTTGTGCATATAGGAAGACGTTTATTGGCTGTCGAATTTGATATATATACAAGTAGGAATTTTATTGAAAAATTACACAATAACAATGAAAAATAAATGTGTACCTCAGGCATCAGTAACTGAAGTTGGCTGATTCGTCCAGGAACAATCAGATATGACACTAATAGTAATATCAAAGCACTGCACGTACTACTGCAGATCACGGATTACGTTTGGACAAGGATTTACCTATCACAAAAGTTTATCAAATACACTTCACAATAGCACGTTGTTGTGACCGTATATGAAATACTGTTGGAGTTGAAAGCTACAATAGTTAATACAACAATGGGGATTTATCGCAAATACTTGTTTTGACTGGTGGTATATTTCAAAGAGGTCGTGGCATAGTTAACAAACACACTCCGTTATTACATTAACACATAGCATGTCATACCAAATTCAAAAGATGGCCGCTGCATAACAATTGAAACTAAATTGAATGTCCAATTTTAAGATCCAGGCAGAAATAGTACACATCTGTATCTGAAGGTTCTTGTTATTATAAAAATGTCGAATTCTTGTCTTGCATTGTCTTAAAATCGCCATTCAGTGCTTTTAAAATTAACACATTCAAGTTATTATCAAATTAATATTTACTGTTGCTTTAAACCTATAATAGAAAAATGAAATGCATTGCGACTGGAATTTAGTTTACAGTTAACTACATAATAATCTCATATGCGAATTTGGTGGTCCATTAACAAGCTTTTATTAATAGTCACATATATTTCAAAACAACTAAACATGCTCTCATTCCAAAAGGGTTTCACAAATCATTCTAGTGTCAGCTTAAACGGGCCAGTAAGAAAGTACTTGTAAATTATCAAGGAAACACAGTTACTGACAGATTGTTATGAGCGGCGTTAAACTTCGTGCAAACTATCAAATAGCGTCTCTCAGTGGTCCCTTTAGAAACGACCTCTAGAAACGCACATGCTTTACATAGCTATTGCACATACCTCTCGTCCGTACTAACACCCGGTGTTGACGTTTTCCTTCGTGAGGACAGAGGTAATCAACTGTACGTTGCACCGCCGATAACAACAACAACAACACTATTCTCTATTGTGCGTAAAAGGAAATGTGTATATAGACATACAATTAATAGGAGTGTTAACAAAAAAGAAAATTCGATACTAATATTGCTTTTTCAATCAGCTATCTACGAACAAAATAATCAATAACCCACTCTGTTCTAAATACAATCCTTTATCGAACCATCTTTAGCTTTGTCAGTTTTCGATCGTCCATGGCTTTACAAAACCTTTCAAAATATAATTGATTTATTTGCTGGGAATGTAACTCACTCTATAAATAAAGTATTATTATTATTATTATTATTATTATCAGAGTATTGGTACACAGTTTAAATCCAGTGCAACCATTTTTAGATCACCTAAGCCGACGGCTCAAGGTGATCTATTGTGATCACTCTCCGTCCATTGTCCGTCATCCGTCGTCGGCCGTCCGTCGTCCGCCGTCAGTAATTTATTTCAAACGACATCTCCTCCTAAACCACTTGGCCAATATTGATACAAGCATACTGCGACGATGGTTCTCTCTTGTCTCTACTCTCACGACACCGCACGAATAATGAAACAAGCTATCGAGTTGTCGCGAGAACAGCGTCAGATTCGCTTGAATATTTCTTTTCCTCATGTAAAAGTACGGGAAACGGAAGTTGTAATGGCTATGTGAAGTGCTCTCTGGTTGGTCGATATTTGGTCGTGTCCGGATTTTTAGCCAATCAGCGATCAGGTAATAGGAAACCATTTATTTTTGTGTCGATATATTTAGTTTTGACGTGTCTGTGTCCGATTTAGCAACTGATGGGCTACACAACGCACACCGAGTGGTTTCTAAATTCGAAAAACTGTGAGAGGAGATCAGCCTAAGCATGCCACACAGGCGTACCCGGATATGCGGTTTTCATGGCAATCGATTTTTTTTTTAAACTTTGAAAATCTTCTAACATTGTAAGGCCTAAGGCTAAGATTTTTGGTGTGAGCATCGTCTAGTGGTCCTCTGCAACGATTGTCTAAATGCATCTGGGGTCAAAATTGGCCTGGCCCTGGGGGTCACTTTTAAAGTTGGCATACAAAACAAATATATACTAAAATAAAAAATCTTGTCTGAAACCGAAAGGCCTATAGCTTAGATATTAAGCGTATAGCATTATTTCGTGGTCCTCTACAAAGAATGTTCAAATTATGCCCCTAGGCTCAAAATTTGCCCCGCCCCGGGAGTCACCTGGTTTATATAGATATATATATAAGGACAACTTAGAAATATTTTTATTAAATACTAACTGGTACATTTCTGTAGTGACCTTCTCAGTCATATTAACTTGATAAAAGTTATTCAATATGATGTCTGGGTTTTTCGCTATGTCAGAGTCGAGCTATACTGGGCCTCTTGGGCATCTTGTATTAGCTAACCTCATCGTCGTCCTTCCGTCGTTAAATTTAAGCTTTAAACAACATCTCCTAAACCACTTGAACAATTTCAACCAAACTTCACAGGAATGATCATTGGGTTGTCCTCTTTCAAAAGTGTTCAAAGATTTAATTTCTATGACGAACTTTAATTGCTGCGGTATGAAAAAGGGAGAAAAATAGCCAATCTTTAAAATTCTTCTCCCTTCTGAAACCACTTGTCGGATTCCAATATCATTTGATAAAAATGTTCCTTGGGTGACAAACAAGATTGAAACCATAATGATTGGTTAAACAACGTGGCAGCCAGTCGATTCAGAAAAGGGGCAACATAATAATTTTTTAAAAATCCATTCTTAAGAAAGTGCTTGTCTGATTTCAAGATCAATGTATAGAAATGTTTCTTCAGTGACCCTCTAGATATTATTTTCAAGCAATAGTGATTTGTTGATAGACGTAGCATACAGGTGGCATCAGAAAAAGGATAAAGTTAACTTATACTTCAAATGACATCTCATCCTTATCCAATAGATCAATTGCAACCAAATTTAATAGGAATCTTACTTTGGGGATCCTCTTTTATAATTGTTCAAATATATAAATTATATAACTTTGGTAGCTGCGGTATCAGAAAGGGAGAAAAAATCCATAACTTTAAAATTCTTCTTCTCTGAATCCGCTTGTCTGATTCCAAGATAATATGGTAGAAAGGGTCCTTGCGTGACCCTCTACATACAATTGATTGATTAAAACACATGGCAACCAGACGGCATCATAACAGGGGAAAAATAACAAAACTTTCAAATTAATCTCTGGTTTCAAGATGATTCATCAGAAATGTTCCTATAGTGACACTGTTCATAATTTGTTGAAACCTGTTTGATTGGTTGAACAAAAAAGCTGCCACGCAGCATCAGTAAGGGGGTAAAATGAACATTGGATTAAACGGCACCTTCTCCTAAACCAATGGACTGATATCTACTAAACTTCACAGGAATATTCCTGTGGTGTCCTCTTTTAAATTGTTCAAAGATTGTATGCTTTATTACAAAGGTCCTTTACTGATAAGTTGTTTCTTTTTCAGTTAATTCCTATCTTGATCAAATTTACCATATTATTAGCAGTTTGCTTAAATACTGACCCTCGGGTGATCGATTTAGGGCCATTATGGCCCTCCTATTTAAGTCTTTTTACTTTTATTTTCTCTAGTTCTGGTATAACTAAATGGCTTATATGTCAGAACAAGGGGTACGCATTTTTTCGACCAAACCCGGCTAAAACAAAAAATGGTCCGATGATGAACAGATATTGAACAACTTTACAAATGAAAACGTCCAATCCGTCTCAGTACGTGTTTGTTTAGCTACTTCAGATCTTCATGACTATGTGATCTTTGTTGAAATTATCGTCGTTACTTAGTAATTCGGTTACCTCGATAATACGAATTCGCTTACATCTTCATTTAGTCTAAAACGTTCTTACAATCGGTGTTCATATCACACAAATTCTTCAAGATATCAGGAGTAAACTATCTGTCTTCTGAATTGATTTAGAATGTTTACGTTTTACACATTCTAATAACTGTTTCACAATGTTATGTTCAGTGCGATTAACAATAATGTCAATGGTATTTGCCCACTAAATACCGTAATATGCTGACATAATTACCCTTACTGATGCACTACAATACAACAAACTTAATCGCTTAAAAACTTCAAATGTAATTGCAAGTTTAAAACAAACATAAATCATAACAAAACAATAATGGGTTTTCCGAAGACCCTCACTTATAACCGTACATATTTCATAAAGATACATATAGTTTTGTAATTATGCATGAGCACAGTGGGTATTGTTACCTTGCAACTGTAATTAAGTGTGGAAAGTGTGCAGAAGAGACTAGGTTGCTTGTTTTTGAGAATGGTAAATTAGTGATTAAATGATCGATAAATGGTGTTAAAGCGAGTGAAGGTAGGCTATTATATTAGTTTCTATTTAGTCGGTACATGGTGTGTATTACAAATAATTTAAGTTTTTATGAATGTTAAAACCTTATACATTCCTTTATAATTCAAACGAAAAATACAGTTGGTTGTAACACACACTAGATATCATGTGTATTATCCCATAGCACGGGCTTTGGTACTAATGTAGGATGAGTACCTATTTTCTAAACAAAACAAAACAGTTATGGTACTTTTTACCGTTTTTCAGCCTTTAATTAAATGTATTCGGTGTTCTCCCGTGGGTAAATATTTTGAAAATCCGTCATGACCTGTCCCGCTGGCGTCTGGAAATATGCTATAACTGCATATTCAACTATCTTTAATTGGGTTGTTTGCTCATTTAGACGGACTTAATTTGTGTTCCAGTAACTACTTCAGGAAGAAATATTACTGGGATGATTTAATTAGCTATTGAATAAAAACATGTGCACATATACATAGTTATTAATCTGGTCCTTCCGCCAATAACGCTTTGCAAGTATATATTCTAACTGATTAAGTTTGCCAGAGATTTGACATGAACGATAATTCATGTTTTAGACTTGACCTCTTCCAATTTCAACATTTCTTTTGCAATGAAGCTTTTCAACATTTCTTTTAAAATAGATGTTTGTGCATGTTTAATTCACTGCCTAAAACATTTTACCATCATTTAAGTTTTATTCTCGTGAACCAACAAAACGAAATGCGACTTACGTTTGGTTTTGTAATTATTTGACGAATACACTTTTTAATACCTAGCTTTGGCACTGATCCCGTCATCTATTTCAATAATGGCATTATAGCATTTGTACTTTAATAACTTGCTGAATATACACTCTCATCACTTCCATCTAGTCTACGCGGTATATACAATACTGTTATGCAAGCATAATTCTAGTAAAGGAATAGTAAATGTTGGCATATTCCTTTTAAAGATTAAACAAGAAGGGCGATATGACCCTATATGGCTTACCTGAGACATACGCATGCTCAAGGATGACTAGAATTCAAACGCAAGAAGAAACATTTTGTTTGTTTTTGAACAAACTAAGACTTATTTACATTATTCTTTTCTATAAAATGTGACTTATATAGTACTAATAAGATTGCATTGGAACTGATCTGTTGACCTTTGATTCTCACAAACACTCTAACCAAATTTGATGATTTGGTAGTATATGTGACCTTATACAAACAAAGTTTTCATTCGATTTGTTCCAGGGACATCTTGTGTACATACACATGTAACCACCGGTCTGACCTTGATTTATAAATACCAACACAACCGTCCCACCAGTACTTTCAGTGATTTGATTAACACCCTGAGCGTATATTGCATCTGCTCCTACGGCTTTTCTAGTTGTTTTGCACTTTCCACTGCTCTTTTACCTTCCATTATAGTTTTTAGTAAAATACAAATTATCATCTTTTTATCAGAAAAAAATATATAAGGCCCGGAAAAATCTTGTGTATGCATATTAAACAGTGAGCTAAAACCCGATCTCCATTTCTCAAGAACATCAAACAGTACTTTATTTACAGATCTTTCAGCAGTCTTCACTTCTATAGGATGTGTTGTTTCTTTTACTGCTTTATGCCTATTTTTCCAGTAGTCTTCCAAAAGTTGTTATCATTTGTTCTAGCATTATTGAAAGGGTCATACCGACAAGAGTACCTGTAAAAGCGCTTAGCTATCTGTACTTCCTTGCCAAATGACTTTCTGGCAGAGACATATTCAGATTAAGTTCGCCCCTTTTTCCGTCCGATTTCAGCCATCTTTTCTTTTGAGCACACATATGAAACCATAAATCCGATAGCTATGCATTTCACCACGGCACTCCCGGTGTTCGTTGTCTTTTACATTTATACATTAAGAGTTTTGTATAGAAACCATTATACATGGATACCTTGGTTAGCTCACATGTTAGCTGATACATGGAATCAAAATCAGTTTGAGTTTGTAAACCTTGCTCTAGTGTATAAATTAATCTGTTAATTTAATTAAAAGAGTTAGGATCGCACATAAAGTCATTTTGAATATAACTAAAGTCAACTAATCAAATGAGCTATTAATAGAATCAGGCTATGACTTCTGGCTCTCACTCATGTTATAACAAACAATATTCCATCTTAAAGCGAATGATCAGCCTTAGAGGTACCAATACATGAACCGAAAGCGTGTATAGTGTTAACCAAATATATAACATGAACCACGGAAAAATCCCAAAAATCTAAATACAGTCAGGAGCAATCAAATAATAGTCGACTTCAGAAATGCCCTTTGTTGAAACTGACGTAAAGTCATTATTCTTACATATTCTACCAGTCGGAATGCAAAATGTGTGATTATTAGGAATTTAATCAGTTTATCTTCATAGGCGTTCAATCATTCGGAATATAAAATGTGTGTTTATTAGGAATTCGATCAGTAATTAACCATAGGCGTTCACCGTAAAGTCTACAATGCTACGTTTGGGAATACAGTAAACTCCCGTGATACAATATCCCAACTCACCACATCTGCTGTTTAAATCTCCATATAAATGAATGCTGCCGTCAGTCTGAAACTCGTATATAGATAAACATAAGTAAATTATAGAAAAATGACGTCAAGTTTAGGGAGGAAGATAACATACACATGGTTAAACAACCCAAAACTGACATACAAAATACTTCTAGTAAATCGTTTTTAATAATAAAAAAACCCCATTCCCAAAAAGCAATGTCGTGTATTAACAAACCAGGTAAAATGTTATCACTTAATTTCTTTTTAAATAAGTCTATGCTATTCTGAAGATATCTCATTTTGGTTCAAAACACAAGCAGATAACTATGTCGTTATCGAGTATCGGACGGTTATTGGACGACCCTTCAACCTCATTGTTAAGCTCGAATTGTCTCTCCGAGACATCAGAACGTACAGAACCTTTAAAATTGTCTATTATCAATTCAACGTCCTTGCGTATGCAATTACGTTCGCTTGCCCAAAAGCAGCGACACCTTATTTGACATTCGCTGTTCAAGAGAGCACTCGAGTTGCTCATCTCGAACACCCTGAGCGTATATTTTGCGTATAAGATGTTCTACATACGAATTATTTCTCATTAATACATACTCTATTTCCTGACCGCCATGGTCCTGGGGTTGTCGGATTGTATATAAACATCGTTAAGCAGATTTCTTGGGTTTCTTCACAGTCGAATCTTCTGTTGTATTTTGTTACAAGCAGTGAATGGGGATTGAACTTCAGTGATTCGCTGTGAGGACATCACCTACTAAATAAATGCAGCGGCTTCATCCTCACCGTTCACATAACTGATGTTATTGGCCTCGTGGTGTATGTGTCTGTTCACCGAGACATTGAAGAAATAACGGCAACTTGTGTCGATCGACAGATAAATAGTAACAAACGAAGGTCGGAAATGCAATCAAATGGTATATCAAGTGCAATACTCACAAATAAATCGTAGTTTTACCTTTCTCGTCTGCTCCGATGAAAGTTATGACCTTCAAACAAACGTATGTAGCAGAAACATTCAAAACTAATTTTTAAACTTAAAAGAGCTGAATTTTCACCATGTTCCGAGACCAGTGTTACATTTAGGCGCGTTCGTTTTACGTGGATTGACTAACAGACGACGATGCACTGGTCTCTTACAGTCACGGTGCCATTTCTGGCGAAATAAAAAAATAACCTGTACGTTGGCTTTATAATTTCAGTAAACTGGACACAATTAGAGTCACCAGTTCTGCCATAGACACGGTATATTTTGGTGAAGTACTTACAAACGGAACCACTCTTTACCAAAACGACTTATTTATGAGGCATTCGGGATTTGGACTAGAGAGGATTTGTCTTATTGCTACCGATATAAATGGGTATTATTTTGTGGAACCCTTATACTTTTATATTCATTAACTCAAATATAGGTGTATTTATCATTGAGATTTCGACACGGGAATGTTATTCTAAGTAATACTTACGCTCGTGTAGCATAATAATGTGTCTGTCGGAGTTGACACCGTCACATCACGAGGAATAGGCTTCCGGTATCAAAATTAAATATCATTTATGTAGTTGAAATAGTATTTTGATAACATGTTTAGCCATTTACCTGGTTTGATATTTAAAAGTCACCTTCTATGGGAATTCACATTAACACATCAATAATTTTAACATCTGAAATTAAGACACATTGTTGTAATACCAAGTAAGAATTATTGGCCGAATTCAAAATGTTTTTGAAAATGTCGTCTGATTCAAAAGCGTGAACAGTCGTCTGTATCAATTTAAAGATTAACACGTCGTTCATTTCAGAAAATCATCCGAAGAGACATGCATTCTATTTTATATAGATCCGCCAGGTAAGTTTTCATCATTTATTTTCTTTATCTCTGTAGTTTCTGAGCTCGATTGCGAGAATGTAAATAACTAGAACTGCAGATACGGACAAACGGCTCAAATTTCAATTTCACATTTCAAGGTTAGATTTCAGAAAGCAGTGAAGTACATGCATCAATTCGTCGTCAAATTACTTGACACAGTTATTTACCATGGTGAGACGCAAGCTGATCGTCAAGAGTCCGTAACGTTTGACGTGACTCTAGTGGTCTCAGTGAGTTCGATGATTTACAAAGTATTAGTGACGAGCGTCATTCTTCTTCTTCCAATGTGCTAAATAGCCTATGTGGGAGGGTAGCCAGTTACATGGGATTATGGGATTAATGTTGTTTTAAGTACAGTTACGAGAGCAAGGAAACGTACGTTATGTGAACTTGGCGCCGATATAGCTTAACTGCATCAAACTCAATATAAATCAACCAAATTATTCGCATGATTATCTATTGATACGATCCAGTTATGTAATGATTGTGATAACGAAGCAAATTTCCGAAAAATTCGAATATAACCGAAGAAGACCGAGTGTTGTCGAATAATGCCGAATATTTTAACATTGATAATCTGAAAAGTAATAGTCCCTTTTCTTGATTTCTACAGATCAATGTTATTCAGCGCCTTGCCTACACGGTGGTGAATGTATCCGCCATTTGAATGATGCATCCGACTTTCGATGTAAATGTTCAGAAAATTATTCTGGCAAAAACTGTGAGAACAGAGGTAACCCTATCATATATCAACATTATCATCATATCATCATTATTATAAATAGTATTAGTCATGTTATTACTATTATTGCTAATATTATTAGTATCATTATTATTATCATCGTTATTGTTATTATCTTCATCAGTATATTTTTATCATTAATCTAAATAGTAGAAGTCAAGTTTGTTTAAGTAGAGAAGTAGCAGTAAAAGTAGTTGTAGTAGTTTTAGTGGTACGAGTACATGTAGTAGTAGATTTATTAAGCGAAGTAGTAGTTGTAGTAGTGGTAGTAGTAGAAGTAGTTGTAATTGCAGTAGTAGAAGTGGTAGTTTTAGTAGTTATAGTAGATGTAGTTTTGATTGTTTTATTGGGGTTTTACGCCGTTCTTTGTAGTAGCAGTAGTAGTAGTAGTAGTCGAAGTGGTAGTAGTACTAGTAGTAGTAATAGTAGCTGTTGCCATAGTGGTGGCCGTAACAATAATTGGAATAGTTGTCAGAGTTTGCTCTCTTCGTTTTCGTGTATAGTACTGTATATTTATTCCATAAGTATTTTCGTTAAATATGTTTTACGCAGTTATTAATAGTATTGTTGGTATATAGTCAAAGAACACGCGATATCGGTACTCGTTTTTCACAAATCACATTTGTCACAGGTCTGAAGTCATTTATATCACATGTGCGGTCATCGATGTCGATATATTATGTAACCTACCATCATTATTTCATATGTCAATTTTAAAATAACGTGCATGTTAACACCTAGAACACATTTATCAAAAGCACCAAGTTTATGTTCTAGCAAATGTGTTTTTAACAAGACGTGTGTAATTGAAGTTGATAAAGTATCTTGGTACTGGTTTTTTAGATGTCATTGCTAATTGAAACTTGTATCATTTTAAGTATTGTATAGAGGTTTAATAAACTGCTTCATGTTAACATTTCATGAGCGGACTCGGCAGTTTTCTTGGGTTTCGCTTGGGGATGGGATGTTAGAAGTCCGACCTTTATTTCCGGTGAGGGGAAAGGGGGGGGGGGGGGGGGGGGAGTGGCATAGGAACAGCGTATTCGGCACATTTCAGAGGCTCTGGTCTAGGTACCGTCTCCTGGATCCGTGTATCTATGAATCGAAGGAATTTACTTTTTTGAAAGTATTGTTGTTTGTTATTTAGCACCTCATTAAGTACTGTTATAGTTCATTTACCGACGTATGAAGTCTAACAGGATCAGACCGGATTCAATGCAGTGCCTTCTTCGGGTACTCTTAAAGCGACTAGCAGGTTTCCTACTTGAATCAGCACTGGGATATGAATACGCTCAGCAATGGTCTTCAATATACTGACCATACTGGCAGTTTGCGTGAATGACACAGAAAATAAAACCATCTTGTCGATAAAACGTCTGCAGCGCTTTGGGTCGAAGAATAATTTCCCGGATAACATTTATTAGTCGCCGGGCAGAAGCCCGCGACTTCTATTTTTAATAGGTTTTCGGAAATCACATGGGAGGGGGGATTATTATTAGAAAGAAACACATTTAGATGTCTTGAACATATTACAATTGTGTTTGTTTAAAAACACTAAGTAATGACACATCTAAAATGAAATAAATATTCCGATGATTTAGGTATTTTCAGTTTCTTTATTTTGACTCGCATTTATGTTTTTTTTTGCTTTATTTACGAAGACAAAACAGTCCCTATTAGCTAGACTGAAATACTTTATTTTACACTATATACTACATGTACTCAAAAGGCGATAACTACAAACCTTTACGTCGCACAGTCTAATTATTTGTTTACATACCAACTGCGTAGATCAATCTCCTTTGCAGAGAGCCGCTCTTTACACTCACTTACAAATAGTAAATCATAGGTGATTTAAAATGTTTATTTGGTTCGAAACAAATGAAGAAAAGAACAAACTGGTTTTAATAGAAAAATTACTTTGAACGAACACTCTCTGCCTATAAAGAGAGTTTCAAGAACGGCATCTCTGCGAATAAGAAAGAATCGGGTCTTTCGTACAAAATGATTTCGTCCTTGACAATTTTAAATGTGTCATTTAATTCCCTAAAGGCATATTGCTTCCGATCTGCATATTGTTATGCATCATTGACACAAAGGCGCTCATCATAATATAATTTCAAAACATGAGTAGTTTGTTATTTTCATTATAAAAAAGGAAGGAAAGAATTAAAATAAATTAACATGTTGTAGGGCTCAATTTATGTTCGAAATTAAGTTTAAATTATACAACAATTTCAATGAGATTTAACTGTTTAGTTGATATTATATTTCGAAGGTGGTCTAATTTATGAATATTGGACTACATTTCAACAATTGTTAAAGTATGATATAATTAGGATGCCAACCTTATATCATTTTGAGAAAAAGAGAAAACTCATGTCTTCAGCGATTTAACCCTTATCTCATTGTTTTAAAAGTAGACTGCTGCAAAGGTGTCCACTGTTGACTTTAATAGAGGAAAGGTAAAATGACGTCCTATTGCATGCAAATCCTAAATTGTCTGTTTTGTGGTTTTATTGAAAAATAATAAAATTCAAATATTCTGACAAACATCTTGAAAAGTGTATGTGTAATTCACAAATCTTATTATTATTCCTTAATGAAAGCACTGTATACATACTAAGACTAATGATTGGCAAGATTGCTAATTTCTATTACTGTTTATGATGAATAATTAGTTGGTTGTGTGTATGGTCAACCTACTTTGGAATGGAGATTGGTCATAAACAATGAAAGGCTTCAATTATCATTCACTTCGTTGACAAAACAATGCAAGTTATGAAACATTTTCACTTGACCCCACCCCTGATGTTCCAATATGCCCCTCAGTTGATAACTGTTTATTCAACTACTATAATGTTAGTGTTATGCATAACTGCAGTATGGATTTCCGGCGACATTGATGCGTTGCATCAAATTTCTCTTGTAAACTCTTTAAATTGAAACTGAAATGCACACTGTATCGAGGTCGACTGGGCAACGATACTTTGTGATGATATTCATTTACTCTTTCGGCTGAGGATAAAACAAACTGTAAAATTCTTTTTTTTATCAAATTGTATTTGACCTTGTGTTAGCTGTTTGTGACTGGATTGTAATTGCGAAAGATCACACAATTTGATACAAGTATTGACAAGTATTGACATATTAAGACGACCTTTGAAGTTCAACTCGATAGCATCGGTTCAATGTCAATGTTGCTATTCGATTTTAATTTACTTTTTAGTGACCCGTGTTCCATTCATACCTCATAACTCATTGGAATAATTTCAATACGACACCGCCATATCATATGCAGTAGCCTTGTGCTTAATATATTATATTATGATCACGGACTAGGAGGGTTGTACCGTTATACATGTACGCTGAAAAAACACAAACACACACACTCACACACACATACGTGTTTGATCGTAACAAGTAGCACCTTGTTTTAAGACAGTCTATGTAGTACGGCTATAAATAAGGCGCTTTAATGACTTTCGTGAAAGTGTAGCGACAGTAACCACCCTTTATATATTGACTGCAATTAGTACACTCCGATACACTTGATATTTAGAAACACACAGTGAGTCGTTTATCACTGAACAATGTAGCTCTTTGTGCTTCAAATCAACCTTAATTTGTAGCACTCTTTTGTTGTATTCTACATTACAATGTAGCACAGTGTGTATTACATAAATGGTCGTAACATAAAAGTTTGACAAACAGGTAAACACTGACACAAATTAATGATACGTATGTACTTGTACCTTCATTCTGCATACATTGAAATGTTGATAAAACGATGTTTACAATGTGATACATAACAGGCGATCTGCATGCATGTGTGTTCAAACACACAATTCTATGTAGCACTGTTGAACAGCGTAGATATTTGTTTTGGCTTTTGAGTTACAAAAACGTATTGGTGTGCCAAAGGTCACTCTAACAAAACAGAAGACAAATGGGGTTGTAGCTCTTTGAATTTCTGCAGATGTGTTGAATAAATGGTGAGAACATATGTAGCACTCACTGTGGGTGCTACACAAAATGTCCGTGCTACATGCGTGAGTGATATTCAAGTGCATGTGCTACATTTGTAGGATGAACTCTCTCACACACACACGGACATACACAGACAGGCACCCATGCTCACATATACAGACAGGCACCCATGCACACATATACAGACAGACAGACAGACAGACAGACAGACAGACAGACAGACAGACAGACACACATAACGGCAGGCAGGCAGGCAGGTAGGCAGGCAGGCAGGCAGGCAGGTAGGCAGGCAGGCAGGCAGGCAGGCAGGCAGGCAGGCAGGCAGGCAGGCAGGCAGGCAGGCAGGCAGGCAGGCAGGCAGGCAGGCAGGCAGGCAGGCAGGCAGGCAGGCAGGCAGGCAGGCAGGCAGGCAGGCAGCAGGCAGGCAGGCATGCAGGCAGACCCCCCCCCCCCCCCCCCCCCCCCCTTAGTAACTTCTACTTGTCTTATATGTAATATATACTTAGAAGTTAAATTATTGCAATATTGTAACTACACTGTCTGATCTACACGATTTACAATATTCACATACTACATCCATGACTTAAGAGACCGACTTAGTTTACAGAAATATAGTAAAACAGAAAGACTTACCCTCGGATAGACAGACATTCAGATAGGCATACCTTCAGAGAGACATGAATACATTCAGATAAACATATACAGTGACAAACATAGACATATATAGACAGATATACATACACATACATATCGGATTATATAGACATACACTAAGATAGACATAAACT
>JASEVX010000007.1:41557774-42063786 GCA_031761405.1 Serripes groenlandicus
CCTAGTTAATGTATCTCATCTTTAAGTTGTCCGCTTCGTCTAGTAAGCGGCTAGATACGAAGCGTAAATATAAAGAGACCCTGTTCAAAAAGATTACTAACATACGTATTTCCATAGTTTGGTTATAATAACAAATACAATTCGATTTTGCCTGTATTTTTGAAGTACACTCAAATAGACTGTGGACCAGCGTTTCCTGAAATGTTTTACAGCATATTTCCATTTTTGGTTATAATTACAATTTTTAATTTGATTTTGCCTCTTCTATAAAAATACACTCACATAGAATGAGGACCAGTTCTTCCTGAATGTTTTTACCTTATTAAATACAGATTGTATCGTTTATTGAGACGGGACAAGACTACGTTCAATGTTGATCTGAATCAACAGGTGTTCGATATTTTTCATACTATTCAAAGTTTGATTCAATGATGCAAACCGCAGAAGAAAGCCAACTTTCGGTTGTTTGTCACACATAGACTGTTCTTGTACATGAACTGTAAATATTGATTTAGTCTTTACGTGCACATAATCAGATGAGTGATCTATGGTTGCCTAGTACTGTTCTCTGTATAGTCACACAATCATAGTTTCTTCGTCCTCCTGTTCTGTTTGAAAATAACTTAAAAACAAAATGGAAAATGATGACTTGATATAGTATTTAATAGTTAAAAGCGATCTAGCGCACTGTGCATTGGGTGTGTTTCTTTTTTGTGTTCACGATATTCATTGAAGTATATTTACAGATAAAGATGATTGTAAGAATGTAAGTTGTAACAACAGAGGACTTTGTAAAGATGGCATTAACGATCATACATGTTTGTGTTTAAGCAGATACAATGGGAGTGAATGTGAACATGGTATTATCTTCCTTTCTATTGAATATATTCTTTGAAGTAAAAAACGGTTTTAAACGATACGGCATGTTAATGTAACCAATGTTTCATCTTCCTTTCTAAATATATCAAATGGGCCGAATGGGGTGAATTTTGTTGTATGATTGGTGTATGCGCCACTTATAACAAGTGTTCTGTAACCGAAGCGAGTTTCCTAGTTAAATTACCAATACAGAACGTACGTTTATTCTGTTAACGGTAGGGCTGTCGTTATGCCTTTTCCTTAGTCTGGAATGCCAGGGAGTATTTCAGTAGTTATCTTTCACATATTGATTTCAAAAGTAGTAGTAAAATGTATAAATGTGTACATTTAAGTTTAAATTTTCTATCAAGCTTCACCCAGCGGTATATGCTGTCGCGCGGCTTTATCGAGGTATCATCTGCCGAACAGTTCATGCTTAAAAGCCAACTCTCCAAATGGGCAAGTTGTCTTGGATTTGACATCGATTACCGTAAACTAAAACGAACTGGGTTGGTCGGTTTTTATATGGCTAAGCTCAATTTTTTTTATTTTTTTTTTATTACCATTATTATCATTTAATAACAATAATGTTCATATTCTTTTTTTATTATTATAAATATTACTATTAGTATTAGAAGTAGTGGCATGTTTTACTCAACATTATTTACCTGGTCCTTAACTTATGGTTACAATATTACATTTCATAAACACATATATAAAGTTCCGTTTGAGATACATGTCGGTTGGACAAGGTACTATTAAGTATTCCAGAAAAATGTAAGCTCAGATTAGCCTAAACATTTGCTCAGTCTTAGCAGGTTCTACACAAGTTGAAGGAATTTTCCTACAATGTTACAATTGTATATTCTGACCGGACTGCACGGATGCAAATGCTGACCTTAATCTAGATTATTCACAAAAGCCAATATCCCATGGATGGGCTCATATAAGTAGTTGTACAAAGGTCATGAACAATTCAATGTTATCGAGTAATACCTTCACCTCTACTTCCACAGACCGATGTCCTGTAGATCCTGAAGAATCAGAGACATGTGCAGTGGGTAAGATCGATATCATTTAAATCATTTCAAAAGTACAAACACCTTTAACGCATCAATAGCAGACATATTTTGTTACTGTTATTATAATCATAATTGCAAAGAGTTCCCAAAGTTTTGCCTGGATATTTTTAAAGTCCTCTGCTGCAGTTGTGTTGTATGTGTGAACATTTTTATTTTACCTGGTACATGTTTGCTGTTAAAATGTCGTATGCCTTGAAAACATTTCAAGGAAACCTCGTTTCACCTGGAAAGTAAGATGCTTCATTTTTGAAATAAGATTAAAATATTTAGGACAACATTTATCTTTTGTCATATTTGCACCCCAGATAATAATTGCTTCAATACGTCTGAATGTTTTAAATAAGTCGACCTTTCATATCGACTAGCATTGGCTCTCACGGGAAAATTAAACAGTTTCTGTACCTAGTCTGACTGAGATCAGTTTTTCTTTTATGCCTTACTTACATCGGCTCTTGATCTGCCATGGTCACAAATTCATCAATATTATAATCTGGTTTGGAATAAAATCAGTTATTCGATAAGAAAACATGAGCAGTTAAATACATGTATATATATAGAAAAAAACTCATCTACCACTACTAAAAAGCATGCCATTGTTCATTTATTATTATAAGAGCAAGAGTAGGATCTTCTTCGAAAACATGTATGGTGTTCGAGTCGTACACTGCCGCTTTAAGTGTTGACATACATGCGGATGCACCAAAAACCCTTTTAACGACGTTTTATTAGTTTTCCTATAAGTGCTGCATACATCCACTAGGTTGTATTGCACCCGAGTGCATTTTTCCGGGGAATATATTTAACTCGAGCAAAAATTAAAACAAGAAAGAGTCAACACGAATTATGCAACGTGGTTTACTTACGGATCCGTATGATGTAGTTAATCAGTCCGAATAACACTTCCCGATTATAAACAAAATAGTACTTTTATTTCATATATTCAACTCATGTATATGATGGCTATATACTATAATGTATTTTTTCTACATTTTCACGGAAGACATGCCAGGCTGTGCACCGAATACTTGCCACCATGGGGTTTGTGTAGGGAATGGTAGCTGCATTTGTCAGTTAGGATTCAACGCTGATGCGAGTTGTTCACAAGGTAGAGTCTGTGGTCCTCCTTTTTAATTTACTTCTATCCCGATATATTCCTGCAACTTTTTTCATAAAACCAGGTTTGTGTTGTTACAAAATAATAAAATACTGTGTTGTTCAAGAATGTGTTTCCTCATCGAACGAGTAGTTCATTACAGGCACCTTGTGGCATATACCACACGGATATATATATTTGTTTCAGTTCCGCACCACCGCTTTCAGTGATGACAAAAAAGGCTGGTGCAACAAGCAGACGACGATCAATGTATTATTACTTTTTTTTAGTACTGCATGCATCTTCTAGGCTGCTTTCATCAATGTATAAAGAGAAAATGACTCTCGACTCCTAATAAAAGTTATCATCGGACAACGTCAATGGCAATTTATATAGGCAAAATAAAAATCACAAAATTAGAGGAAGGGTAAAAATCCGTATTTTGTGTTGTCTGACTTTACAGGCCACTCTTTCAGTTATTGCCATATTGGTAGACACCAGTTCGTAATATGTGTTCCTCCAGCACTCTTGAAAAATAAATCGAATGTTTATTCTCAAGAGACCTTATCTGATATTAACCCTATTCCACAAGCAATTTATCACAATAGACGACTTTGAACACACACTGTTGAAACCAAAACAAACCAACGAGTTCTCGGAGTTCTTCGGCTAATCTTATTTACTCGATTCAGACCCATAACGCTCTGCAATAATGTACCCTGATTATTGGTATATAATTTGTTTTCTGAAATTTTATATGACGGCATTAACCCTTATAATGCCGATATTTTAAAATGGACGTGTCCAGCTTTGCATTTGGAAGAGAACATATCTAATTATAGTCATATCAATATAAAAATGTTGAATCGAGCTGCCAACAGAATACAGCTGTTCAGTATGTTCGAATGCGTCGGCTGAACAGGTTCTATACCAGTGACATCGGCTGGACCAAATCGAATCCACCAGTCAATGGGTTTAAATATTACCCTCATAGACGTTGGGACCCGGAATTATGATTTTTGTTTAGTTACGTCATTTAAATGACTAGTTTTATATCATAGGTCTTAAAAGCCAAGTGAGGCCCGATTGGCTTTAATAGTGTGTATAGTAAATATATTCAAAATCATATTTCATAACTAAACTGTCTCTGTTTAAGTTGTAAGAAAATGTTTTTGATAATATAAGCATTATTGGATTTTAATTATATAATAGTTTTCATCTGTTTTTATCAAGCTTTCGGAAACATTCGAACCACTTTCGTGAGTATGACAATTAAAATATTTCAATTCTGGGACAATTTCTTTATATTATTTTGAACTAATGTTCAGTTTTGTTTGCACTAGTAATCCATTTTCTTTAAGTTTACTTTCTTCTCTTGACTTAAGTAAATTGGCTGGACTAGATAACTCACTGCTTTGGGTGTATTAACCCCGTACATGATACAGACGGCATTTAAAGCCATAGACAACATTTAAACACACCGAAGTTAAATGACTTGACATTTAGAGTACCTAATATACACTGTAGTATAACATGTGATTGCTTGGAACATCTTTGTAGATACTTTAACATCTGAAAAACTGGAAAATATAGTTTTGATAGATTTAATAGACAGTTAAAATAATTTGGGAACTCAAATTTGAGCAATGTTTTACGAGAAATTGTTAATTTGTAATTCGAATGTTATGAATTATGTCGTACAGGCAAATGTGACTATTTTACCACCTACCCCTGAACCGAGAAGTTCAGTGATGTGTTACGTAAACGAATCTTGTGATTTGGTTATCCACTTTACATCTAATAATAGGTATGTACAATTTCTATTTACAAATGCAATCGCAAAAATATGAGTTTTTAAAAGTATACTCTAACTTTCTATTAAATATAGAACACCGAACATAATATGGAGCCACTTATTCGACTACAGACCCTTGTTATGATTTATGTTTGTCAAATAATTGTATTACTTTTATTGTCGATGGTTCTTTTACCCTGGCTATGGTGGATTATCCGTGGATTCCTGAGCGACAGAACGAGTAGCTACTCGGTTTTTTTCTTAATACTTTGGAGAAATGTTTTAGATAATTTGATGGTTTACCGGATCTTTTCAGAGTCATCTGCATTTGAAGACAATTATATAATTGCTCGTTTTGAAATACTTTTATTTTTGCCACGATGTTTTAAAAAGCCGACTGCTATAAAGATGGTACTGCTGTGGATAACGTGAATATTTTATATTCAAGCTACAGACATACCAATACATGTTCCATCGCAAATACATGCAAAATATAAGGTTAAAAAAGTTAACGACATTCCAAAAGAAACGTATATTTCTAGGACAAATATGTTACCAAATATGGTATTGATGTCATTCAAGTATACAAGAGCGTTAACACCCAATTCATGAATTCAAATTCATGTGAAATATGTGTGATTACCTCATTTAATGTATTTGGATATGTGCACCTTTCTATTTATTTCAGTTGTAATAGTTGTAGTAGATGTGTATTATAAACTGAAATGTATGTGGCAATAACGCAACGTAGTTTGATTTAAGCATCTAAGAGAGTTTTACAAGATAAAAAGTGTCCCACACAGATTGAAGAAAAAATACAAGCGACGTAACGCTACTAGAGCATAATATTTTTCCTACTATTCGGACTCCCTTTGTGTCCAAAGAGGGAATGTCTGCATTCACACAGTCTCGCTAAAGCGTTAATTTTAAATTCCAATCAAGGTCGATACGTTGATGTTAAATATGACTGAGCAAAAATAAGCCGCACTAATATATGAAATATCCATCTTAATACGATGTAAAAATATATGTAGTAAGAAAACCTGAAATTACTCTTCTGATATATTCACAGCGCATCAACACATGTAATGGTAAATAAAATAACGCCAGTTTTGAAGAACAACATAACTATATCGAATGTACAAACGTCGAACGATATCAATGGAATAAACAACATGCTTAAAGTTATTGTGAATGTAACTGCTGTGAATAGAATGCAAGGGTATATGTGTGTAGTTATCGATGAAGGGTAGGTACATTCATTACATTATAGTTTTTGATTGGCACTAACTGAGTGTGCTAGGACAGTCCAACTACATACATGGTTGGTCATTTAAGTAACTCTACACTGTTTTGTTTTAGTAGCAGAGTGAGCTAATGCGTGTGGTGTATGCAAATTACTGTTTCATGTTCCTTTATTAAAGGTCAGTCCCAAAGCTTACCATTAAAGAAAGATATAGTTTGAATGAAAATCCTTACGAAATGTTGCCTGTCTACATTTATTTAATCATTTTAAGGTGTACGAAAATACCAGGCGGTTGTTCAGAAATCTCGTAAAGTGTATTTCTATAAATCGATATTTGAGTTTCTTTACCCCAGCAAAAATACGTGTTTATTATTGATGTGTTAGTATTACGAAGGCTATAAGTACCGCACTAGCGTTTAAAGATATACAAATGTAAATCTATATATGTATGTATACATGTTTATACCAATAGTGTGATTCGTGTTTGTAAAACCATACACACACCACTTTAATAGATGGTTTCTAATATTAATTAAGATACACACTTTGAATAGATCTTGCTTTTACATGCCATGGGAAAGCTTATGAAAATCTGCATTGAACGTATGTCCGTTATATTTCAGAACTTTTTCGGATCAAAGATGTTTTGCTTTGAAGGTCGTCGATAATCGTACGTTCAATTTTTATAATTGATACAGAATCCTGTTTCTTATTTTGTTTCTGTGTTGCTCTCTCTATCACACTCACATTATCAAGCCTTTGCCTAAATCGGACGACAGTTGGGGACTGTGCAGGAGACGACTTATGAACAATTTCTTTTTTTCCAAGATGTTGTTATACTTTGAAAAACATTACTTTATTGATTTGTGAATTGACAGGGTAATTAAGGAGCACTTGTTGGAAAACGAAAATTTGCTCTTTTTTTTACACTTTTTTCTGCTGTTTAAGTAATCAAAAGTTAGCTTTGTTTCCAAAATCAATCATTTTGAGAAGATCTCCGTTCAAATGTCAAATGGACAGAAATATTGTGACGGCCGTGTACACAAATGGATCATAATACAAACAAGTCGTTTCTGCTTTTCATATTATCAAGAATAAGCATTAATAGAAATTAAATATAGATACCATTAACATTGGAATACTTTTGATTTGTTTGTACAGACACTGAACGTATGAAAAGTGATATGCTATTGCCGAATGACTGTATATGCGATCATACGGATGTATGACATGTATAGTTCTAAGACAAAATAAAGGAACATCGTAACCTGTACAAATTTTGTTTGTGTATTTCAGCCGCCAATACAGAGCATTCACTGGAGAATATCCAAAGGAATGTAAGTATATAATTTGTATGTATCTTTTCCATACGTGGATAACATGTGGTGCATCTGCAGCAACATATATTTTAAAACATTGTGGAAATTGAAGGAATTAGTATTTATGTAAATTTATACGTTTGGCACGATATTTTTAAACATATTCAGTAATTGTATTTCATTTATAGGTCCTTTTGAGCTCGACTATTCAGAGAATATGAGAGCTATTCTACCTATCACCCTTGCGTCGGCGTCCACGTCACACTCTTGGTTAAGGTTTTACATGCAAGTACATATATTTCACAATAGCTCAGTAACTACTAGTTATATTGCATTGGAACTTTCTACAATGCTCTCCAACTATCACTCCTGTGTAAATAATCAAGTTTGATAACTCTATTCTGCATTTAACGCAAGTTAATGCCCTTTTCTGACTAAGAAATGATGGTTAAAGTATTGCGTGCAAATACATTAAGAGTCCATATCTCAGTAATTACCTGATGCATTGCATTGCAACTTTATAAACCCTTTCCAACTATCGCACCTTTGTAAATTACTAAGTTAGATAACTATATCCTGTATTTAATGCAAGTTATGGCCCTTTTTTTACTTATAAATTCTAGTTAAAGATGTGCGTGCAACTACATTAAGAGTCCATATCTCAGTAACGACTTAAAGCATTGTATTGAAACTTCATACAACCGTTCCCAACCATCCCACCTATAAACACAATCAAGTGTGATAACTGTATACTGTATTTAATGCAAATTATGGCCCTTTTTTCACTTAGAAATGTTGGTTAAAGTTGTGTCTACAACTACATTAAGAGTCCATATCTTAGTAACTATTTGATGCATTACATTGAAACCTTATACAACCCTTTCCAACCATTATACCTATGTAAATAATTAAGTTAGATAACTCTATCTGGCATATGATGTAAATTATCACCCTTAAAGAAATGCTGGTTAATGTTTTGCGCGCAACTAGATTAGAGAGTAGCTAATAAGTCGTGGAATAGTCGAATGGACAGCTCTTGTTTGTTTGTTGCAGGTTCGTTGTATTTTGAAATAGGTTGATCAAATATCAGAATATATTCTACGATACCATTAAGAAACAAAACAAAAATACTATAATAAACTAAAACACTAATTTCGATCCATACGAATGGACAAGTTTAACTAAGGTGACGTTTAAAAATGCAAAGGAACGTACGTCATAAATAATAATCTCTAAAACCTAATGCAACGATGTCTGAATATTAAGGAATTCTTTTGAGCCGCGTCGGGTACGGTTGCAATATGCATAGTCGCAATAGGGACTTACATGTTTGCATACGTATGGGATAGGCCTTATTCGTAGTTGTAAGGGTAGACCTCTTTTTCTGTTAGTGTGTGCCTATGCAAGATGACACAAGAGGGGTGCAACAAAACACCATGTTTCAGTTGAATATGTATAATAAGTAGTGTATTCAGTGTATGTCCTTTGTAAAATAAAAATAGCATTGTTATTTATATACACGTATGTGATATAATTATGTCTCTACAGAAAAGTATAAAGTTTGTCGACCCAACTTTACGGGGTGAGAGTACATTTGTATGCCAACGTAACAGAGCTTGTTACATTTTTCTGTACACGTCAATGAATATGACCGAATCGGGATCCTGGTAAGTAGTAACACACAGGGTATCTTTATTGTGTTTTGATCAAATATCAACAAATTAATTCATCGTGTTACATCTTTCTGTATAAATATGACAACATCGGGAGCCTTGCAAGCAAATGACCTTATTCTGTTTAGATATCAAACTGCGTCTTATCTTGTAACACCTCGCTGCACACGTCTCTAAATACGACAATATCGGGTTTGTTGTAGGTTGTAAATAACAGAGAACGCTATTGTGTTTGGATAAATAATAAACCAGCCGGATGAATCTTTATAACATAACCAGCCGGATGAACCTCTGAAACATAACCACCAATCAAAAGACTAATTAAATTCATTTAAACAGGGCTTCATGTACACGTCTAGATTTTATTTGGAGTAACAAACAGAGGAACTTTATTTTGAATCGTAATATGTTATAAATGAGCCACATCTAGAGAGTGTGGGTCTAAGCTGTCCTATGTTTTGACATCATTAAACGTTATATTAGCATATAACTAGTGGGACTACGGTTCTACATTCTTTATAATAAGATGCATCTAGGGCTTACATACATGTAGATATGTGGATGCTCAGGCTCGACCGAGTCTTATCTGAACCCAGAGGCATTAAGATCACATATCGGGAAAAGAGTATACTACGTTTTTATTACGCTTTCTATGTGGAGGTAAAGAGCCTCTATTTCAGATGAGATTTAGTCTTAATGCATGTTTAATACATTTGATTTCGTTCAAGGTAGCTCCTGTATTCACGATGATAACTCCTCGTAGTTTTTCTTTTCTCACGATGTTTTTTATCACACGACTGAGAGTGTTTTCTGGAGCGCGTTTCCTTCGTTTTAGACGCAATTATATTGACATTAAAGCAGAGATATTAATAATATTACTAATAGACTCGTGCCTTTCAATACTCAGCTTCAAATCATACTACCTGAACCGATCGAAAACAACAATGAATCAGATACGAAAATATATTTTTAGAAGTACACGCTGATCACTTGATCAGCATAGATGAAGTAGCCTATGTATAAACGGCCAATTAGTGAACGGTTTATTATCGAAAAACGTTGGGATTATGGTGTATGGTTTGTTGTTCGGCCATCGGCTGCAAAGGCGATATAGACAACGTAAAAAACAAGACTGTATATTGAAATGAAAGTTAATGTCCACTTAAAAAGTAGACGCATTTTTTAACAAAGTCATGGTTGAAGTCACACATGTCACCACATTCTGGTGCACCTCATTTTAAGATTTGCGCTCTCCACCTTCACATAAAAAGGCTAATAACAACCATTATATACCACCCTCGATTGGCGCGACACAGTCGTGTAACAATTATGTATGCTTCAGTGACAAGCCCATATCAACAGACGACGGAGTGACAATACTGCACGTAGAACAGACATCAAGCAACTGTAAGACACAATCCAGTATACTGATACCAACATCCGGAAACTTCCATGTGTGTTTTCAATCAACGTACGTACGCATATCCTCATATATGCATGTGCCCCTTTGTACCACACCATATCAAAAACGATTGTATTGTTCTAACGATAGATTGTGCGTATGCAGTCTCCGTTTTCCAACTCTTGGTAATGCAATCCTATGTATAGCTTCTGTCTGTGTATTCGTCTGTAGAGTATGTGATTTATTTTATTTGAGTCATGCTCATGTCAAGCCAGGATGATGATACGTCTGAAGACCCTCCCTTTTGATGTATATACGTAAAATGTTAAGTACACTATGGAAGAGTTTCCAGGCTGTTAGTTAGTCTAAGAGACTACGGTCTTTATCATAGGTAGTTCTCTCATGGTTTTGGGGTTGAAAGATCAACGGTAACAGCTGCATTTCCATTCTTTCGTGCAGGGTGTTTTCGTCGTACAGTTGTATGTTTTACTCTTTGCTGTGTGTTAAACACTTTTATCCTTTTTTTCCAATTCACCATTGTAGGTTGATTTCAAGTGAATCCCAAAAACGATGCTTTTACGTCCAAATTTTTGATAAAGGTAAGTGACACCGTGTGTTGGTTATTTTCTTTATCGTCATCCTCTTACCTACAACTTTTTATTTTCTTTATGGTTCATGTAGACGTGAGTCTCTTTATATGATCCTTTACATAACCCTCTTCCTTCTGCATCCTGGACTTTAGACCAGGCAATGGCGTAAGTATGTTTTTATCGTATTCGCTATCATATTTGATATATCAACATAATCACCTGAGAATTTCCTGTAATTGGATACATCAAGGCAATTTATCATATGATGAAGTTGTCTTTGAATTCATTTAATTATCTGAATTGTTTGTAGACCCGTGTGGTGGTGCTGGTTGCCAAAATAATGCTGAGTGTCTGTATACAGATGACATACTGGGCAACATTTCATGTGAATGTCAGGCGAATTATAGAGGTACACAATGCGAAAAGGGTAAGTCTTGATCGTGATAGCCTCGTTGTAGCCATATTGTTATCCTTCACATTGACTTATGCCTTATGTAATGATGCTTAAACCTTTATCCATATTACATTCGGCCTAAGGTTGAAATATTACTCTCGAACAATTTGGTTCACTATTAACTCGTTCACATTCTACTATTGGTGTACCTTGTTTTATATATATTTAATATCCACGAATGAAAGAAATTCCAAGAGAAATGCCAAAACTAGTAATGCATTCAGGTTGAGTCTAAACTTTGGAAGGATGAAGCAGATTATGGAGAAGTTAAAAACATTTCGATAAGAGGAGGCTTAGGCACTTGCTATAAGCAGCCTTTTACGCCCGGCTACGCTAATTTGAAAACATACATCAATTAACTAATATCAATTGGAGAGAGACAGTTGCAATTGTTTTTAGAATCGAGATTGGGTATTTGACTATTTGCTGTTATTGAGATCGAATTTGGTAATTTAAAAAGGACTTGCGTATATATTCTTGTAAATGGTGCACGTCAATGAAGCAATTTACAGTGGGCCTACATTGGGGTACTCTTCGATGTGATACTTGAAAATGACAAGTAAATGAAGTTTTGCAATTAGGCAAGTCAATGGGTGGTCCTTCAATGAGATCAGTTATTGGAATACATCAATAAGGCCAATTGAGGGAGATACGTCAGTGAGTTACTTCGTTGCGTACTTAAATACGATGAGTTAATGGTGTTTAATCATCATGCTAGTCAATGAAACTCTCCAATAATACCGGCCGGTATTTAAATGAGTCCAGTCGTCAGTGTACTTAAATCTGGTCAATCAATGTGGTAGTAAATGACGGACGTCAATATAGCTAGTCACTTAATAGAGTACTTCATTGAGACCAGACAATACTTATATATTAATGAATCCAGATATGGCATATTTCAATCAGACCAGCCAATAATATATGGTTTGAGAGTTTATTGTTGTTCTTAAATTCTAACTTTTGAAATCAGTCCAGTCATCTGTGTATTTAGATTTTTCAGCCAATGGGGTACTTCAGTGCACTCAGTACATCATGGCGGACGTCAATGTTGCCAGTGTTATTTAACGATAGAATAATTATACAGTGTATCTCATTGAAACCAGTCAATACGCAATGAAAAAGCAATGATGGTTTTCAATCTAGGCATTGGGGTTCTTAACAGATACACGCAAAACCATCATATTGAAATGACTCCAATGAAGTAATTTGACGTCATTATTGCCAATTAATGATGTTTACGATTAGTCCAGTCAGTAGGGTATTTCTAAGAGAATATTCAAGAAAAGGATAACAAAAAAATGCTTAGCCCTTATGTCAAGTTATCGATGCTGATATGTTCACATTCTTTTAAGTCAATTTTGAAAATTGTATTTTTCCTTCTTAGATAATTTTAAAGCTGGCGGATATGAAAATATATAATATCATGGAAACATTTCGATAACGTATTTGTTTTAATTCCAGGTCCATGTCAACAAGCTGATGATAAGTGCACTGTTGGTTATTGTGACATTGATAACCGCGTGCCAAGATGCATGTGCCCCATTGGTTACAAGGGCAATCGCTGTGAAGAAAGTGAGCCATTTACAACCATGATACAATAGGCAGACACATGTTTAAAAAGTCATAACGAATCTTTTGTTTTGTGTAAATCAAAGTGTCAAACAGCTGACATAATTCTCCTCCGGCATTGTTTGACGTATTCGAAGGCAACTTGGTGTTACACCAATATAACTGCCATAAAACTTAGAGGAGACTTGATAAAACTTATTATCATTTGAGTATCAATCCACTAGTCTCATCGACTTAGACACTATACGTGAAATTATATCTGATCGACCTAGATCAGGGGTGCTGTGCATGTTCTGAAATCCCCATTTGACCCTGTATGTCTTCTTAAAAACGTTCGATGTCAAAACTGTTCGTATGGAATTATAATGATTTTGAAATATAGTTAAGCTATTGAAGAACAATGATAATTTTATCGTTCTTACCAAGTGTTCTTTTTCTGACACTGTTTCGTAATATCGTCTGCTACATCAGGTGCATGAACACGTCCGCATCAGGGCAATTCTCAATATTTGTTATGATATATCCTTATCTCTCTGAACCTGCTTGCTCTTTTTCAAGGTTTATTTTTCTTTATTCTAGAACTACCGGATGCGACGACAGTCCCCGCAAATACTGGGGTAATATTTCAAATTTACGTTCTTTTTGTAATAGAGTTTATGTGATAGAGAATGATACAATAAGACAATATCAAGTTAATCGAAGAAATAGATCTTATATTTTATGTCCAGTTTAACACATGCATGTGTATTATGCAAGCTGTACACTCTTGTTGTAACATAGCGACAGTCAATTTATTATGCCTAAATGAGCAACGAAGCAGAGAAAAACAACCTATAAATGCTCGGGCGGACTGGCAGGCTTGTATTGAGCTACATGTACACTTCTCGGCAATGATCATATAGTATGGTTCAAATGTAAATCATAGTTTTAAAATATGCAAATATTTTATATTTTCTAGTCTTACTTTACCGATGTCGCAGTGCCAAATGTTGTTATGTGTATAAGAAACAAATTATGTTCTGTTCCTCTTATCGTGTCGGGACATTTTTCAGGGACCGAAACGTAAGTGCTTGTAACACGGTTGG
Organism: Serripes groenlandicus; assembly: GCA_031761405.1. Taxonomy (NCBI): domain Eukaryota; kingdom Metazoa; phylum Mollusca; class Bivalvia; order Cardiida; family Cardiidae; genus Serripes; species Serripes groenlandicus. The sequence goes on from JASEVX010000007.1 coordinate 41,571,941, forward strand.
GTTTGATTATTCCTTCGGAGCAATTTTCTTTTCAGTTATTTCTGACTTAATTCAAGGATATAATTTACTCATTTCCCCCGGAATTCCTGCGACTTATTCCAGATTACGCTGTGTTATAATAAAAATGTCTTTGAAAATCAATACAATGTTAGCATTTGAATATAGTTTATGTGATAAAGAATGATATAAAATACACATTAAGACAATATCAAGTCAATGAAAGATGTAGATTAATTTTTAAAGCCCTTACACATTTTATTCGTTTTCAATGAACTATTGATACATGCGTTAGAACCGCCAATGGCTCTTGATCAAGGGATCATGTCTGCGCTCGATAATTCATTCGATCATACACTATTTAAATGTACATATGGTAATGAAGAATAACGAGTGTAGAAATGATTCATGAGCTGGGATACATATGGCCATTGTTTGTTCTTAGATCGATAAATCACGAGTGTGTGTGATGCGATGTACCTGTTTAAATATAATTCCAGTCCGATCGTATTACAATACCGGTTATGAAGGACATAGGTAGCATTTAAAAAGGTTATATTTTTAATTTTCCTAACACCGAAGGCTCGGCGAGTTCAAGTCAAAAGCTTTTATGTAATCTATTGATTTGGCTAGCACGTGAGTGAATGCTCGATGTGTTCCGACAATCTGAATCCGGCCCTTATAATATATTTTAGAAACGCCTGCTTTTGAAAACGCATGGAATAAAATCCTGAAATATTGGAAGAACACTTCTAAAAACTGGTTGAAAACATAATTTGGAAATAAGTTCCTTCTAATAAAGAACATATATACTCTTTTTTCATAAACTTTATCCAAAAAATGCAAAGGCGAGTAACGTTCTGTCGGTTATTAATTGTTTTTGCAGACCCGATATTCGATCTGGATACACAAGCAACTACGTAAATATAGCGTCCATAGATACCATTGATATGGGCAATGGAAGTTATGCTGTTAACGTCAATATGTATGGAAAACGCAGGGGTATATGTGACACCTGTATATTGGCAATGAACAAACAAGGGTAGGTATTCTGAATTGAAAACACGTGGATCTTCATTTATTATATATGTAAGAAAATACACCAGTATATTTGAAATTATCAAACATGTGAACGTATTCAGTAATGGAATAATTATTGTAAAAATCGCTAATTTAGGATGTCGATTCGTAGCTTGATTTTAAATTATTTACAACATTGTGAAACTTCATGATTTACATTTTGGGAAATTTTCTGAAATATTTGTTTTATACTATCGCTAAAAACGTTCTTTTTTGTATGCATTTGTAATTTCTATAATTTGTTCTCTCATTTCACCAACAGGAATAATATGGATGAGGTATGCTTCAAAGTTTATGTCACAGAAGGTATGTAATGAACAATCTCATTGGAATCAGACCGAATGCTGCTCTGTATTCAGACAACATTGCATAATAGGTCGAGCCGAATTGGCCTAATGCATTTAAACATTCATTAGCATTAGCCTTTTCCGTTCATTGAATTTGCACGACACAATCCAAGATTCAAAATAGTAGCTATACAATCGGAACACTCTGTCATCGCCCCTTTTCTATCTCGTGTATCCCCGTTGATACGATTTTGTAGGCGACATTTTGTTTGGCTGACACAAAGTTGATCCGATATATAAGAGCGTTTGCTACTACAGTTAAGTTTAGGTCTGGTTTTAATGAGATTGTACTTAATTTAAATTTCTTTCGGCACTTCAGAATCGTGCTTAATGTATTGACGAATAATATTTATACATTATCATGAATTCCACAACTAAAATGCTGATAGAAGGATTTAAATATTGTTAAGCAGTCATAATCTCTTATGCGATGATAATCTACTTCATGCTTGTAACAATTAACGAGTTGCTTTGTTCTAATTCAATTGAAATGGAAATGACAATTAATAATACAAATACATATAATTTTATTTCTGAATAAAGATATATTTGATCTTGAATGTTGGCTTTGTTAAGTGTAAAATGGCTAAAAATAATCAGAATTCGCAATAAAAACACGTTTGGTACCAAAGGTTACGTAATTTAGAAAATTGACTCAGATCGGAATATTTCATATTTCTTTTAAAATTAACGTTGCTGTTACATTTAGTATAAAACAAATTTGTCAGAACAGTAAAACTATTTTGGGAAAATCAGTGCCAGATACCATCTAAAACCGACTCTGCTCTTTAATTATACACTTACTGTAGGTTGTAATTGTTCTACATGTTAAAATGGAATACATTTAAATATCTATTATCTCCGAACTATTTTATAATAGGAAATGAATCATAAACTGAACGACTAACAGAGAATATTAGTAAGTGAAATGTAATTTTCATTTTTTTTTATTTGCAGGCACATCGAGCCTATACACCGATAAGGTAATTATATTTCTATAACACAAAAAAGTATTATGTGTGCGGTAATTTTTCAGTTTTGGTCAAAATGTGTTCAACTCAATTATGGCGATCTTCTATTGCCTAGTTGAATATAACTAGTTTTGTTGACACTGATAAGTATGTACATTTTGATTTGTATTGGTGAATACTTGGCAGATCAAATCTATTCTTGATTCCAAACAAAGGTAATATTGAGCACTGTATGAATCCAATCGAATTTAGAATTGTTTTAAGCAATGTTAGATAACCTGCTAATTTTATCATTGAATCGATTTGGAAAAGATATAGGTATTTCTTATAAATGACAATGGGCCGGATTTTCATATATGCTAGTATAATTCACATGTATAAGAGATAGAGGCTTACTGTGTACACTCCATTTCTCAGAAATTCACAAGAAATATGCAAGCCAGATATAATTTTGATTTCTATAATTGATACAACTGGATGCAATTCCGTGGAATAAGCTTATCTTTGTTTTTACATGTATATACATTGTCTTAATTAATTCGCATTACCTTTACATCGACAATATAAGTAGTGTTCATGAAAAACAATTGAAATCTAAACTTGCACACATTCTTTTTGGACTGAGATTTAAGAAGTATCGTTTCGCTGTTGTTAGCCTTCAAAAGACGATATTAAATGTCATAAATACAAGGAATACGTATTCCCCAATACACAAATTTCTCTGATATTTTGTCTGCATTTAACTTGTTTTTTACTGATTTACTGTTTGGCGCAGTACTACCGTGTGCTGCATCCGATTAGAAACCCTATTGGCTATGTTTTAAAATGGCGAAACGGCAATGAAAGGTCCCACTAGCGATGTTGCAGCAGAGCAGAAACAACAACCGTGGGTGTCCGACGATGAGTTATGATGAAAATGTGACTGCCCTACGTGTAATCTACACCCTCATGCTTTATGTTATATTAACTACGTGCAATTTATTCTGTATGTTTTTGTTTAACGTGAAATCCTATTTCGTTCAGGTTCAGTTAATTTGGTTTGTACAGAACATTACTGTAACACAGCGTTTCTGCGAAATACGTTTTTGTTGCTGTTTCGATTTAACTCAAGACTGGCCGATATTCGAAAATCACGTCCATGTAAAAGGACAAAAAGCAACCTATTGTTTAAAAATTAATGTTTGTAAAAGTTATGGATTTTATATATTCTTTTGTACTGCAATCATATGTTTTCTATTCACTAGGAAACGCCCCACTTTGTAGAGGCCAGTGTTCCGACCAATTCTAAACTGGTGTGTATAGTAGATGAACCATGCCATTTGTTGTTCAACGCTACACCCGGCGAACACTATATTAATCAGGAATGGTAAGTGGGAATTTTGAACTTATTTGAGTCACACAGTAAATGTCGTTCAGGGAGTTCTGCAACCTTTTAAACCTGATTTATGTTTTTAATTGACTTGTCCAGCTTTGCATTTGGAGACCACGGCCATGTCGGGGTAATTCAAGGTAACGATTTTTAGTTAAATAGCCTAGTCAGGCAGTGTGTTTATCGCCCTTTTCAACTCTATTTCAATTATGTAACGGTGGTCAGTTCATCTTACACCTATATTTATTTCTTGCACATGTACTCAACATAGTATTTTTCCAGCATCCCATATATACTTAAAAAGAATGACCTATCCTTGTGTCGAACTCTCGACCCCTAGCTGATAGCCCCCACAATTACCGATTGTAAGACTTACCGGCTCGACGCAGAACAGGTTTTAATACAGGTCGTAGTATATATACCGCCTCATGTAGAAATGTGTCTTAATGCATTTACGAAATACATACATTCATGAGAATCTGTGCAACAACACAATATCGCAAAGGGACTTTTCTATCAATATATATAATATGTAAAATGGAAAGCCTCATCACGAGGAGCACAGCACCTATATTAATGGGCCCAAGCCGTAGGTTCGAGTCCCGTGATCGTGATCCGAGTACTGGTTAAGTCTCCATGAAGTAGACATAGAGCGTGAGTAATACAAGCTGAACGCTTGCTTCGCAATCGATGTAAAATAAATAATATTTAAATTAACAAGATTTACCTTCAGATTGGCGGAAATACATAGTTTATGACCCAACACGATCTATATTTGAATTAAGCCTAGATCTTAAGATAACATCAATATTTATTCAGAGTTTGAAGTTTCAACATGCTAAAAAGAATGCGGCCTCCAAAGTGTTAATAAGGTTTTTCTTCATTTTGAACTTGTGACCTAGTTTTTTACCTCACATTACGAAGTTTCAACATTGGACTAGATATCACCAAGACAAACATTCTGACAAAGTTTAAAGCTGATGGGGCAAATAATGCAGTCTTTAGTGTGTTAACGATATTTTCCTTCAATTTGGCAAAGTTACCTTTTTGTGACCGAACATGACCTACATTTAAACTTAGCCTGGATATCATCAAAAGAGTTATTCTGAAAACATTTCAACATACTAAAGTTAAAAGTAAGGCATCCAGAGTGTTTATTTTCCTTCAAATTGACCGTGTGAACTAGTTTTTTAACCTCACAGAAATGTTGCATGTAGAGTTGACAAGGCAATTATTGACAGGGCATGACGGAAGAACGTCACACAAAATGTGATAATAATAGCTCACCTTGAGCACTTTATAAATTTCCTCTCCCAGTACCGCCACCACAGCTGTGATACCATGGTTGTACCGGTTGCTCTCAATCCATTTACTACTTTTATGTGTATGCAGGACAGAATATTACCACGCAGTCAAAGATGTATGCAATTTTCATTGTATTGGTAGGTGCCATTGATCAAAGGGTATATCACTAACTACCATATGAATTTCCTCTCCAGTTATCGCCATATCAACTGTTATTCCATTATTATATGGGATGATCTTAATCGATTTTCTGTTTTAAAATAAAACTTGAACTGTGGTTTTAATACATGATAATAACTGCAAATTATAGTGTGTTTAAATAAAAGAAAATGATCAATTCAAGAGTTGGATTACAAACATGAATTTTTCTTTACTTTTGCCTTTAAAATGGCCTAATATATAAAATTAGACCAGAGATTAAAACAATATATATCAGTCATGTCACATCGTGACATGATAACCAAGCTTTGGGCTCTGCAACCAGTTTTGATTTAGATCAGTGTGTACCTCTGTGCAGTCCTATCTGGATTATTCCTTTAACCCTTTCCCACATACAACACTTTTGCAGTAGACGACTTTAAAATGTGGATAATAATATAAAAAATCCATATAAATGAGGGTATATTTACTCAACAAAAATTAAAATCATTGTGTCAAAAGGAGAAATTGCTTGTTTTGAGCATTTCTTCTTTGGCCACAATGTTTTCAAAAGTCGTCTGCTGCAGAAGCGACAGAAAGTGTCTATATATGGGAAAGGGTTACACCACTAACTTTAAAATTATGGGGAATTTTGTACAATTTTGAGGATTTTGAAGGATTCCGGTGAATATTTGAATATTTGGTATTTCTATGCACCGCATTTTTCAGCAATTTCCTCCTTTGCATTTTGGTATATTTGTGCAAAGTTTCTTCTAGGATTATTTAAAAAGGGGCAATATCCTCCCCATGTGTTCAGAAAAATATAACCATTGAGTGGTTATACAGATATTGTTGACAATCAAAGATAAATCAACATTTTTAATGACACATGATTATCATAATCTGAATTTCCTATTGATACAGAATCATATATATATCTATATAGCTTACATTTGTGTCTATCTTATGAGGCATCTAATAGCAAATTGGTTTTTTAAAGCATTGTGACGAAGGTGTTATTGTTCACAATGAGCAATTATACTTCTTCTCTCAATGCTTGTAAATTTAATTCAAAAGATCCCGCGATCCAGCGCCCCAGATTCACCCTGTTTGGGTGTATTTGGGTTACAGGATGTTTCGCGTAATATAACCGCTTTGTTCAACAAATCATTGCATAGTAATATATGACAGTCCGAAGTAGTTGTTGTCAGAAGGACTGACGGCTTTCGCGAAGTGTGCGTAGCATTGATGGTGAGAACAAATGAATCATGAAGAGCTTAGCTCAGACATTGAAAAAAACAATTACCATCGACAGGAACATCAGCCAATGAATACGAAACATCGCTGATTCTCAGATTTACACTACATCTTGATTTTTTTTATATCGGTTACTACACGAACACTGAAATGAAGTTATCTGTGTTTTTCGAGGGAAAACGAGAGCGATTAAACTTCTTACCTGAAGCTAAGAAAGTACGGTTGGCAGACCATGAATCCGAATAAGTTCTGGTTGTCAGCCTCTACTGTAAACAAAACAGTTGTTATAGTTATCTCGGGTACCAGCTGAATATGACGTCATCCGTATGTGAATAAATGTCGGCCATGGTTCCCTGCTTTGTTCTGTGAAGTTTTACTGTGAATTTCACGAGTTGGGCTAAAGAAAATTTACAGCCAAATTGTTTCCATACTGAATATAGGAAATTTCCTAAAATAAAGGCTTACCTCTAAACGAAAAAATTTCATTTCTTGCTATTAGAAAATGCATAGATGCCAATACTGACAAAACATCTAAAGGTGTGGTCCAGGTATGCAATATCAAATGTATTGTTTCCTTTAGTGTCAAGATAGCTATAACACCGCCAGAAGTAGCGAAATTCCACGTGTATTCCACATGTGAAACGTGTAATATAGGATCCATCAACCAGCAGTATTGCAGTTTTGATATTGTCTTACTTCTGGATAAAGACGTAACAAGGCTTTGTGTTGAAGCAGTAACTACATTGTAAGTATTTTATCTTGTTTTACTCGGTTTACACTTGGTTGTCGTTCATGAATGAAAACTTAAAATGGGCATTTAATCGGTTTCTGGTTTCGTGTTACGGAGTCACACCTGTAACAGTTTAGTATTGTGACACAAGTGTTAACTTAACTGTAGTTTGTCATCTACTGTTGCTAAGCCTATAAATGTTGGACTTTCTTGTTTCTTGTTTAGAACAGTTAAGTCACTGTTGTGTATAATCAGGTTATCAAAGTCACTAAGTAATCACCAATAAAGTGAATGCTATGCTATGTTGTGCTAAGCGTTTTTAAAAAGATATATTCGTTCCAGGAATTGGTTCGAGTTAAACGATATATTCGAATAATGAGGCCTTTGTATCGACCGAAACCATGACATATCTGAGTTTGGACAATAAAACAACAAAAACATATACTAATTAATTTACATGGTTTCATGCAGACAGATAGTGTTTATAAATAAATAATAGAAATTCTAATCAACAGATCAAATGTTGCTGGAGAGAAGAGATGTTACCAACTGAAGGCTGAATCTAACAGAGGTGGGTATAAACGGGTTATGATTCCTGTCGGTTGAAGAAGAGTATTGTTACATACAAACAGTGAATACTCGGGCAGGGCTGTACATGCGCACAGTTTTGCATGAGCCTTTACTGTTCGTCTACATATAAAATAAGCAAATATGTAACACTGCAGTTTGACACCAGTGAATACCCAGATCAGCCAGAGCATATGCGTAGCCTGAGCTGTCTCTGAACTGTTCTCAAATAAGTCACAATAGGTTTAAAGAAACTTCTATAAATCAAAATCTACTTTGATCATTTAGCTTGTCAACGCAGGTAGATCTGTTTTCACTCGTTCACTTGATAACCCTTTCTCACATATCAACGCTTTCGAACACCTCTGAACAATTTCTTCCTTTGCCACAATATTTTCAACTCTGTTTAATGATTATTTTTTTATTCATAGAAATTGTTCATATCTTTGCCTAGATATTTTTAATTGGGTTTGCTGAAGTTTGTATCGTATGAGATAAGGGATTAGGTTAAGGTTTGTTTTCGAATGGCACCACTAATGCTTAACATTAGTAATGGCCTTTGATTGGGTTGGCCTTTGTGGTGTAGTGATAGAGCGTCCACCTCGGTACTGGAAGGTCGCGCGCTCGATCCCCGGCCAGGTCATATCGAAGACTATATGGTAGTAGCGGCTGCCCTCCTTGACACTCAAGGTTGCGAGGTAAGTTTTACGACTGAATGGACAAGGTATACTGGTAACTTAACCAGGGAACGATTTGGTATAACTGAAAATTTGTTGACAACTGCGTTAGACACCAAACATTCTCTCATTCGATCGGGTTGTTGCTTGCGTATGTTCAAATAGTATCCAATTATCTGGTCTACCATTTCCCTCATGTAGTCGCTTTCTGACGCCTATGCAGCAAACGACTTTTGATAACATTGTGACAGAAGAAGAAATTGCTCAAAACGACCAATTTCCGCCTTTGCCACAATGTTTTCAACTTTTTGCAGTAAATATATTCTCATTTATAAGGATTTTCTATATTTTTGTCCACATATTTCCAAAGTAGTCTGCTGCAGATGTGTTGTATGTGGGAAAGGTTTAACAACATTTAGCCATGTAAGTGCAAACAGTCCTGCGTCCAGTGAAGCAGTCAGGATTGCCGTCGCTGTAATTTGATCGTGGATTGGCAACCTTTACCTTACGAAAACTGTCACTAAACGCAAGACTCATGTTTATCAAATTCTACACTTAATAAATAATAAAGATTTTGTTTTCCGAAAGTTAATAGTATTGTTTTTTATGGAAATTGATCAAATTTGCATTGTCTAATCTTCATAGCTAATCAGAGTACCAACTGTTCTTACTGAGCTACTTAAGCAGTAGTTCGTGATTGCGGAAGTATACATTCATGCGACAACTACAAGGATTAAGGGTATCTTTAGTATAGATGAACATTTTCGATCAATTAACTCGAGTAACAACATCAACTAACAGCTTAATTGGTCGATTATTAATAGCAAACATTTCCCTGTCTCTAATTTGTAAACGACCAATTAGATTGGTATACGCGGCATTGATATTTAAGTTAATGTTCGGCAATCAGATGTTATCACTTTCATTACTTTGAGTCTGTTGTTTTAATTCTTAATCGTTCATTCAGAAAAGAAAGGCTGTCAAGTAGTTCATTGTGAAAACCATGGATTCTGTGACGGGCACGTAGACCCCGCTGTATGTCACTGTCATGCAGGCTATTCTGGAACCACGTGCCAAATAGGTAATACTACTTTGTGAATTCTTATCATGACAAGTCAAGGGTGAAATTTGCATTGATAATCGAGACTTTCATTACAAAGATAGACATATTTATCAAACAAGAATATCCTTTTATCTAGACAATTGAGACATTCATTGAGACAATGGAGATATTTTATAAATGCAAAATAAACGTTTTACTTTTAGACAATTGAGTCTTTCATTAAGACAATGTAGACAATCAATATAACAATTGAGACGCTCATTAAGACGGTAGAGACATTGATTAAGACAGCCATGTTTATACATGTATGATAAATAAGATTTATGATGTCTTTAAAAAAAAAAAATGTTATATTTACAGTTTTCGTCTGTATTAATCACTATTTGAATAAATGCATTTCATTCTACTGTGTTTCCTCTCATTCATTGATTGCCTAAAACATTATTTAGATGTATTTTTGGCCGCTGGCCTTATCACATCAATACAAAGTATATTATCGTATTGGTATTGTAAGGCTGCGTTCATATAATCAATCTGCCATATGTGAGTGTAAAGAATGAAGCTAGTTATTCTAATGTACTCTTTACATATATTACCTTTTAATATGTTGCTCCTGAGCCCTGATAGCTCAGTCGGAAACGACGCGGGCTGTCAGCGTGTTGTGATTTCGAACCCCAGCTCGGCGCCATTCTTTCCGAAGTTGAAAAAAAGTCACTGTGAACAGCGTCATTCGTCTTCCACCAATGAGCTAACAGTATATGTGGAAAAGTAGCCTGTTGCTTGGAAAGTGTGTTGTGAGATAGCCTGGTAAACATGTGTAGGTGAACTGGCCGCCGTGATATGACTTACAAATTGTTGAAAACGGCAAAAAAAACAATCAATAAAATGTTGCTATGAAATTGTTGACATGTTTTTTCTTCTCTTGCAGATGAAACATCAACACCAACAGATAGTACTAAAAATAATGTAAGTATATTAAAACATAGAGACACTATATATGAGCCGTTATACGAGAAAAACCAACATTATGGCCTCTGCGTTATGTATCTACCCATATCAGCCTGCGCAATCCGCACAGGCTAATCCGGGCCGACACATTCCTTTTCAGGGGGATAGAAGTATAGAGTAATGATTCCAGAAACAGAAAATCAACAGGAGGCGAAAAGTGTCTGTCCGGGTTAGCCTGCACGACATCCGGGTCGATACTTTACGCAGAGTCCACAATGTTGGTTTTCTCCCGGAACGGCTCATGTATCGTACCACGTCATAGGCAAATTGACATTCGCAACCATGTGACCAGCGGAGATACTGAAAAGAGAAGGCCTCAACGCATATTCACTATTTAGACTTGCAAACATTTTGGAAACCTATGGGTAATAATGTTCTCGACCGAAAGTCAACTATAGCAATGCGAAAAGTAGTGGTGATTGTCAATTATATCAAAACCACCAAAGGTAGGTATTTTTATGACGTCACAATCGTTTGACTGTTTGTTAATTGTAACAAACTGGTACAGTGGAAGTGTAAACTCATGCACAATCAATTCTCAAGGGAGATAACTGATAACGTCTTGCCGTATTACTTTTGTTGATTTACTATAAATACTAACTTGCCTCCCATCTACTATGACTAGAATTTGGAACACAATGCAAATGCTGGATTTACAAGTAATTGCTTTCAGTACTTAAACTTCTGTGAGATCGTAAAACATGCAGTCTAAACGAGAAGTGAGGAGCAAAATTCTGAAAAAGTTTCATTTGCTTCTATTTTATCAGTTATTTGCATACTGTTTGGATGTTTTTGGAATCAACATTATTGTCAACATCATCAACACCATCATCATCATGTCGTCTTGTGATTAAAGGTGATTACATGATCTCGATTTCAGCCGCTTACTGGAGTAGGACAACTACCACACGAAGTGGTTTGCTTCATCAACAAACCTTGTGATATCCCAATAAATTCACTTGATCCGAGGTACTTACCATCTACCTGTATTTCTAACTTGTTTCATAATTAAGATATTTGACCACTTGTGTCGGTTTGAGCTTGTGTCATGTCTTCCTACATGTGCTTGTAATAAGGATGTCAGATATTTATTATTCACTTGATCCGAGGTACATGTACTTACTATCTACCTGTTTTTCCAACTTTATTCATATTTTATTTTTGACCATGACTGGCGATTTAAGGTCGTGTTATATATGCTTACCGTGATGATTCACCCAGACCATTCACTGTACGGTTACTTGTAATAGACTCCTAGTCAGGCAAATACTAAAACTCCTGCTTGTATGAGATGCATGCAAATTAATTGATACCGAAAGGAAGACGCCACAAACCTTTGTTCATTATACGCCGCTGGAAGTGGAAGTAGTTCATATTGTCAAAAGTGTTCAATTAAATGACAAGTTGGAACTCGATTTGTCTTATTGTATCATTTGGAAAGGTTTATTATTGAAAACTATACTTATACATTTAATAACGCTGTATATGCTGAAATGTGTATTGGTATTACAACATATAACTTATTTACAATATTTTTAATGTACACAGCTTACATTTGACGACAGGATATTTGACGCCTGGTTTGAAGGTCAACACTTCCACAGCTATATATGGAGCTGGATCATCGACAACGGGGTCAATAAACATTGAAACAAGTTCACCTGGGAAAAAGACAGTTTGCTTACAAGCGACACATGGAAGGTGGGACCATAACACTTATTTATAAGTCCGACCTCCTCGGTCGTGTAGTGGTAAAGCGTCCGCCTCGAGTACGGAAGGTTTGCTGGTTCGATCCTCGACCTGTTCATACCAACACTTTAAAAATTATAAGGTGGCTGCCCTCCTTGGCGCTCAGCGTTGCGGGGTTAACATTAAGACTGACTGGTTGATGTCGGGATAATTGGACCAGGAGTACTGGTTACTTACACAGGAAATGCCGTGATATAACTGAAACTTTGTTGAAAGCGGCGTAAAACATCAAACAATCAATTCTCATAAGTGCGCATCAAACAACAATCGACCAGCGAAGGTCTCTTTTAAAGTTCGAAGACAGGCTAAACTGGATCGCATTGTAGACAATCAAGCATCCTATACATTTCAACATTCTTCACATGTTTTCTAATGACATATGGATTACATAACATAATATAACATAAACTTTATTTATACATTAAGCATAATAGCTTAAAGTCAAATAATACAAATATAATAACATCCAATAGAAAACGGCATGGCTTTGTACATAATTACATGTATAAACAGACATATAAGTTTAGACGTGAGGTGATAGTACTGCTTTTAAGACAATTATAAAATCCTGGATTTTGTGTTTGAACAAACAATGTGTAAGCTTTAAAGCTCAATTCATGGTAAACTTCATGCAATGTTCATGAGATGTTTGATTGTTGAAGTATGGAAAGACTTGTACCATTTCCAAATTGAAAATAATTAATTTGGATATACAGAAATGTTAAGACACATTGAAAAATGATATTCTAATAAATAATACATATCTTGCGTTAGAACAAGTTGTTCAATACAGCAATCACGGCTGCTCTGATATTGTTGAAGAGCTTGAATTGACCATCATTTGTCAAATGTGTACCATCCCTGGCAAAGACTGTCTGCTTTGCGACTGTTGACCAAAAACCTGTGAAGCGCCACAATCTAGACTGTGTAGGATATTTGGCCTCCAGGAACCGAGATATCAGTTGATTTGTGGCGTCAACTCTGCAGTTGAACCATTCGAGATCGACCGGATATCGTGTAAAAACGGCTGGCGCTCGGTGAAGAATCTGACCGACTATAACATACTGTACTCTGTGTTTCGTCACAAGTTTTCCCACTAAAGTCACAATGTCACTAGCAACATCAGAAGGTGTGTTAAATTCCGAATAAATGTCATTTGTCCCAATCATAAGCACTACAATATCAGGAGCAAAATCTTCGATCACATCTAAATGTTCGTGTAACGTGTTTATTTTTGCACCTGGAAATCCTGAGTACTGCACAAGCACTGATTGTCGTAGACCCAGATCATAGCGTATGTTAGTAGAGTCCGAAATAAAACGCTTGAGGCGATGCACAAAAGAGTGTCCAAATACATGAATCTTCACAGCCGCCATTTCATCTAAAGTTCTTAGATTCCAATGTAAACTGTCCTGCCAGGGATGTTTGAAAAACACAAATTACGAGGAATTAATTAATATTCCTAACAAAATACGTACTGTAACGTTGATTGTCACTTGTGTAGAACAAATAAATGTTAAAATCCAATCACGAAAGTGACAATAAATGGCATTAATTAAATGCAAAAGTATTAAAAAACAGAATTCCTTCTTCACAACGTAATTTTGTTTAAAACAAAGGAAGTCTGCTCTCCGAGAAAGGAGGTAGCTGACTAGCCGCTCCGGGCACCCCCACCAGCGATTGGCCGACACCCGTCGCATTACGTCATATTACGTAATACGTTGCAGCAATGTCATCGTGCATCATCACGTGACTCGCAGGTGGCCAGGACCGCCAGTCCACCCCCCACTCAGTTGGGAGTAACCGCTCCAGATAAAAACGGGTCCCCAATACCATAAATACTTTTATGCATGCATAAAATCTATATATATATTCTTTATTTCTTCCAAAAATGAAGAGCATTACAATACATAGAATACAATAGATTACCTAACACATAGTATTATACAAAAGAAAACATGAACACATCAAGAAAGAAAAAAGAGATCGAACATATAAACATGAACATATTAAAAAATGAGCACATCAAGAAGAGACAATGAAAAAGAGATCGAACATATAAGCATGGAAATATGAAAAATAAGCAAGAAAAAGAAATCGAACATATAAACATGAAAATATGAAAATATGAGCACATCAAGAAGAAAAAAGAAAAATAGATCGAACATATAAGCATGAATATACAATGGGAACACAGATGAATAACTAATATGTGTGTGGTTTGTTGGAGGCTAGCGCAAGTTGTAACATGTTTGAAAGGTGGGTGTAGTTAGCATTCTTGTCGAAACGAAAATCAAGGCATGCAAATGATAAATCCAGTGTATTACCCATTGATAGACCTTACGAAGTACAGGGCATGATTGAGTTGGTGTGGTTGATACAAAGCAGGATGAATACGGAATGAGTGCGTAAATTAGTAAATAGATGAATGAGCAAACGAATGCATGATTAAATTGATAGATGAATGAATGAATGAAGTAATCAGGTGAGTGAGTGAAAAAAAGATCGAGTGAGTGAGTGAAAAAAAATTGAGTGAGTGAGTGAATGAATGAATGAATAGAAGAATATTAATGAATGAGTGAATAATTGAGTGAATGAACGAATGAGTGAATAAATGAGTGAATACACGAATGAATGAATGCACGAATGAATGAATGAATGCACGAATGAATGTCTGTATGGATGTCAAGTCAGTCGATTAATCCAATACTCAATCACTAACCAATGAATCAACCATTCACTGTAATAATAACGAGTCTCAGAATGAACGACCGCACACAAGTACACCCAAACGAACGAGTGGGCGAATGAGTAAATGAACGACTGAATTACAATTGTGAATATAGTCATCAATTTAGCATTCTACATAATATATGATTTAATAACAAACGAGTTGTTTTCCTGTCAGTCACGTGGCAGTGCACCCTTTTCCATGTTCACCAGATGCATACAGCAGAAAACTGTCTACATTGGTGCCAGAATGATATTGCACATTGGGACAGGTTAATTAACAGAGTTATGTAATGACAACATATTATGAATAATGGCGATTGCACTCCGATCTGGTGTCAAGGTACACAATGATGTACCTCGAGTCCAGCGATGCAGTCTAAGATCTGGGTAAATGCATCTTTTTTCATGAGATGTAGGAATCCATTCATGCCAGATGACTATAATATTTGTCCGCAGTATCTTTCTAATGTTATCATTTGCTGAGCAGAAACAAATCCTAAGCAGCACTATGTCATCTACAAGCCTTTCACACTCGCCACATTTTAGCGGGTATTTTCCAGAGAATAACTTACATAGGATGTAGACTGCTGCATAGCATGTATTTCGGCTCATATAGTTTCCTCTTAACATTTCCCAAAACATACCGGGGCGGTCTGTATAAAACAGTCTATTAAAGTATGTAAGTGTTAGTTTTCTGGTGCATACATACTCTTATTAACAACACGAGGCTTTTGATTTTGGTTTATGCGACACACATTAGCACATATAATACAGTGTGTGATTTAAGTAAGTAATTAACAAATACAAGTTTACTGATGAGTTTACATCTATTATCAAGATAATTTATGAATTTTCTTCATTTTATTAATTACACCCGTCGTTTGAAAGGTATGCATTTAAATAATTGATGTAGTTGTTACAAGTTACGTTTGGAGTATGAGCCATTTTGTTTTCAGTATATTTGTTTACACTTTTTTCAGTCTTATTAAAGACGAAATATGCATGACAGTTGATTTTGCAGGTTAGTATCTTTTCATGATGATAATCGGATTAATTTTAAATGTATTTCGTCTTGCATATTTTAACTTTGAAAAGAAACATGTCCATAGGAAAAGGGTACACGTCGCTTTTGTGAACTGTGTTGATCAAGATATACACTGTTCAAATATTACTCCCATAAGCTTAAATCAAGTTTCTGCCAATTTGTGCACATTCTGAAAAGATATACAGGTTGGTCTGAATCTACATTATTTACAAATGACAGCTTGTACCATTTCAAATGGATATGCTCTTATCTGAACAGTTATAGCTGTAGAACAGTCGATCGATGGCTGTCAATGAAGGGGTTATGCATTCGAACCCCAGCTCTGACATCGGTTAGACGTTAGACATAAGTCACTGCGACAATTGTCATTGGTCTTCCTCAAATGGGCTAACAGTCTATGTGAAAAAGCAGTCAACCTACTTACAAAGACTGTCGTATGGAGTACTGGATTGAAAAGGCAAGGAAACTCATGATTGTTTCAGGAAACTCATGAGTGTTTTACCCAAATCATCTATCACTGCAGATATTTATAAATGTACATGATATTACATACCCGTCACTTGTCTTCGCTTCAATCGAAACATTGACACCTTTACACCTCATTACCTTTCCTTCAGATCTTTGTGCCGTTTTTATCAGTTATTTTACTTGATTACATACACAGTTGCGCATACTTATTGGTTTACCAACAAGTACTATGCTAAGAAATGTGACTTGAATCAGATAATGGCACCCGCATGACCGCCACAGGTAAGCTCGATTCCGAGACACCAGGTCTCAAATTCCGTGCCCTCACATGCCAACACATTTTAGGGCACAAGCGATTTATATTATTTGATGTATTATACGTGTTAGTTAACCTTTTCTCACTAACAAAGGCATTTTGAGGAATTAAAACATTGTGGCAATAAGAGAAAATTACTCATTATATAAAATACACTTAGATGTA
The DNA here is from genome assembly GCA_031761405.1 of Serripes groenlandicus. Classification (NCBI taxonomy): domain Eukaryota; kingdom Metazoa; phylum Mollusca; class Bivalvia; order Cardiida; family Cardiidae; genus Serripes; species Serripes groenlandicus. The sequence goes on from JASEVX010000007.1 coordinate 41,588,926, forward strand.
CATGTATAACATATAGACGGACAATGAATACTTTGATGAGACCATGCGTATGCAAGCAAGGTTTCACCCGAGTTTAACTCAGGAACAACAATGTCAAATATCCAATGATACGACTGATTATTTATCATTTTTTCTTTGCAAGTGAATGGTGGACAAACAACAGACAAGGTAAGATTAATTACGCCTTGATTTAAGATATTTCTTAATTTGAATTTAGAAAAATATTAATCGTTATAAAACCCTCTGTGTCGCCTTCCTTAGCAGAGAGACATGTATGGATCACTTACTCGCCAGTGCGTCTGTCAGCCTTTCTGTTCGTATGTCTATCACGCTTTCACATACTGACATATTTGATAGCGATTCATGTATTACTTTGAACACTCTTGCGTAATAAATCGTTTTATTCTTAAGATACAATATGGCCTTATGAATAATACAGTTTAAAGGGAGAAAACAAGACGTTGTGTTCGAATAATCTTCGAGATATGTCACATCTTAAATGTGAAATACACCAAATAGTTCTAGATAATAGCAACATGAATAAAAGTATATAAAAATTGTTTACCATAGATAACAGATATTGACATACGAAGATCATTTTTCCACATATAACCTTTATTGAATGCATATATCCTCACATATAGCATGAAGAAAGAAAGAAAATAAATCGTTCACGTCGCACACAAAACGTTATTAGCGCAGCCTGATCTTGGTCTTCTCTGTTTACAACCAACTTATTTAAAGATTCATACAATTTAAGGTTGTTGAGCAACACGAGAGCTTTAATTAGCGTACAACCATGTTTTGCTCTGAATCCTTATATAATAAATCCCTTATCCTACTGGAGTTCTGCAACCTCTGATTTTGATGAGTTCCTAAAATATGAATATAATAGAATGGAATATGTTTTATTAACTTTGCAACATACTTGTATCTTTTCATACATAACATATTTATAAATTAGTTAAAGATTATCGAACAGGGTTACATCAATACAAAGGCATTTAGTAAGATTTTTTTTTTTTTTTATATCATATACTAGATAGAAGAAGAACAATTTCATATATAACTATGACTATATACATGGTAAACATGTATAGGATAATGGATATTTATTACTATTTCTACGTTCGTTGACAAATACATATACTTATCTATTTTAAACATTGTTTTCTGTGTAGTTGATGAGAGAAGTTTGGTGAATTTAAACATAATTTGACGGGGACTATAGTACATGTTCTTGTTGATAAATTTCAATTGGATATCAGAATAGAAAATTAATTTGCAAATCAAATGGAATTCGTCTTCAATGCCTCCTTTACACACTCTCTCATACCTGTCTTTCCTCTCTCGTCCATAGCGTAAATTGCATGGACTAGTCTGTACAAAGTATTGATCAATGTCAACCAGGGTCAGCCTGCACGAAAGGTTGATTAAAGTCGGTTTATACAACGCGTGGAGTGGACATAATTGTTTACTTATTTTCTACGTGACCTTTACAGGATCGACCATATTACGTTACACCGACACCCCCTAAAGATACAGTTATACTTTGTAATGCACATGACACCTGCCACGTGGATCTACATTTCACAAAAGGAGACGTGTTCAACTCTACTCAAGCGTGGTAAGTTGACTTCTCGTGGAACGGCGCATATATTAAGTCTTAACTCTTTGTATGCATTAGTTATTATTTATTTTGTTTACATTTTGTTTCAGTCCAACTGTATCCGATACCAGCACGCCCCCTGTAAATGGTGTATATATATTCCCAAGCAAACAGAACCCCTCCGATTGTAGTAGTGACGTGACCTATATCACCTCTGTTGGAACTAAGAACAGATTATGCGTCGAAGTTTCTCTCCCTGGGTAAATATACTGTCCACACGTAACGTCATATGTTTCAAACGGTTTATATACGATTTACCCGAAGATTTATAGAAATATACTGGGTTAACAAAAATCAGTATTTCATCACTTCTTAGTGGGAAAGAATTCCCGCTCGAGATTATCAGTTGATCGGATGATACGAAATGACATCAACGAAAACGTTATTTTTGGCGGACATATCAATGTTCATGTTATGAAAGCGCACAGCTTTTTTTTTCTCTAACGTTCACTTTACTTATGAGAAATATCATCATATTCCATCGATCGTTCATGATATATATATACTATATATACCATTGAATATTTGATACGAGAATTACTAACTCACGTGATTTTGCCCGCCAATAAAACGTGCTCTTTCAATCGTCTGTTACAGGCACGAAATTATCACTTGGAATATAATTCCTAGTTCAAATGTCATATTGTCAATAGACTCTATAATATAAGTATAAATTGAATAAGATATGCTTAGTGTCTTAAAGGACTTGTAATAACTCTATGATTTGCATAATGCTTCGATACATTTATTAATATTTGTTTATTTATGTTGCTTACAATTTCATCAACTGAGCATAACATTGAACATCAAATACATACGCAAATGGCTAAATTATAACATGTTGAAGGTCAATTTGGATTTATGGACATATTGAAAAAGTAATGTTAAGCTGTGTCGAACATAACACTGGACATTGTAGTAGAACATAAGTGTGGCCTCCTTATCATCCTAAGTCCACTTCAGGGCATACTAAGGTTTACATTGCTTGCTGAATCAAACATAAAGCTTGCCTGTCTTATAACAAAAGTTAGTCCATTTGCGCCATGCTCTATGCAAACAAACCTTAAGATATTTGCAAAAAGACAATAGTTTAACGAAATTCGGAGAACAGTTATCCATTTAGCTAGGTCAGAGTGCATTTGGAAGTAAGTATCGCTAAATATGTATATGATGTTTATGATCAAATGATTTCAGGAAACGTGGGGAAGAACGCTGCTTTGTCCTCCATAGTGTACTTAATGTTACAAACGAAGGTAATCTATGTTTCTATTTAGTTTAGTTCGTCCGGAAAGGATCGACGAGTCCACGAACAATCCCTTTTTTTTACGAATTCAGACGGAAAAGTGCCGGATCGATCAGTGGTGTTTTTCCTAAATCTCATGAAACACAAATTGTAACGTACAAACTCTTATGTTTCAATGGGATACACACATTATATGTATTTTTATCATTGCATGACTTTTTACAGGTTTTCTAATTGATACTAACTTTGCAGCGATATGTGTTGGTCATTCTATGTATTTTGTTCGACAGCATTAACCTATGTGCGCGTGCAAGTGTTGCGGGACACTAAAGGTGTGGTTCAGCCTTTGTCCTTCTTCTTTGTAGACATATTGTTCCAGGTCATTTCCCACATAAAACAAATGTACAGACCTTATCAATATTAACATATGGAACACCTCTATAAATGAAAGAATACCAATACTTATTGAAAAGGGTTGAAAACATATTGGCTACATTGAAAATGCAATTTCTTATCTTATCAGAAGTTGACGGGTGCAATATGTGGCAAACTGCTTCCGCATGTGGTTAACAATTCACAATATGTCTCTCAACCATTATTTATTTTCAGTAACGAGACCCTGCGCGGGAATGACATGTAACCATGGTGCTGTTTGTAAAGCAGCTGACATATCGGTACACCCACCTACAGGAAACTGTATTTGTGCACCAGGATACATAGGAGTCGATTGCTCTTCAGGTCTCCCATCGTTATTGATTTATGATACATTTTATATGCCGTGTCAATTTTAAGCATGAACTAATATTCTTATGTCGCGGTAGAACATGTCATCTACTCGTGCATTTCTTTCTTAACTTGCACCAACTATCCACATAACCACATAACATTATCTCCTGGAAACATATCGCTTGGCCAATCCGGGATTAGAAGTTACGACTAAAAAGTATTTGACCTTATCGACTGTGCTATTGTCGACCGATTAAAATGTTATTTATGAAATCTGTAGTGTAAGAACATTCAATTTGAAATACACCTTGTATTAATGTACCAAGCTTAACAACACCAATCGAAACAGTTCAAAACCAAACCAAGACACTTACTTGTTATAAAGTGCTTACATGTACGTAGCTGTAATATTTGGCACAAATGTAGATGTCTATTTCCGCTGAGTGCTTCCCATATGCAATAAGCAACGTCTTGAGAATTCGATCAATAGTCATTAAAGCCTGTACGCCGGAGTCTTAATATTTATAAAGATTTAACCGTTTCACTGTCGAATTCCGCAAAGTCGACTCTTCCATGTTTTTACATTGGACCACTGCCTTGTTCGTCCAACAGGAAATGTAATGTCTAAGTGGCAAGCTAAGCAGATTTCAGGAGAGGCAGCTTGTTACGAGCTGTCTAACCCGAATCTGCATTGTTTACAAAAGCCTTTCCTTGCCTTTGGCAGCTAAAGATTCATATACATCAGTTGACTTTATACTAGAAGTTTTACAAAACATATTATCAACTTGCTTTTTCCATAGTGACATAATTATGTATACTCTCTTACAAGACATGTTTGTTTCATCCAGTTTAGTGTCAGTGTTAATAACTTATTGTATTATATGTCATATGTGTTTTAAGATGGCACCAGGGAAGATTTGTATAACCGAGTGAGCTACCCTCTATAAATAACATTTTTTTTACTAACTAGAATTACTTTAAATATTGTCGAACCGGAGAAGCAATAAGACCCTTTTGAAACTCAAAACAAATTTGCAAGAAGACCTGTAATCCCTTGACGCTGCTCAATTTTTGTTTCAGCTGTGCCAGCTACAAATAGTTTACCGGGCTTTGTTGACAGTGGAATCCCATCAGGATTCACTACCGGATCCTCTCCTGCATCCTCTCTCGGATCTTCTCCAGGATCCTCTTCTCCGGACAAAACGCCTCATTTTGATCCCAACAGTGCTTTACCGTTAACTATTGCTTGTGTAGAAAATCGACCATGTAGAATCGAAATTCCGTATAGGGGTGATACGAATAAACCGTAAATATTCCAATATATTAATACAGTTATCGTTCTTGTCGTGAAAGTCATATTTTAACATGTATTTACATCATAATTAACATTCTTTATACTAATCTTAATGTTGGTATTTCATTTTCAGATATTACTTGACAGATTACTTAAAGTATGTCACAATAACACGTGTTTATGTATAATGTCAAATGTTTAACATGTCATATAGTTTAATCGATTAAACTGTCAGGGTTAAATCGTGATAGTCTGTACAACCATGGACGTCTTGCCTTGCATTTAGATTTTAGATATTTGACTTATAAATAAAAGAAATGCACATTCGATTTGTTCGCACTGACATTTGATACCATTTCAGTCCCGTACCTGGGTACATTGAAACCCCTTTGAATATAACAAACATCGAAGTCATACCAACACCAGGCGTTGACAATCAAATTGCAGTTTACACACTTACAAACACACAGCCGGGTGTCCACAGAACATGTTTACAAACTACTGTGAATGGCGCCAGAGATGGGTGAGTTGTATTTGGTCAAACATTTTGCAATTACATTTGAACCGTGTCTAGCTATTTTGGAATATATGTCATCTGCGTACAGTAAAAACTATCGGGATATTGTGCTTCCGAACAGTATCACTAGAGCCTGCATGTAATACAAACCAGATTGCAACCTTTGAAACATGATTACAAGTGCTATCACTACTCTAACGCCAATGCCTCTATTCGTTAAGTTACTTGTTTATCCAATCACATTCGCGGATTTAATTTAACATTTGAAATCGGAAAAGATTTTAAAAATATATTAATTCAAAATGACTAAATCACAGGAACATCTCAAAATGTCATGTTTTCGTCTAGGAGCACACTACGCTGTATTTATTATTATTTATATCATAATTTATTATAATAATGATATATTTGGTATATAAAACATTCACTTTTTATTAATCTATTTCAGTGTGAATCTTGATGAAGTTTGCTTTGACATTACAGTAGAAGGTATTAACTATTCATTTCCAAACATTTATAATCATTTAAGTTTGGAGTTATATTTTGCATAATGGCAAACAGTCCGGATCTCGGCCATTGATTCTTTTCTGATGACTTTGAAATAATTCATAGTGGGAAAGTAATCAATTACATGTGAACACTGTAGTAGTGTTGATAACTAGAAAGCCCGACCACACTTGGTTCATTCACGTGGTGAACTGGTCATCGTGGTAGAACCGAACAACTACCTACAAAAAGGGGTGAAACACCAAGCAATCAAAGATCAAACCGAACATTAGGTCAGTTTTAAGGATCTTGTCATATTTCACTTCACTATACATTAATCATTGTATCGACCGACAGATGGAATGCCACAGATTAATGATATGGCTTTTGAAGCACATTGCCTTTTAAGGATCACGAAAGCCAAAACATATCTGTATTTAAATATATCATGAATGCCTTAAGTTGATTTAGAAGGAATATGATACATGTAATCTCTACATTAAAATGTTTTTATAATTGTACCGGGTCTAGTCAGTTTCACTTCTATACAACTGTGTACAGTGCAAGTTTGTGCAATCGCATAGTCTCACCACAGTCTTCACTGTCCGCATATTACGTTATATATACCTAAATGCACCTAGTGTAACCCCACACGATTTTTACTGATATGAATTGAAATTGTGTCAAATAAGAGAGTCATAAAGAATTTAAATGGCTAGTCTCTGCTCATTTATACTTTCAGCTGCAGGATCAACATCATCGACTCCGGTACGTTTATGTTTACTTATTGGCGGGTTTCTTAGAGATGTACAAATTTGCTTAATAGTCTACGCTAACAATGAATTGAAGATGTTGAAGATATAACCTGTTCTTAGTTCTTTCCTTAATATGATAGCAGTTAGTGTCAAACCAAACTTTTTCTCAATCAATGCCGGGGAGATACATACCAATATAACTGCTAATACTAAAGATATAACTGTAATACTGACATTATCATTGAAGCGAAAGATCGATAAGAAATGTGTTTTTAAAAACAAACCAGAAGAGCTTATGGGATAGCGTTATTCTCGTATCGTATGCCGTCCGTCGTTAACTTTGTCTTGCGAGCCCAATTACGATACAGTTTTAGTTAACTTTTTTTGCAAATGATATTGTTATCGGTGTAAGTAGTCATATTGAAAAAGAGCCAGTTTGATCCATTAGTCAGTCAATATTTCATCGATAAAGAGCCAAAAATACACATGAACGCGATCGAGACCACAAATCAATTTGTACTACTAATGTTAATTATGCACATATGGTTCTGTCTAAGGTTTCAAACAAATCATTTGGGAATGTGCGTCTTGCTCTGTATTATTGTATCTCTGATTGAATGGAAACTGTTAAATAAGAAAAACAAGTTCCATTAGCCAGACTAGCTGTTCATGCACTCGTGGCTCTCTTGTTTATTTATAGTCTGAAATAACATATATTCTATTTCTGTAGGTCAGTCCAAATGTAGAAAGCGGTACATACATGAATGGATCTATACTGTCCTGTCAAACAAACACGACGTGTCATTTAACATTTGTAACTAAAGGATCTCCAAACTGGTAAACTGTTATAGTATTGTGTTTCAGTATACTAGTTGTATGTACATCTATAACATATATAACTATTTTGACTTTCTGTGTGACACCAACATATCAACAAGCCAAAACATCATATGGACGCGTTAACATGACACCAACATATGTTGTGATCCGGTGGGTTCGCGCCTCACCAGTATCCAAACACGCCATAAGGTCAATAGGACAAACACGATATGAGAGCAATAAGTCACTCACCAAATGAATGAACTTGCTTTATACATGTACCCTTCGTAATATGATATAGGACTTGATAACATTGTTAAAACTTCTAGTGCGAAATGGTGTTCTTGGTTGATATCTATACTTTTCACAATAATTCTATATCACGTATTCATATAATTTGTTGACATTGTATGACCTATACTTAATCAACATTGGTATGTTACTCGCTATATTAGTGAATAAACTTGTAAATTTAATGTGTATGCTTACCATCTTGTTTTGAAAAGCTCTGCGGTTGAGGAATGTGGAAGTGGTGTGCCTGGTCTACATATATTTGATAGCCAACAACAGGGTACATCGTGTATAACAGACGTGGCGATTAGGACTGGAGATTCAAACATAATTCAGGATCTTTGTCTCACATCTGGGTAAGATAATTGGAACAATTTCACACGAAACCAGACTTTCGGGGCTTTGGTAAAAGTGAAGCCACTCGAGAACGGCTATAACCGATCTATTTTGAAAGTAAAGTGATTTAATTGTGATTGCAAATAATTTCACAGACTCGAAGATCTGATTTTGTGTCACGTGGGTCAACTGTATAAATTCAATCATGTTTTATTACAATGGTAATTATGCATCTTTAAACAGATGTTTTTCGGACAATGACATTTTGAAGTAGAAAGCTGCAGTATTTGTGCATTTGCTGGAGTAAAATTGTTTTTTGTAATGACCAGAGGACGAAATGGAATAAATATATCATGTATAGTATGTGTACAATTTTATCTGTGAAATTTGGAAACCAACGTACAAAGACCATTGTCCTCTCCATACCAAAATACATTAATATTTGTAATAATAGCTTCCCTTCTGGGTGCCCATAATTGCTAGGTAATACAATGACAAATATGTATTGAAATTATTAAGGCCACCGGCCCATAGTACAAAGTATTTTTTTTAATTCACACTATTAAGCTGAGAATGATGTCCTTATCAATTTTCAAATAACATATTGATATGATATGATAGTTTCAAATTACACCAGGATTGGTGTTAATGTGTAATGAATAAAAGTTAGTAATGTTGGTGACGCTCGTATTACAGTTGTATAGTGGTTAATTGATTATTTGGTGTTTTAAATCGCCTTCAACAATTGTTTGATTATATCACAGGGTTTCCTGGGTAAGTTACCATAACTATTGGTCCATTTATTCTGACACCAGCCAGGCAGTCGTTATGCGAACCCCGCAACCCTGAACGTCAAGGAGGGCAACCATTACTACCATTTGTAAAGTATTTTGTATGACCCGGTCGGGGTTCGAACCTGCGACCTCCTGCCCCCAAGGTGGACGATCTGACAATACTTCAGCAAGGCGGTTCCAGTTGAATAGAAATAAAACATGAAATTGATATATTTCAAGTAATACATGTTCTTATTTTACACAGGTCCACCGGAGTTCAAAATCAAATTCAAATCGAAGTTACATCGAAAACAGGTGAATATCACATAAACTGCACTGAACTAAAAGATGTTTTGTTAATCACTGTTACTGCATTACATAGTTGTTGATGAACGTGAACTATTTGAAACGTATTTGCCCTGAATTACATCTCTGTTTAATACGCGTATGGGATGGTGATATATCTAAATTGAATGCACAATGATGGTGTTGTTGTTATATACTCCGGAACCAAATCATTAATAAGTTTTCACAACACTTTCAGATCAAAACATTCAGTAAGATGAGGCATACAAAAATAATGTTTGTAATAGTCTCGAGAGAGCACTAACAATATATTACGCAAAAGCAATGTGGGTATTTTATGAATTGTACGACAGTGAAACAAATTTCAAACTAGGAACTTCTCCTCGCTTTGGTACATGGAAGAAGTATCCACCGAGGGTGATCAACTAGTTGTAATATATTACTTTACTATAGATGTACACTTTAAATGTTTAATTTTAATGTTTATGTTTTTTAATATTAAACTAACTTAATATGCGTGCTACATGTGTGTATGATACATGATATGCGAATTCAATCTTAAACCTTTTCCACATACAACAGATATGCAGCAGGCAAGTTTGAAATTATTCCAACAACAGTATGGATCATCTATTTACGTTAAGACAAATCAACTTAACAGAGTTGTAAACATTTTGGAAAATGGAGAAATTCCGCATTATGAGCAATAATTTTACCCCATTTGCTTCAATGTTTTCGAAAGTGGTCTGCTGCAGAGGCATCAGAAGACATATACATGTGAGAAAGAGTTACTGCATTTACGTGCAGCGTAGATCCAGATCAGTCCGCGCATCGTTCTCAAATTAGTCAAAGAACGTTAAAAGAAATAGTATTGAATTGGTAGTAGTAATGACTTATTCTGATAAGACAAAGCAGGTATGTAAGATGATCTGAACATACATTGTTTAGAAATATTGAACTATTGATCAACATGTATTTCACAGAGTATGGTCCTTGCCAAAGGCTTCATTGTCAGAACGGTGGATTTTGTAACGGAAGAACTTCGCTACCTGTTTGTGAATGCAAGACTGGTTACTCTGGATTAGAATGTGAAATAGGTATGTGTCATTGGGACTAATTGAAAGTTAACCCATCTACATGTAAATGTCCATCTCAGTCCGGACCTGATTTCACGATCATGTATGTCCGTGACGAATTTGCAGGAGGCAAGAAACTGCTCATAATAATGATATTCCCTTTTGATACACTGATTTCAATTATATGTAAAAGTTTTAAATGCATAAATATACTTTTGCCATAGTTTTGCTAAGAAGTTTTCATACTCACGTACTACAGCTGTGTTCAATGTGAGAAAGTGTGACCTTGACCTTAAATGTAAATCTAGATCCGAATGATGTTTCATAATTCTTTAATTACTTATTGAAATACCATAAATATCCAGTTGTGGAGTCCGATTACCGTATATTGCACCCTTAGGTCATACGAACTAAGCCCCACTTTCTTTTCAAGTTCTCCAAAAGTCCTTTCGAAAATGTTCATTTATTCATACAGATATCTACCTTATCTGTGATAAGTGTTGCAATTTAAGACTTAGCCTGGGCTTACACTTGACATGTCAATCATGTGTAAGACGGTGGTGCATTGGTAGAGCGTCGGCCTCTCGTTCAAAGGGACCTGTGTTTAAATCCCCTGTTGAAAGTGTTCTGCCTTTTATATTTGAGTACTAGTTAAGTCTCCGGTAAACAGACATCGAGCGTAATAAATATAAGCTGATTATGTTTTCGCCATCGATGTAATGTTAATGTACAAAGTACATACTTGTTTTATTCGTTGATATATGTGTAAGGAAATTACTTAAATGCATATTTTAAACAGAAACAATACTAAAGGGAATATCTCATTGATGTCGTCCAAAATGTTCCTGGACATTTCGTAAGCGTATCAAGTTAAATGGGTGATGACTAAGATAGTGGATTATGGCATGAATTGCAAATTATCTCTTCGTTTTGGTAGATTAATTGATTAATTCGGGTTTAACTATTTCAGCGCCGTTGTCGCATACATGCGACGACAGCGATTAGCGCCGTTGTCAAAAGTATGCGTAATTTAGACATTGAAGTCAATATATTGACCACATTCTCTACCACAGATGCAAGTACAACATCCTTGACCACAGATGCTAGTACCACAGTCGATGATACAACAGCCTGGACCACAGATGCAAGTACTACATCCTCTATCACAGATGCAAGTACCACATCATCTACCACAGCCGATGTTACCTCATCCTCTACCACAGTCGATGATACCACATCCTATACCACAGCCAAAGCTACCACATCCTCTACCAGACCCGAAGCTACTAAATCCTCTTCCACAGTCGATGCTACCACATCCTCTACCACATCCTCTACCACAGTCGATTCTACCACATCCTCTACTACAGTCGAAGCTACCACATCCTCTACCACAGTCAAAGCTACCACATCCTCTACCACAGTCGAAGCTACCTTATCCTCTACCACAGTCGATACTACCACATCCTCTTCTACAGTCGAAGCTACCACATCCTCTAACACAGTCGAAGCTACCACATCCTCTACCACAGTCGGTGCAACCACATCTTCTACCACACCCGATGCTATAACATCCTCTACCACAGACTATGCTTCCACATCCTCTACCACAATCGATGCTACCCCATCTTCCTCCACAGATGTAGCCACCACATCCCCTACCACAGATGCAGCTACCACATCCTCGACCACCGGGGCAAGTACATCCTTATCGAAAACAGACACAAGTAAAAGATCGTCGAACACATCTGCAGGTACAACATCATCCAACACATTTACAGTATCTTTAGCCAAACAAAGTCATGTGGAGTCCATGTGCTAACAAACAATCTGGCGCTCGGCAGTTTGTTCTGTTGAAATTTTAGCGCCGAAATTTTGGATAAACGCAATTTTCAACAAAATTTCATGTAGGTCAGTTCACATATCCATGAGTTTCCTGGCTTTCCCCATACCAAATAGCCAAATTTCTATCATATTTAGTGTAGACCAGATTTCTTTTAAAGGATTGAACTTTCAGTTATGTCAAAACAAGCATAGCACAAATCTCATCAGATATGTATTAAAGTGCTTCTCAATGGACTGGATATTTCATAATTGTTCTTCTTGTGCAGCCATCGTGAACCAGGATCTTCATCAATCGTCGTGTAGTCTTACATGCATCCTGTACAACTTCTGAGATAGTTTATGTTAAAACACCGACAATACAAACATGCAATTGGATCGTTCTTGCCATTGATGGTCTTTTTTGTGGTGACATGGATCATTAATGTTTTCTTTATATATACATACAGGTGTTTGTCGTGGTGAGGCTGCAATTGTAGGTGAGTTTATCTGTCATTTCTATACTAGTAAATGTCCAGAAAAATATCTCGGGTGGTCTCATAATCTTCCAAATTACTTCTGACGATAGTTATAAACTTGGACTGGATATCATGATCTTATAGACATTCTACAAATTGTAACATATGTTCTTAGATCTTAAATCTACAGAAGAGAATAAAATATAATATTGTAGTTCATGTATGTGAACAAATAAAGAGGCTATTTATAGTAACACAGTCCTATGTTGGATTTTTATAATGATCTCAGTAATTATATGGATCATATAAAGACATTTTTTGTAGAAAATTAACCAGGTCATGTGTGGGGTATTTGTATCTGTCAACTTGTTTCGCAAACCACAAGGACAATGTACTGAATAGATATTCAAAATATCTTGACTTTCTTTCTGAATATATTAACATAGCATGTGAAGTTACTTTTATTATTTTCATTAATATAATCATCTTTAATAGTGGATGAAATCTTATCTTTTATAAATACATTTATAAATACACATCTAAAATCAATTTAATTCAACATATGTACACAATGTGTTCATACGTCTGGTTCATCATGGAAGGGTGAAGGCACTTGGGTGATGGCACTTGGGCGAAGGCACTTGGGCGAAGGCACTTGGGTGAAGGCACTTTTAACTATCCATCTATGGCCAATAGTCTGGTTTCGGCTTGGCACGTAGCAAATGTTCTTTATTTAGACATAGACGACTATGGCAAGCAACATCTTATTCGTATTATTTCAATTTATTTTCTTTATTTCAGCAAGAAAACGTTCTGTAAGTATAGAAATATTTCACTCAGATACTATTTGCTTTCTTCAACAAGCATTTCTCAGTTGTATGGTCACGCACTACACACCAGAGAGATAATAAAGGATACCTATGTTTAAATCAAAGATTGTATAAGTGTGTTTCTAACTTACGCTTTGGAAGGATCATTTAGTTGGATGTACCCAGAATAAATGAACGATTATTAAGGTGTACAACACAAGAGTGACATTTTAAACTATTGTTTACAACTGATACTGAAATATGACGTCTGCAGTTTATATTGAATATAAAACTTGATAGTTTGTAACTTTTTGTCAAGACTTTCATGTAAAACCATTTTACCATTTTGAACAAGCATTGTCGTAATTCATTGGATTAAGGAAATATCAAGCTGGTTTAACTAGTAGTTTAAAGATACAGACCATGTTGGGTTCTAACGGCACATGTATAAATTGTTATACAAATGATATATTCTATTATTATTATTTTAAAAGTACCCCTTGAGTGTGACAAGTTAACAGTACAGAAATAAAGAAAATAGTGAAAAGCATTCTTTCATCATAATATGTGTTAATAACGCTTAAAGGTATATCTGTATGTGAAGAATTCGGCCGGGTCATACCAAAGCCTTTACAAATGGTAGTAATGGCTGCCCTCCGTTGCGCTCAGGTACATTACTACTGAATGGCTGGTGTCGTATAAATGGACCAGAAGTACTGGTAACTTGCCCATAAAACGCCGTAATATAACTGAACAATTGTTGAAAGCGGCGTAAAACACCAAACAATCAATCAATCAATCAATCAACCGGAACATATTATTTATATGCAACATAACAGAAACCCCAACTTTCGACCAGCGGTGATCGAAGACCTTTTGCATATTCATACAGATATTTAGGAAGTATGTTGAAAATGTGCTATGGTCAAAATGCCATAAATCGTGTATTCAATGGTATTGTAATTATCATCAAATTAGCGGTGCTCTGCCAAAGCCAACGTTATGACCAGTGTATATCAAGATCAGTTTGCACTTCCATCCAGTATAGATCTACACTTTTCACTCGCTTGACTCGGTCAAATAACCGATTGTATAACTATAATAAACTTTAGCAAAAGTTTACTGATAATGTCATTTATTACAGATAAATGTGGTTAAAGAAGGAAAAGCAAGCTGTTATTGCACAATAAAACTCGCAAATAACACCGAAAAGAGAATCCAACTCATAAAAAGACGCCCAAAGATGTCCACGGCGAAAATTCTTCAACACGCGGCATACGGAGCTGGAGGAATGACGGGGGCCTTTGTAATCTGCTTAGTCCTCTATCTCGTCATTAACCGATTGAAGAAAAAGGGCAAACAACAGAATGATGTCAAGAGAGTTCATAACACGCCTCAATGGTATATTGATTGATGCCTATGGAGATGCCAGTAGCCTATGTCATCTGTCTACTGCGGATGACGTTTTCTTTCTACGAATTTTTCCCTACGTTTCTATTTGTGGTGCGTTTTAACTATGATACAATGTACAGGAATGCCGAAATCTATATTTTGGGTATAATACAGCTATCTATTTCGTGTTGAATTTACTTACACTTTAATTGTGTTATACAAATGAGACACAGCTATACGTACAATTTCACGTGTGTATCAAAGCCAGCATATTTCCTTTTAATTTAATAATGTTGTCACCAAGCATTTTATCTCTTCTTAATTTAAGTATTTTTTAATCTCTTACACCATTACTTTGATAAGTTTATCTTTGAAACACGAATAGTCGATTATCGTAAGCAGCAACAATTCATTTTGAGGCTATTAATTCGTGAACTAAACAGTTTATAAAATATAATTATGTTGTAATGAAACCACATTTTCATTCAGGATCTTCAACATGAAGTAGTCTCACTCATGGAAAAAAAATCACTCCTTAAAGATAGTTTTTGGTTAAAATATGTCATCTCGATCTGACATGGAAACAATAGATTATTTTTGTATCATCCGAGTTATCGACTTGTTGGAGTTATCCATCCATGCATCCTTAATTGATTTATTCTTTCTTTTCAGATTTGCTAATTATTTATACTCAATTGTATTATGAAAAGCAAGTCGATGATTAATTCATATTAAGAAAACCGTGAAGCATCAGTTCGAATTATTCGTCTGGGCAGTCAGAACTGCTGCTATTCTGTTTTATAAACACCGAAATGTTGCAAGAATTGGCTCCAGTTTAGCTATATATAATAATTATCTCATGTTCGAGTTATCGAAAGACCACTGTTAACGAATTCACAAGTACATGTACATGTTTTAGTTCACTGAATAAAGTGCTTAATACGGAGATTCCTTGCAAAGAACTCATAAAACTATGTATAACTCCCAATGAATAAATCTGTTTTTTAGCATTCCGCCATGTCTTGTGTAATTTCCTCTCATATAAGTACACGCACATATTTATATGGAGAATCTCCACATTTGGAAAATATACATAGCATTGAGATGAAAATATTATGACTAATGGAGAAATTGCTTATCATGTGCAATTCTCCCTTTGCCACAATGTATTCAAAAGTTGTCGGCTGCAAAGCGTCAACATGCGTCTATGTGTTAAGGTTATTAGTAGAATATCAAACTTTTAAGCCCGCGTTTGACTTGATAGGAATTACTGAAGGGAACTTCACTTCTTAAGGTGTTTCTTTCCTGCTCTTGCAGTTTCAAAGACAGCATATGTCCCTTAACGTGTTCTTGTCACAATCAAGTTATAGGTATATCGAAATTGAAATAAGAACAGAAAATCGCACACGTTAGAAGGATAGAAGTATCGAGGAACAAGATAATCAGAAGGAAAAAGAGAAGAAAAACATTAATTTCAGTTAAATTAATATTTTCGCATTTGCAGCATACTTTTCTTGAAAACATTGAGCAAAAAGGAGCATTGTTCATGATGATTTCTCCTTTTGCCACAATGTTTTCAACTACATTATATAGTTCTCCTTTATTGTATAGATATTGTCCAACGTTTTGTCTGTCTGTTTTCAAAGTTGTCTGTTACAGGTTTGTTGTATGTTGGAAAGGGGTAACCTATCACATATGTATAGCCAATACGATCGTTCATCAGAAGATTGCTTGGAAAGGATGTTGTGTTGAGTACTGTTATGAGAAAGCCAGAAAACGCATGAGTATGTGAACTGGTCGTCGTGATATGACTGAAAAAATTGTTGAAAACGGCGTTAAACTCCAATCAATCAATGCACAGAAGAGACAATTACAATGTACAATCACATTACGAGTATATTATAGTAGATTCCACCTACCCGTATTATTGAGGTTTCAATGATGCTTGTTTGTTGTTTGAAATGCGATTCAGAAATCTGTCATTTATAATATTAAAGCCAATTTGTCTATTGAAGACATGGATAGTATTCAGAATCACAGTCAACCTGATATATATGAGCGGCACTACGCGAAAACCAACCGTACCGCATTTGCAACCAATGCATATCTAGATCAGCCAGTACAGTCAGTGCAGTCTGATCTGAGTATATACTCTTTAACAGTTAGTGATAACAAGTTGCAAAAGGTTTCTGTAAATCAGTATACATTGGGATCCATAGAAAGGATGCGGATGCAAGTTGTTGTCCTCAAGAGCAATGATTATGTGAAGGTTGGTTTTTATCAGGGCACCGCTCATATATCTACAAGTATCTATGACATTGTAAAATATAACAACAGCAATATTTATTAGATTGTCAATCACGTCGACTTTGGCCGCTTTTGTTTAGTAGTGGTAGACCGTCTGCCTCGGGTGCGTGAGCTTGTTGTTTCGACCTCCGACTCGGTCATAGCAAAGACTTTCAAAAGTGTATAAATGCTTTCTGTTCTTGGCGTTCAGGATTTTTCGGCTATAATAACTACTGACGCTGGCGTCAGAATAAGTGTTCCAGTATTACAAATACATTTCCAAAGTAAACACAATGATATAACTAAAAACAAAAGGTTGAAAAACCATACAAAAACGGGTACACTTGACTGAGTAATGCCCGTGTAGACTTTCTTTCCCGACCTTTTGATCACCTCTGGGAACCCACAGTGATCGAGAGGTTAACGTCGGACAACTTTTGAAAACAATATTGTAAAAAGAGAAATTGCTCATGTTTAGCAGTTTCTTCGTTGCAACAATGTTTTCAACGCTAGAAATTGATCACACTTTAATTAAAAGAGAATTTCAATTCATAGTTATGTACTTTGGTCTGTTGATTGAGGGAATAATCGTGAACAAACACTGCAAGTTTTTAAGTAATATCTCTAATGGTTTGGAAAGAAGTGGGCGGATACGAAAAATTTAACCAAAATTCTAATGGAGGTAATGATGGTGAACAAGTTTAAAGGCAGTATTTGTAATAGTTTTGAACAAAAATAAGGTTATACAAAGAACGTAACAAATGTGTGACGCCAACGTCTAGCCGACAACAACGCCGACGCAAACGTCGAGAAGGATAGCTTGCCCTTTCTTCGAAAAGTCCGTTCATTTATAGCTCTCCGAAGGGTTCCCGAAAGCGGAATTCGCAAAATCGGGATGTTTCGGCATGTCTTCGCGATGTTTTGGAACCTTTCCGTGTCCTTCCTTAACACTTCTGGAAACGTTCTCGGCACTTCAGGGCCAAATCGGGATCGAAAGAACTTCTGCATCCAAATTTTAAAAGTTTTAAAATGTGGACGCCGGATGTTTATTCGGACGGCTTTGGGATCTTCGGCAAACCATCGGCAACCATTCTGGACGTTCGGGAACCCATCGCCATTAACTCGGCATCTTTGGAAAGCTTTCTGCGAGTCTTCGTAATCTTTTAGCCATCCCGATAGCACAATAGTAGTTCGGCATCGTTTATATACACAGACTCTCAAATTGGCAACATTTCAGCATTCTATCGCCAACGATTCGGCAACTCTTCAGCTTGTTCTGCAATGTTACCGCAACGTTTCAGCACGATCGGGAGCCAATTCCGGAACTGTTGGCATTCTTCCGCGGCGCATTCGGCTACTTCGGATAGGTTTCGGCCTTTATACCGCAACCTTTCGTATGCCACTCCGCGAATACATGCCGATCGAGTCCGATGGCACAGCTTCCCCCGTTTTTCAATTAATTGTCCCGAAACGTTCCCGAAAGTAGCAACATTTTATTGGCAACCCTTCCCCAAAGCATCGGGGCTGTAGTCCATGTCGGTTGTTGCAAATGAAAGGTGTTTTTTTTTTAGCTTATACTTTATAATGTGGCGTTCTCACCGCCGATCTGAGTACCTCAATGTCCCCGACCGGCCAAATTCCGCGACCAAGCTAGACCAGGTGTTTGTTCGGGGGTCTACATAACCGAAGGGGACCTCTACCAGACCTTTAGTGGACCATACTAGATCAACTCAAGACCCTTCCAGACTACTTCAAGACCACTTGCCAACACACATTCCGATTTCTACTCGACCTATAGTCGACCTTCCCGACCCATTTCCGATGTCTACCCGATCAACACGACAAGCCCGACTTTTCTTCGACCTCTACCTGACCTCTACCCGACTTATACCCATGTTCGATCGGGCACGATAGCAGCAGACTAGGCATAACACTGTATTATTTTGTTTGGTATTCAGTTGACCAAAGACTATCGAAGAAACAACATCATGGAAGTTATTAATCAGCAAAATATGTGACTAGATGTCTTCCCGATAAACGAGACCTTGTACACGAGTATACACGAGTTTACAATCAGCAACATATGTGACTAAATGTCTTTCCGATGAACTAGACTTTTACACGAGTATACACGAGTTTACCAAAGCGCTACAAGATGTATCTCAGACCGCTTCCAGACCGCCTGGCTTCTCGAGCGCTACACGGATTTTTTTGACATGTCAACAAAATCCGTGTAGAAACCCGACCGCTACCGACCAAGGTTGACCGCGGGACCTCCCGGTATACCGAGGGACATCATTTCACGACCGCATGACCGCTTGATCGAGGTACTCAGATCGGCGGTGAGAACGCCCCATAACCTATATTTATATAGCTTACACAAGTTGGTCTTGGTGGGTCGTACGTACGTCGTAGGTAATACGTAATATCGTGGTCGAAATTAACATTCAGAGTTTGATCGAGGTACTCAGATCGGCGGTGAGAACGCCCCATAACCTATATTTATATATCTTACAAAAGTTGGTCTTGATGGGTCGTACGTACGTCGTAGGTAATACGTAATAACGTGGTCGGAATTAACATCGTAGCAAGTCATAGTAGATAATGATAGAGCGTAACATAGTCTTGATTGGTCGTGACACGTCGTAATGGCGTCGAACGAATGTGTTACGATCCATCACGACCATCGTGATGGATCGTAGAAAAGTGGTACAACTTTCCACGATGGCGCTACGACCGTCGTAGAAATGCCTTAACAGTGTCGAGGTAGCTCTTTCTTTTGTCGTGTTACGACCAACGCATAGTCATAAGACTATGTCACAAATGCATAATTATACAGCGACAGAAGGGCACTGCTACCCAATAGAAATAGAAGATACTGGGTCAAGCCCTGGATATCCAGAAGAAAGCAGCTCGGCCAGTATGACATATTAATGAGGGAGCTGAGAGAAGAAGGTCCAGAATATTTCATCAACTACATGGGGCTGCCTATGGTATTGTACGATGAAGTTATTACTCGATCTCACCCCGCATCACCAAACAAGATACCTGGTGGAGGCAAGCTCTTATTCCAGGACTGAAGTTTGCCTGTTAGAGGAGCATAACGTGGGACATTAGGGTTCCTAGTAACACCACGTCAATGTTTGTTCCTGAAGTATGTAACCTGCCTGCCTGTCCAACTTCCCCTGCGAATTGGAATGACATGGATAATGAATGCAGATGGAACGTCCCACATGCGTTGCATTGGACGTAAAGTACGTTGCGTGAAACTGCCCACGAAAAACCTGATGCTCTAATAATCATAACAACGATGGCTTCTTCTCCATAGTCCTGATGGCCGTCGTAGATGCGGACTATAAATTTATCTGGCTTGATGTTGGACCAGATGGAGCAGCTTCAGACGCACAAATATACAGCGAGTGTGACCTAAAAGAATTCCTGCAGAATAAGACCATTGGCTTTCCTGATCCTAAGCCACTTCCTAGATATGACAGAAAGTCAGGGAATAATACGTGAAACGGTTTCCTAACGGAAGTCTTACGTCACCGTCGGTTCAGTGTCTTGTCACTGTCCGATCTCTGTCGGATCTTATTCGGGAGAAACGGGACAATATGGACATATTCGGTCGTTTTTTACCATGCTAAAGATACAAATCGGATCAGAATCTGATTGGGAATTGGATTATCGGGACGATCTCGGCTGGAAACGGTAATATCGGGACGTTTCCTTAACAATATGTGATTGTTATCGTGATTAAATAAATGTTTTTACAAATGTTGAAAAAGCTGAATTTTCAGCCATGAATCACAGGATCTTGATCACACTTTTGACAAATGTTATTCGGGAATGGTCCTATCAAGGACGGCAGTACAAAACCTGAATGTGTGACTGAGGCTTAAGGAACTGACCACCGTCGTCGTAGGTCTTAAGAAAGGTCGTGCAGGGGGCTTAATGCGGTGTTAACACAGTGCCGAGTATGGCTCCCGTTTGAGTTCATACAGCGCTACTACACGACCAGTGACAAAGTCGGATTACTATCCTTAATAATCTGGATTGTCCTAGCATTGTCTGAACATGGTCGTATACGTTCGTAACAGAGTCATACGGATCGTGAATAGTCAAGAGAGGTCGACAAAGCAGTCCCGACAGTTAGGTGCGTCCCGTAACATTCGGGAAACTCAGCCGATTTTGTCTAGTCGGATTATAGTCTATAATCTATATCAAGATGTCGAAAATTAGGGATGTTCACAATATCTTTTAAATCAGAAAGCGGTAAGTTTTGAAAAGCGATATTCGTCTGTGCTTTATTTTTTAAACAGGATCGATAATTTTGCACAATTTTTGAAAAAAACCTTGAATATGTTGTTCGATTGATTTTAACTTAATTTTATATACAATGTAATTATATGCTTAATTATTTTCAAGCAAAAGACTATTTTGTTGATGCTTTCATCTTATAAAATGAAAAGAACAAGAACGCTTCATACGTTTGATAAATTTTATCTCACTTGACATGTTCGTATCACTTTCTTACTCTGATGCTCACTTTGTTTGACTGACAATGTTGGAAAATAGGACTTATCAGAAAGGGTACGAGCAAACATTTCGCTTTACCAGATGCGATCATGAAATATTCCGAATTGTTAATATTGCAGTGCTGATAATTTCCTAATCTTCACATGGCGTAACAAATAATTAAATTTAATTGACGTTTAATTATCAAGTTCAAGTTCAAGTTCAAAAACATTAATTAGCATAAAAACATGAACAGAGCTTACGATGTATATTAAACTGCAACGCATCAATCTTGAAGCACCCATATATATTGTGCTATCGACAAGTACTGATTAAAGGATGTAATTTGATTGGTCGATTCAGAAAGCCCATGACCGAATGCTCGATGCGTTTATGCAATTTGAATACGTCCAATGTCTTATTATATCTTTCATTATTATGACATAAAGAACGAAACGTTGACAGAATATTTTCCTATACTTTACAGATCGGTTTTAAAGATAAAGATCCATATTTGGTTACAAACTGTAGATGAGCCGAGGTACATGTATCTGATCGAATATATGTATTTTTCGCCTTTTGCATATATCTGACAGGACGTTGGATCAAGCTATTAGCACTTTACCCAAAGCATGTTGGCATTGGTTTCGCTGCCCTCAGCTTGAGCAATTCTTTCTGTTGCCATCATGTTTGCAACTCTTTTAAATAGCCATATTTTCATTGATGGTTTGTGCGTATGATGTTTATCTATAACAGAAATAAGTTCAGCAAAAACATAACATTGAGCGTTTCAGCTATGCTGAATACTGTTATAAATATAATCCGTGCATCTTATTCGAATGTAAAGTTACCAACACATGATAAAGCCAGAGCCACCATATATCACTAACGACTAGCGATTCATCAACAAGTGGATTAGTGCATTCTCTCACACTTGCATCTACATCACATGGCACAATATTACCAACGAGTAGCGATTCATCAACAAGTGGATTAGTGTATTTTTTGTCACACTTGCATCTACAGCACATGGCACGTTATCACATCCATTCACATATATTTTCAATTGTTTGTTTGTACCATGGTGTTTTACGACGATTTCAACCATGTTTCAGTTTTATCAGGGCCTGCCTGTGTACGTTGTCAGTACTACTGGTCCATTTATCCTGACACCAGTGAGTCGGTCGTACTTCTAACCCTACACTCCTGAGCGCTAATAAGGGGAATGGTTCATTTATCACCACAAATCGACTTATCTGCAGACGACTTTTAGGTGGTTGAGTATACCCTGGAGTGTTTCAAGTCATGAATATGTTCCCGGTACTTTTTATAATGTTAACTACCAGTCATTATGATAATAGTAATAACTGTAGAGCAAGACTTTCCGGATAGAATAAATGATATTGTTAAACGAATACAAATTGTAGAGAATATGCGATCAGAGTAGATCAAGATTAGTAGTCAATTTCAAGCAATCTGGTCCGAATCTGTCCATGTGAATATATAACCAGAAAAGCTTACAGTAAGTTTTAATTGACAGTTTACCTTTGACAATTAGAGCCTGGATGCGCACACCTATCACTATCTACACATATTCAAAAAACGTAAACGTTGGTTTTCCTGGAACATAGCTCATTAGTTAATAAATACGAAATGAAAACGAGAAAATATAATATATAAATGAAATGTATTAATCTTGGTTATATTTTCTGTTTTTTTAACAAACTAATATTATTACAACAACTATATCAAAATGAAAACGGAAGTTGTGATGTAGACATGAAACGACAGACACGCTATAGTCAACACAAAACAAAGTTATCTAAATTCAAAGGGAAATAATTCTGGTACAAGACACGGGTGATCAACTTACTCGTGAACCATACATTGTTAAAAGGAAAGCAGCGAACGCTATTGAGACCAAATTTTTAATTCAAGGACCCAAGCAAAGGTCATCTGGTATACGTACGTGGTTCATAACAAAGTATTTACAAATGCTCGTTTAATGTGCTGAACTCCAGATTATAGATAGTATAGTCAAAGTTTTAAAACTGTTCAAAAGTTGTGTTGATATATTAGAATCATAATTGTGGGATAAAGTAAGAGCAATAATTTCACTTTCCAGTAAAGTAAGTATCTAAATATTGATCGATTTTGCTTCATTCTTACTTGGTAGACATACCCAGTAAGTCAAATCTTGTACATTTTCATGACTTATTATTGACTGTTTTTCAACATTTACTGCCAAAATAGTTTTGAACTATTGATTACTTACTTTAACGCTATTGAAAAAGAAGCCTCTCCAAATTCAAAAATGAAAAATCTCCTTTCATATAGACATTTTGCAAGATACAATATTCAAATAAAATAGGGTAAGAAAAACACAATGAAAGCAACTAAGAATTACTGCTGTAAGATTCGTGTGAAATATGTTCTTCGCTTCACAAAAGTAGAACAAAATAAACAAAACGTTTCAAAATTCTTCGAAGCAAAGATGAACTACAATATTATCATTAACTAGAATTTGAATATATACGAAAAACAAATTAATGATGGAAGAAAAACAAAATAAAAGTCATCGGAAAACGTCTGCTGTAATAAACACGTGAACTACGTATTTTTTTAGCGTTTCTCAAAATTTCAGTTCGGCTTGTTCTGGACTCTTTTCACACTATTCTGCCGTGTGTTGTTCATCCTAAATCGCTTGATTATGATATACAGAACAAGGCAGATAACATAAACCCAAGTGATTCCTCCAGCCCCGTACGCTGCGTGTTGGAGAAATTTCGCCGTGGATATCTCGGTGTTCTTTTCGACTTTCATTGGACACGCACAGTTTTCTTTTTCGTCTTTAATCAACCTTATCTGGAAAAAAGCAAAGATGCTTTCAGTAGAGTGTGTTGCTGATGTTTGGCCTAAGTCACATGAATACTGACATTTCGAGGTTCTAAAATGAATGTTTAGTACACTATAGCTGCATACTTAAATGCTGGTATGTTATCATACTGTGTTTTCACTACCTTTACTGAGGCCCATGCGAATCTTGATCTTTACTTGTCGAAAAGTCGGTTAATGTGATACGTAGAGTAAAAACAATCATTTCATGACCAATTCAGTAACAGCGGCATGTCAATATGCACGAGGCATATACTATTATTGCGTACAATGTATTGTTTTTTAAAGTAAATCAAAACAAAATATCTGTTAGATTCCGAAAATAAACTAATTGCAGAATATATACAAAGAATCACTGAGGTGTATGTTATTGTTAGGATTTGTATTATTACAGTGTAAGTCTATGACATCTGTTCAATCTGGATGAGTCTGTCGGATATCATAATACAGTCGATTCGCTAAATTTCAAAGTGTTTTGATTAGTTAAATTTAAACAATACAAATTTACTTAAAATCGCAACGTATATCACAATCCCTTATTAATAGTTTACGCAAAGTGTTTATTAATGTTTTAAGTAATAGATTATCGACATGGGTTGAACGTAACAACTTGACAAAAGAAGCACAAGCAGGTTTTCGTAAAAGTTATAGTATTACAGACAACATTTTTGCACTTCAATCTCTTTGTCAAAAGTATCTCTCAAAGAAATGTGGTAGATTTTATTGTTTGTGTATAGACTTTAAAAAAGCTTTTGATTATGTTTACCTAACCAAGCTTTGAGATTCAATCACAAAGGGGGAGTATTAATGGAAATTTTTGAACATATTTCAATCAATGTACCAGCAACTTGGTTTTAGAGTTTAAATTGATGACGTTCTGTTATCACAAATTAAATGTGAAAATGGCACGAAACATGGTTGTGGGAGTTCCCCGATCCTGTTAACTCTGTTTATAAATGACTTTATTGAATATTTACGATAAGAATGTATTAACGGTGTATTGAAGATATTTGTGCCCTCCTATTTGCAGACGACGTTTCTTCTGTCTCAGACACTATATTTTATTTACAGAAATAACTAAATGAGAAACATTAATATTGTCTATCAGTTGGAATGAAATTAAATCCAGATAAAACGAAATTAACAGTTTTCCGAAATGATGGTGTTTTAAAAGTATGGAAAAATCGTATCATGATGGCAATGAAGTTAAAACTGTTTTATAATATAAATATTTAGGTTCCATGTTAACGTCTCGGCTTTGTAGGACAACAAGTAAAACACAACAAGCAAATCAAGCAAAAAAAGGCTTGTTTTAGCATATATTGATCGCAAAACAAATCTGGATATTTTAATCCGAAAGATGCTTTTTAATTGTTTGATGATATGATAACAACTATTCTCTGTTTTGATTCCAACATTTTGAGTTATGAATATATTCACGTCATAGAAAAAGTGCACATTGATATTTGTAAACGCATCTGATACTGCTGATGTTTTCGCCGTAAGTGAATGCGGTACATATCCCATTTCTGTTACGTATATGATAGAGTGTATTAAATACTGGATAAAACTTACAGAAATGCCTACAATAAGATATCCTAAACAATGCTACCATATGCTTAGAAGGCTAGATGAAAATAGCTGAAAGATATGGGCATCTAAAATTAAACATTTGTTATATGTGCATGTCTTTGGGTACGTATGGATAAATGACGGTGTTGAAATTTGCAGTCAATTGTTAAAGTGGTTTAAACACCATCTTCTAGATTGCTTTCTCCAAATCCTCCAGCAAATGATCAGAGATTCACCTAAGATTCAAAATATTATCAACACTTTAAATCTATTTTAAATGTAGAAATGTATCTTTCCATGAATATCTCATATTATATCGTCGCATATTGTCAACTTTTAAATGTTCTAGTCATTGTTTAAATGTTGAAAAGGGCAGACATCAAGAGATTGATTATTGCTTGAGATTCAGTTAAATTGGTCTTGGTAAAAACTGCTATGTTGTTGAGGATAAATTTCACTTTTTGTTACTATGTCCATTTAACAATGAACTTTGGCTTTTTTATTTCCAAGAAGTCTGGACAAACTCATACCAAACTACACGGTTGTTTTATGACATTATGAGTGAATGTAGACCCACATATATAAAATCACTGTTAAAATATATAATTGAGGCATTACAAACCAGAAATTTACTTTTAGATGAACAGGTCTCAAATTAAATCGTATGTGTCGTATACAAATTATTTCTATATTTGAATATCTTCAAAAAGTTTATGATGTAACTTCAATGAATTTATTATGTACATGTAAACTATCTATAATAGGCCAGAGGCCTTCAAATACTGAAAAAAATATTTGTATTTGTATAATACAGTAATACAGTGAAAATACTTACAGAACGTTTGTGAGCTGAAATAAATAAAATAATATCGATTCAAATATAAATAAAATAATGTTTACAATAGTGTCTAAGGTCTTTGGAAAAGCGACTGGACATGATATGACGTTTTATTAACTGCTTTTATTTCATTCATACTACATACTTTTGATTAATAAAATTGTAGATGTTGTAAATTGTTGATAATGATGTAATCTTGTAACAGTGGCGTCATCATCAAATTATGTTTCTCTAATGTCTCAATGTCTCAAAAACAATATTGTAAAAGTTGCTGAAGGTGATTCATATTGTAAACGGAGAAACGTTCATTAGTTTAGTCGCAATGAGCGTTTTGTCGCAAAGGAATTGAATGGTGGTTCATTTAGATCATATATTTCAAACAATGCACTGGGAACACACATTATTTAGAATTCAGCTTAATACCATACCCTTATTTATCTAAAAATGAGAAAAGTGAATCAACCTAAAAGAAACAATTATTTTTGTAGTTTAGGTACGTATATATTAAGCAGATTCCAAGGACATTTAAACAACGAACTACGTAATGTGTCGATCCTAGTGCCAGTGTACCAGTCCCAGAATTGTGCTTATGTATCCAATCCTTTAAGAACGGACAGGGTTAGATTGATATTGACAAGTACTATTACCTATGTGATACGTGTTTCCAGAATAGCCTGCATGACAATGACAAACAGCGGGGTCTACGTGTCCGTCACAAAAGCCATGCTTTTCACACTTAACTACTTGACAGCCTAAATTTACTGAAATAACGACTCGGGATAAAATAACATGCACATCATAGTAATCTAAATACTGATATATTGTTAGCCGAATTATACTTACATGTACAATAGCATCGCCGCATTAAAGAGACATTTCTACTATTTCTTGTTCTTAAAACATTACGAACAGGAATAGTCTAAGTAGTTTAACTTTCACTCATGTAAGTTGGAAGTGGAGGTAGTTACTCGAGTTGATCGATAGAAAGTGTTCATTTTTGCTAATAGTTATATCCTTAAACTATTGTATGTCTAGCAATAATTTACACTTTCGCAATCGCAGTTATTTCTTCAATAACTCAATAAACTTAGTGGTCCTCTGATTAAATAGGAAGAACTCAAGTATTTTAACATAGTGCACATCGGAGCACTTTTGAGGGTTACAATTTCAGTTCACTTTCAAGTAAACAGGATCAAAAACATATATGTGTGTTACTCGTTCTCGTCTTCTCCAGTCAGTATAGACTAAATAATTGTGAAACATGCCAGACTTTGTCTAAAACAATATAATTGCATAAATGCAGACGAACGCTGAAGGCTCTCGCAAGAATCTTTGCCCGAGTCTTCACTGTTTGTTATAACAAGACGGCTTTTTCGCCTGACGTGGACAATCCCTTTTTCATACCCACCTCTGTTAAAATCAGCCTTCAGTTTGTAACATCTCTTCTCTCCAGCAACATTCGATCTGTAAATTAGAAAATATTGATATATTGTTAACCGTTTTCTGTCTTCAAAAAATAATGATAGTCAAGTACTAATTTTTCATTATTTAAAATCATTTATTCGTTGGTGTATTAATGATTGAAAACTGTAGACTACACAATGATAAATCAGGTCCAACTCTTCTCAAACATGGTTAACGCCATAAAAAGAGACAATACACAAGGAATGACATTTATAAGTTATTCCTTTACAACGCCATGATACTGTAACGCATGACATAGCTATTTCCGAAAAAGGATCTCAGGTGCAATAATACGCCAGATTAGTGACACACTTCGAAAAATTCAATTATGTGGACTACTTCTTTTAACAGCACACAATGTAACTGACTAACTGCCCTTTATTATGTGTATCCATAAGCGTCAAGCAAGGTGAAAACCGATTCAAAGATTATTAAATACTAACAGTGTAGTGACTGCTTCAACACAGAATTCCACGTCTTTATCCAGAATGAAGACTATGTCAAAGCTGCAAAACTGATGGTCTTTAGAACCCATTTTACACGGTTCACATTGGGAATAGGTGTGGTATCTTGCTACTTCTGGTGGTGTTAGTACCATCTTTACACTGCAAGATAATTCAATGTTTCTCATCTGATCCGTCATTCATTATTTCATTTATATTGTTGATTTTGAAAACTTGCCATGTAATTGTGTTTGTTTTTAAACGAAAATGTAATAGTGTAAATGTTGAAACGTAACTAATGAAAATGTATTTGCTTTTCTCGTAAATGTATATATATGCTCAATTTGTTTTATCGTCATATACATATGTTTATGGCAATGTAACAATAAAAGTTAGAAGTCGATTGAAAAGAGGAACATTTATTTATCAAAAGAAATTAAAACAACCTACTCACCACTCCTGACTGATATATTTTTCACCGGGTGTAGCGTTTAACAACAGATGGCATGTTTCATCCACTTTACACATTAGTTCAGAATTTGGCGGAACACTGGCCTCTACAAAATGGGGCGTTTGCTTGTCAATAGAAAAATATAGAATGCAAAACGGCTGTCTGACACGGAATTTTTAAGAATAATAAATTGTTTGTTTCGTATTCATCGTACTAATACAAATAGTCCACTTTTCTGTTATATAGCATCTAAACTAAAATAAGTTTCAAAAGTTTCAGTCCTTTTTCCAAAAGTCCGTTTAATGAATGTAAGCTTAAAGATTAACAGTGGTTGCTAAAGTAGTATTTACTTATTCTAAATATTATCAGTTAGCATTAGAAATGACATGGGCGGTGCGCATGTACTGTTAATTACAGAGAAAGTAGCTGTACGTGGTCAAGTTCGACGACTGATATACTTTATGAATTAGAGAAATACCAGTTCAGTGTCATGAGTGATTGTCCAGCAACTTTTCAATAGAAAACGAGCGATGCTCCAGGAAAACCAGGATTAAAATAATTGTAACACATGTCGAAACATAATTCTGCCTCAATATGCATTCTAACTGAAGAATCTAATGGATAATGTTTAACATACGTTCATTGGAACATTTTATGACTAATTGGAGAACGGTCGATGGCTAGATAAGAATGCGCAGATGTGCTGGTTGATCTGGATCTACACTGCTCACAAATGTCTTACGGTTCCCTATGCAATGTTCTTACCCAATGTGTAGCTAAACAGTATAATTACGCGTATTTAGTAACATCTTACTATTCAAATATGTTTGAGTTGCTTAACATTGGAAAAAAAGATTAACAATTACCATATTAAAAACGTAGATAATTCTAATATAGGTAAAAGCAATAAAACGAATGCAGGTATTTGACTAGATTAGGTATATTAAACTATTACCTTGTCATTGTACAATGTCGATGTGCCTGCAAATAAACAATAAACATATAATTATAATAATTATATGTACAGAAACTATCTATTAGACCATAAGCTTATGGAACCTACTATATGATAAAAAGTTTGGGAGAAAAGAAACGCTTTAAATCAGAGATCATTCATATTTTCAGAAAGTATTAAATGTACTATAAGGACTTATTACAACATGCATATATGAACGAGATAAATGTTTCACACCTGTACATAACACAAATAGTTATTTGAAAATACGAGCATACCGTCGTTTTATTAATTACTTTTAACCTTGGTAATGGTATTTGTATTCGTACTGTATTTGGGCACAATAACACGTTCATTGATACAATAATACATTACATAACCGACAAAAACGCAGTATGGCTGCTAGGGAATAAGTTCTATCATTCAGCTGTGGCGTTATATACTTATTGATAAAGTTTATTACATTTTGGTAAATAAATAGTTTTAGGTTCTACTACCAAGGAAACATTGTAAGCGCTACATACCTTCTGTGACATTGACTTTGAAGCACAACTCGTCCATATTTACCCTGTTTATGAATAGTGTGAAATGAATTAGAAGTACAAATTAAACGACAATTTGAAAAAAGTGATATATTTTTTTAGATTATAGACAAATTCATTATTCTAGAGTCGTACGATAACCATGCCTCTTCTGGTGAAGGTTATAGACAAGGGGTCTCTTATTTGCACGGCAGCCCGGACTGTTATTGACAGTGAACACCAAAACACGACTCTATAGGTATACAATCTAATCGTTATTGACATTAATTGAAAATACTCCTGATTATCTGCATGTGAAATGCTTCATGAAATTGCTCATTGTCGGAATATAGTTGCCATACAGACCGTCACGTAAAGAATACATAACCCTGCGTGTTAATCGCCAGTTTATAATTGTTGTGTGAATTGACGGATGCTTCATGAAGAATACATACATAAACCACTTTGTGTGATAATTGTGATTTGACAGGTCTCGTAATCCAAATATAATTTATGAGCATTTATGGCCAATGCAAGTTGACATTCGTCCTATATACCGCCGCGTTTTCCATACGGTAAACATGGTGTTCATTGTCAGTATACCGGTGTCATATAGATCCACCTTTCTTCCATAAAGAATACTTACCCATGTTTGTTATTTACCAGTATACATAATTCATGTAGACTTACGCGTTTTCTATGCACATGCTAACCCCTGTATGTTCATTTCAAGTATTCAATTGTTAGATAAACACGTCTTCAATACTAAATACTTAACCTTTCTTGTGCGTTGTCAGTTTATAAGTGGTATGTAAAACCACGCATTATCAATATGGAATAACCCTGTATCTTCATGCCCAGTATATTAGGGGCATGTAGCGTTTTCCGAATAGAATACAAACACCTCCATGCCCATTGCAATTTTACCTGCGACATGGAGACCGAGGAGTGTTCCATACATAAAACCTACCCCTGTCTGTTCATTGTCTGTATACAGGTGTCATGTAGACCGACACGTTTGCCATACAGATGAAGGTTTACAACAAAACTGCCATTGCCAATATTAAGTGTATCTATGGTCGTTATATTAACGTAGGTGCTTGTGTATCCAGATCGAATGTCGGGTCTACAAGTAAAAAAAAGTTATAGGCAACACGTAACTTTTTTCCTGATACATATGACATGCGTATGTCATCTTTGCAACGACGATTTTTGAAAACATTGAGGATAAAGAAGAAATGACTTAATGTGAAGTTAAAAACAGGCGGTTCTCATATATCATATCAGAGAGATACTGAAAGTGTCCTAACACAACATGCACTCGGGCATTTTTTAGCCGAACCTTACATTCAACTTACAACCTTTGACCAGCACTCGGCGAGCTCTAGGTGTGTTAGGGACAATCTGAACACTCTTGATTGATTGTGCTGAAAATTAGACACATAGTAAGTAATGGTTGGAGGATAGCGTTTATGCGAAAAGGGTATGTTAACAAAAAGCTAATGACTCTCAGAACAATATTCATGTTTTATTTGCAATTGCAGGCATTCCTGGAAGCCCATTGTCCTGCTATACACGAGTTTGAATATCATTTGTACATTTGTACATGTCGTATATCATATATGTAGTTAAAAAAA
Organism: Serripes groenlandicus; assembly: GCA_031761405.1. NCBI lineage: Eukaryota > Metazoa > Mollusca > Bivalvia > Cardiida > Cardiidae > Serripes > Serripes groenlandicus. The sequence continues at coordinate 41,621,295 of JASEVX010000007.1, forward strand.
TATCCATTACTTTGTAAGAATTTATTTAAAACTAATGGAGATGATATCAGACGCATTGATTAAGCGGGATAGGTGTTAAGAGAACACGCTTATTGAATCAAAGGGACCTTATGAAAGGTTATGACTGCGCCCAATGAATAATTAAATCCAACGTTGCTACATATACTTACGTTGCATTCCCTGAATAATGTCCGGAAACTACGAGAGGAACAGAACATACTCTGTTTCTTATACATAAAACGATAGTTGGCACTGCAGCATCGGTGAACTGAGCCTTAAAAATGTATAACATGTTGAATCGAGTTAAATAGTAGATCAGTAATAAAAAGGAAATAGCGAAAACATGTTGACCGTGGCAATATTGCAACCATATTGTTAAACTAACACACTATACACCCGTCATTAGTCCATAGTTCATGCGATCCGGCTTGGAATCAATATTTGCAGAGATATCGTGTTCATAAACGTAGTTACCTAATTTAGTTTGAATAAGATATTGATAACTGAAGGGGCCATAACTCCGGGGTCCCTGTGTCAATCTGGCTGGATAACGAAGCTTATTGAGAAAGTATGCCCATAAATATGGTAACCAATTTGAAGTTTTTATAAGGATTGTTTAGTTAAAGAATGGACTAATCTTACCTAGCAAAGTTTCAATAACGAAGGTTCAAATACGCCAGAGTACCAGGGCTTTTAGGTATTTATAGTGTATCATTTTCATTTATTGACTGAAGTTTTAGGCCTTTTCCATGAGATATATTTTTTGTTTTTACGGCGATCAGTTCACCTTTTTATGTATATTCTATTCTTTTCGCATCAGTATTATTTATTCTTTCACCACCTATACATGTGTGCTTTGTCGGAACGAATGAATGATCTAGCCAAAACAATAACATTTGATCTAAAGCCCATAACGGGCAAGGTCTAGAACCTCTACAAATGATTTAAAACAAATGTTTTTAACCTTTTCTAAATAGTGGTAAACTGAACATAAAATAAAACTATAAAATAAAATTTGTTCAATGATTCAATCATGTTATGTTGTGTCTTTAATATTAGTCTTTATAACAAAACTATTTTTATCTAAAGAAAGCTAATTTGAAATATTACCCCTGTGTTTGCAAGGATTGTCGTTGCATCTGGTAGTCCTGTAATAAAATAAAACGAACTTTGATGTTGAACACATAGGTCGCGTCAGGCTATTAATAATAGTGTCATTGCGACCTTTGATTATAACGGGGATGTATACACATGCTATCACTTTATATAGAAGAGCAGAAGACAATATTTTAAAAAGAAAAAGTCAGGAAAGGAGAAAAATATAACGTTTCATTTCTTATTCTTTAACACTGCGATCTATGATTATCACAATCATAACGTCTAAGAAATCGGACTTCTTTTTCTGTAGATGTATTCAGAGCAAACGACTTTCAAACACCATAGCAAATACAATTCAACGAGAATTGTGAGAAACAATGTACATCAAGTCCACAAAAAGATTAAATATGCAGTAGACAATTTAGACACTATCTTAAGGCTATGATAGTTAATACTTCTTTCTTTATTGGAAATTTGAAGTCATTTAGACACGAAGGGCGTGAGTACTGGTAATGTCTCCAAGACGCAGACCTCGAGCGTAATTAATATATGCTTAAAGCTTATTTCACAATCCACGTAAAATAAATAGATTTAAACTTAACTAAGCATACTTGTATTCATATCAATTGAAACAAGTTTGTATAACGTGCATTGATCACTCTCGCTGCCTTTTATTTGACCCTGCTCTCACCGGACTCAAAACAATCGAAATACCTGCAATGTAACCTTGAAGTCTTGTCTTACGCAACTGTCCTTTGGGGCTTATTAATTATAAACATAAACCGTCATTGGTATGTATTGATGTTGTCCATTAATTCCATCTATCACAGGATACATATATACGATGATCACTCCCCATAGCTAATTGGAGATAGCATAACTCCCATGTATTCATCTTGCAATATGAACGTGAATTGACATGGACAATCCAAAGTATCAATGTAAATCAATGTGTTAGCCTAATCTATCATTGTATCAAGTTGACTTACTTTCTTCACAGCGATCACCCTTGTAACTAATTGGACACATGCATTTTGGCACATGGTTATCAACGTCACAATAACCAACCATGCAATTATTATCTGCTTGCTGACATGGACCTTGAAGAAGATAACATACGATATGAAAACGAATCCTTAATAGTATAACTTTAAAAGTGGTCTGCTTTGACAATGTCTGAGAAAAAGCATTTGTAACATTTCAGGTGAACCAATGAACGAGATGTGTGAAAAACAAAAGGCCCAAGTGGGCCAGTTTCACGCCACTGCCACTAGTCAAAACTTGAATCACTATATCCATATGAGACAAAACAGCACCGACTCCTGGCGGCCATGTGTTTGACCAATCACCATGGCTATCGAATCTCGTAGAAAGACATTTAAGAAACATGTATATAAAGCTATTTGAAAATCGGCCTAAATATTTCGGATGAGAAGCATTTTAATGTTCTCACTAAAGTCAATATAAACGTCGATCAACATTGCTTATAGAGAAGATAATGTAAAAATCTACCGGATCCTTCGTTTTCACTATAGCAATATGAAGCAAATCAACACCGTCTCCTGGCAGCCAAGCAACACGACTTGATGGAGTCTTTCTTATACATGGTCTTTTAATAATTATTTCAACAAAGTGATTTTAATAATCTGCCACAACTTTTCGGAGGAGAAGTATTCTAATGTTCTCTCAAAGTCATGTTATGCAAATCGGCCTGCGCCCGTGTGATCATGTTTTCGACCAATCAAAATGGCTTGAAGGAATCTCGTAAAATGTCACTCAAAGATCATTTTTACAAAACTAAATTCAGGATTAACAATATATTTTCGAAGAAGTTATCATTATAGCCTTATACGGCAAAACTGTCCCAATCCTGGCACCCATGTTTCTCAACCAATTACAAAGCCTTACAGGAATCCTGTAGAGGGTTACTTAATCATTTCGGAGTAAAAACGTTGTCAAGTATTTACTAAAGCTATATAAGACTTTAAGCTTTAATCGTATGCAGCATGTTTTATGGTTGAATCATGAAGACTTACCCTTTTCACAATGTACTCCTCTATAATTCACCTGACATGCACATGTAATATTATCCAGGATGTCATCTGTATACATACATTCAGCGTTATTTTGGCAATCAGCAACACCGCACGGATCTAAACACAATACATACAGAACATTGAATAATACATTAGACAACCGCATCGGGCGATTATTGGTCGTGTTATCAAATGACAATGTAATGTCGTATGAGCCTGTTCATACACATATACTCATCCTTTGTTCAATATCCACCTACATTCAGTTGTATTAGTACCGGTTAAGTCAATGCTATACCTTCGGACAAAACTATTCAATGTAGCAAGCTCTACCAGTATCAAGCTCTAACAGTATCATCACTATGTACATTAAAAAATCACGGGAACGGAGACACCATAATAACTTGTTTAGCGAGACGCGTCTCATTAATCGACACTTGCTCGTAAGGTTCTTGATGAACACTCAATAGTGTCAATATAACCATAAACGTATGAACACCCTGGAGTTTGACTAGCTATGATTCTTGAAAACAAACCTGAGCGTATTGGTGATAATCGTAATTAAAAGTCTGCCAGTCAATGCATGTTAACAGATTTCTGATCCACATGCAACAGCTAGAAGTTTCGTGAAAGCGTCTGTTCAAAATTGGAAATCAGTGCATAATCAGGTCAAATCGCTTGGATAGGAAACTGATTCGAATCTTCACTATTTGTCAGTGCTTTGTTGAATAAGTCTATGACTAATTGGCGATCAGTAAAGAATCAGATATAATTGACCGGTTGTACAGGTAAATATCCGATTTTAAAATGGTCGCTAACACCTTATATTTGTATTTTCTGCTTATTGTAGGAATCTTATATTATTTGGATATCGTTTATACACGTAAACACAAACACGCATTACGTACGTACACTCAAGTTAAAATAAACGTATACGTTTTTATACGGAACAATTAACGTTATGTATTCGAATTGATAACAATCTAAATCAGAACTACGCCATTGCCTGGTCCTAAGTCTTGGATGCGAAAGAAAAAGGGACTTGCATAGGCACATGGGTGACATAAAAGACCCACGCTGCAGAAACCTTAGAATGAACAAGATTTAGGTATGAGGGTTACGGCAAAGGAAATGACTGTAAACTAATTTCACTTACCTCGATCGTAAATTTGGACGTTAAAGCATCGTTTCTGGGATTCACTTGAAATCAACCTAAAAAGGAAAATGAAGCAACTAGAAGGATCAATTTAAACGATAAATGCACGTATAACAATTGTATTGCTTTGAACCAGTGTACTAAAGTCTATTGATACTCCAATGAGTTATCGTACGGACACTGTCATGTTTTTTGCAAGACATGTTGAAGCGGGGGGGGGGGGGGGGGGGGGGGGGTCATAACTTAATGGTTTATAACACGTGTCAACATTTTATCTGTTGTTTATGATCTGGAACTCATGTCTCAAGTAGTTTTAAAATTAAGTAATCCTTTCATGAGTTATCGTCTGAACAACTTGGTTTTGGTTGAAAAATTAAATTGAACATTTGCAGCATCTCCATAAACAATTGAATGCTTGTAACCAAAGTTGAACTTGACGTGAATTTGATATCATATACCCAATACTATTCAAAACCATCATCCTGTTCAAAAATTATTGTCCGAAAAACAGCAGACTGTTAGACCGGCGGCCAGACGCTCCAACGTTTAACCCACTTGAAACATCCATTGTGTACAAACAAACTAATGATCACTAAAGAAACAATACAATGTTTTCGTGTCTTTTGCACCGGAAGTGCATCAAGTAAGGCAGCCGGACCGACCCAGTCATATCCATGTTAAGCCGATATAACGGTTGATATCGAGTTCTTATAAGAATATATACGTACGTTGATTGAAAGCACACATAAAAGTTTCCGGATGTAGCTATCAGTATACTCGATTGCGTCTTACAGTTCGCTGGTGTCTGTTCTACGTTCAATAGTGTCACTCCATCGTCTGTCGATATGGGCTTGTCACTGAAGCGTGCATATTGATTATACAATTTATACACTCTAACCACGTCTATCGATTTGGCGTGTTAATGCTTCTTTGTGCAGAGAGGATTTAGGCAAGCCTGAGCATCCAATGCTCGATTTTATGTAGGTGAGTCCTAATTAAAACATTAAAACTACAAACCCCTTACTTTGTTAAAGTCAATATAACTTTAAATGATGTCATCGCGGAATATTATTAAGACCCCAAATCGCTAGACGTGGCTTAAATACAGAACAATTACAACTACTTTACACAATTGTCTCAATGAAGAGTTATATACAAATTCTTCAATTATTTAAAAGAAAATACTATTAAATTGAATTTCATTACTGTACAGTATTATCTTATTATATCTGTGTTACTGTTGGCATAACATTTATATGGAGACCTACGCTAAGCATTTAATCTCATTAGTGGCATATAACGCTATTCAATAGTGAATTGTGAGTTGTGTTGACGTCTTAAATGTATCCAATATAATCTTGCATTGTTCTGAAAAGTGTTAAATCACATCCTTTTCACACTGAGCATATTTGGAAACGTCATACTATTTTCTATTTACCATCTAACTTGTATACAGTCAAACTTGTGTTAACGATGACCTCTTTTATTAAGCAGCTTACTTGTTTTAGCATCCACTTGAAGATTAACCAAAACAACACTTTCTTCTTTATATTTCTTGTTTTAAAGCAGCCACATGTTCATTATCCCCTTGGTGATTGCTTCAGAAAAGTTTGACTTCATTGAATACACATGTATAATATACTTTTGAAATCATGTTGTTGTAATATTTAGTGACGAGTACACATCTTGATATTTCACATTTACAATAGTGTCGTTTGTTTGTTTCTACTTACCAGGATCCCGATGCGGTCATATTCAATGACGTGTACAGAAAGATGTAGCAAACTTTGTTCCGTTGGCATACGAACGTACTCTCACCACGTAAAGTTGGGTCGACAAACTTTATTCTTCTCTGTAGAGACAAAATTATACAATATCGTTCAATAGAATGCCTAATTTTTACAAAATAAATACATTGAGTACATATCGTATTACACATACTTAACTTAAACATGGTAGTTTGGTTTCTTTCCTTTGCGCTAAGGGGTGCCTAGTGATACATCGGTGTTAAGATAATTGATAACGGAAGAAGTTATAAGTTACACAGGAAACCCTGTGATGTATTTGAAATATTGCTGGAAGTGGCATTAAATTATATTTACACCAACATCACATATTCAATGCTGAGAAACTACTTTTCCCCAGAAAACCTAACTAGGTCCAGTGTGTCCGGAATTAGTAAGATAAACGACAGCCTAATGTTTATCCTCAATATTCAAGTATCACTTCATAGATAAGTTATAGCATTTATTAAAGAAGTGCATTCTATCTTTCTATTTGGTATTTGTGAAGCGCAATGCCAAACAGTGTTTTGTTGCATTCATCTTGTGTCCTCCTATAAGGGCACATGCTTAACTTAAACATGGTAGTTTGGGTTCTTTCCTTTGCGCTAAGGGGTGCCTAGTGATACATCGGTGTTAAGATAATTGATACCGGAAGAAGTTATAAGTGACCCAGGAAACCCTGTGATGTATTTGAAATATTGCTGGAAGTGGCATTAAATTATACTTACACCAACATCACATATTCAATGCTGAGAAACTACTTTTCCTCAGAAAACTTAGCTAGGTCCAGTGTGTCCGGAATTAGTAAGATAAACGACAGCCTAATGTTTATCCTCAACATTCAAGTATCACTTCATAGATAAGTTATAGCATTTATTACAGAAGTGCATTCTATCTTGCAATTTTGTATTTGTGAAGCGCAATGCCAAACAGTGTTTTGTTGCATTCATCTTGTGTCCTCCTATAAGGGCACATGCTAGCAGAAATATACGGGCTACACTTACAAATAGTTTCCCCGTGTGTTACATACCATTAATATACGTAAATGAACAGAAAATAATCAGGTACGACTATACTTTGTACACAGACTCTTCCGGGACTTCACTGTTCACTTAAGTTACAGTAGTACAAATGAATTCTTTAATATGTTAATGTAATAATTCCACACGTACATCTATTACACCTTTGAGTAATTCGCCTTTAAACTTATAAATATCACCTTAGTTACCTCCCCAGTCACACTTCCAACATTTAGGTGATTGATGCACTTTAGAAAAAAATAGAAGATGACTTTTTAAAAACAATCGTAGTGGGCCAGATGGTGACATCGGTAAGTTAACAATCCTAACGACATATGCCGATAACCAACGCGGGACACTTCAAGCACATCTGACATCGGAAACTCACCGGTGAGTTTGGAGTCATATTCTCGAGACCACAATATAAACGGCCACCGTCCGATTATCGAAAGGAAAACCCAGCGGGCTCCAAACGGGTCACGGTCGTTAATCGTCTAATGACTGGACGGGGCCAAGCCGGCGTTTTCGAAATCGAACGGGTATCAGAAGGGCACCGACCAACGTCGCTTCTAGGTTTATAGTGCGCCAGGATTTGACTCAGTACATCTCAAGCCGACAAATATCGGTTTGACATCCTTTGACATCTACTGGTGCCCGGCCGCTGTCCGTCCAGCTCGCGGTCGAACACTGTTCATACATTTCGACCGAATATTATATATATATATATATAATAGCCGATGGGGTTATAGGATCGGGGTGTACACTATAAGGATATGCCGTCGGTTTTAAACATATTCTCAACAATACCAAGAACATTTGATCATTTAAAGTCCTCCTGTGAACTTTGGAAATATGACAAAGGGATACACGTGTCATTTCATATGGATCAAAATGAATATTTTAGTTTACAATTTCCTTGTTTTATTTACAAATGATATCGTTTATATGTTCGGATAATTTAATAACACCTTCCAACATACAAAGAAACTGCATCAGACGACTTACACTGACATCTATAACAACATATGAAAATGATCTGTAATTTAAATACATTTATAGATGTTATGCCTACATAAAAGTATTTATGGTATTGGGCAACCTTTTTTATCTTGAGCGGTTACTCCCCACCAAGTGGGGAAGAGATTGTTGTTCTGGCCACCTGCAAGTCACGCGATGGAACACGCTCCCGTCATTTGTGAGGATTGCGTAATATACGAGTGTCAGCCAATCGCTGACCTCTGTTCTTGTCTTAGAATAGAGGTTGTGTCGGGTGTCGGGATGCCCAGAGCAGCCAATCATCTGCCTCCTTCCTCAGAGAGCAGACTTCCTTTGTTTAACAATAGTTACGTTGTAGAAGGAATTCTGTTTTTTAATCGCCACCTCCCTTTCCACCCCATTTGTTATTTCGTTTATGTATTATTACATTGTATGTTATTATCTATGCTTTTTATTTGTCATGTCCTGGCGATTTTTTCGTCAAGATATGGAAAGATGTTTTCAAATCATAAATTTTATTATGAATTAAATTAAATTTAAGGCATTGTTTCGCCCATATGTAAAAATGTTTTAAAGGCATCTTAGAATGCCCAATTTCAACTTCAAATACATTTCTGTCTTATCATTTTCCCATACTAGTCCGGTTACCTGTCCCTTGTCAGAATGTATGGAAATGTATTATATGGAAACAATGGAACATAAAATGAATGAGTTTGAAAATCATTGTGTCAAAGGTAGAACATATCAAAAACTAATTCTTACCCCTATTACCACAATATTTTCAAAAGTTGCTGAAACAGATGCACCAAATGTATCAAAATGTGGGAAAGGCATTTTGAAAGGGTAAAGCTCTATGCTAGGATAGTATAAATATGTACTTACATTCTTTTGGATATACTCCATTGAATGGGTAATATTGACGGCTGAAATAAATACACAGTCGTATTAAAGTTTACTTTGTTCTGTTCCACCTCTTCATTCTTTTTTTTTTGTCTGACAATTTTACTGATCTCAACTCTTGATGACGGCGTAGTAAGTCAAGAAGATAATAGTATACCTTTCACATGTTCAGTGACTGTACCAACAAATGAAACTTATAGGAATTTCTATTGATATTTATCTAAGGTATGAAGATTGCTCTTCACAAGTATTAACGGCAGTCATGATATATCTTTTATAATAATCCATTTCAGTCAGTACCGGGACATATTAGCCAAAATATTCCTCAATTGATTGAGTTTGACCTACTAAGAAAAATACGCTCACAGACTCTTAAGCAGCAGTTGAAGAAGAAATTGTGCATTAAGAAAAAGTTAAAAAATAATCAAATTATTATTTTCCAACAATATTATCAAATTTCCTTCAAATCTCAAAATATTGAAATATTTAGTAACCGCAGGACACAGCATTATAATCTCAAAAACGGTTACAATGCTTATTCTATGAATTCATCAGACAAATATTTCAAGAATTCATGAATTGTAAGGAAATGTGGTTACTTTCACGCGATTCTTGAATAGCATATACTGCACCTAATCTCATCAGCCTTTTACGATGCATTTTGTTTCAATCGTAAAATTGAAAGAACATGACCAACAATACAGAAAAACTGGCGTTTGTATCAATACAAGATATGAACGTACGATTATCAATGACCTTCAAAGCAAAACATCTTTGGTCTGATAAAGTTCTGAAAAGTAAAACAGTTATATTAACATGCAATGTATAATGGTAACAGGTTCATTATATTTTCCAATGCATTTTAAAGTACAATCTGTTCATGTATTTATGAATCGCAACGAATATTGCAGCAAGATCAGATCAGTATTTCGTTTCTAAAACACGAAATTACAATACAAATACCCAAACTCGGCCCGAGAGGTCTGTAATTCAACAGCAACTAACACCTAACATACTGGTATATTAATGCATACATATACCAAAGAAAATACTATCAAAATATGTAACTTGTGAACTACCATGGGCTACTATATATGGACGTACGGTTTAAGTAAGTTTTTACAATATTTGTTGCAACAATAAGCGTTAAATCGGGATGAGCAAAATCGTATTCCTTACAAGAATGTAAATGGAATTAAGTACCCGATTGATATGGTAAAACGGAAGCATATAACGGTGCAATTAATACATGTATTGGGGTAGTCAATACAGAGATAGTTTGATATAATATTACGCAAGTTTCACGAAAGGACATGAACTGTCACCACCCGTTGCAAGATAATGTATGTGCAAAATCACTTCCTTCAAACTTCTGTAAAAGTTTAACTATCTCATCACTTATGCCATATACCCCGTGCCAAAACAAATGTAAATGGATAATAGGACTTTATATATGACTAAATCTCTGAGGATTTATATGAATAATTCACCTGGTTTTCTAGGATAGCTTTAAAGAAATTTATATCTATAGACAAACAACATTGTGGTGAGATTCACATTCAAAAAAGGTCTTGCAAATTTCAATGAATTTATATTGAACATTGAAACAAAAGAAAATGGTTAACAATATCATCCACATAACAAAACAATAACAATCCAATTTCAACAAAAGCCTTATCCTCAATTTAAAAAACAACAAAACAATATCAAATAAATGTAGGATGAAATATGGCCACGATTCGCTACAAATTTCATGGTCAATGTTACTTAAATGCAAAGAGGAACCATGATGATAACATCTATCTTGCATTGATTGTTTACTTCCGGTATAATCGCTAATGGCTACCATGGGACCAAGCTTACGCACACTTTGTATTGTAATGTCGGCAGATGCATGTGTCAATGTAAATGTACCAACCAGTCTCTACGAGATTCGTTGAATAAATGTGTCGCGTCGGTAGTTCAACTAATGGAGGACATACTTGATCCTGTGTTTTTTAGTTTGTTAATTTTAGGGCGATTTTTAGACCTTTTCATTTACATTAACTTTCCTAAAATATATAGGAACATGCTAACGGAACTTCTGAGCGGTTTGTTTAAACTATAAAGAGAGAAATGTTAACAAGATGGTTTATGTATTCCCAATATGACTTCACTGTTTTATTTGTAGTAACACTATTGTTCAAGTGTAACATTAGGCGATATACTAACAAATGAACCTGAAGCAGGTTTGTATGCCTTCATTCATGGTGGTTTATATTAGTTCACTCTCTTACTAAAGCAAAACAGTGTAGAGCTACGACAAAATAACCCATGGTGAATTCAGAGTGCCCTTAAACACAGAGTGCGTGTCAAATGCCAATCAAAACCTGTAATGTGATTAATATACGAACCCTTCAGAGATAACTACACACATATATCCTTGCATTCTATCCATAGCCGTGACAGTCACAACTACTTTGAGCATGCTGTTTATTCCCCTGATATCGTCCGTCGCTTGTATATTTGATATCGTTATGTTGTTTTTCAATCTTGGTGTTACTTTATTCACTGTTACACTTGTTGTTGCGCTGTAAACAAATCAGAAGCGCACAAGGCAATTTGGAACCTAATTACATGATCGGCTTATAAAATATTATTACGGTTAATATGCTTAAAACTATCTACACTTTCAGTGTCTGTTCTGTCAGGATACACATCAAGGAATCTCACCATATTTGGACAGATAACAAAAGTCTCAGGTGAGACTGTGTGGTTGTCATTTTTCAGGAATATAGTAATCCAAATATTAGGGAAAAGCATGTTGTAGTTGCGTTGCGTTGATGTGTAATACACTACGTGGCGCGTGGGACAATTGATATATCACGATACAGATGGTCGAGTGAGATGTCAATTTTCCCACGCTCTGGGTTGCTAAATACATATCCACGTTACTTAAATGCAACCTAATTTTCCTTTTAGTATATATACTTTTGCCAACATTAAAAAAAGACAACATTGACATTGACAAATTGTAAATATTTAAATTTTCACATTATATATGATTTATGATCGGCGAGGGAACGTTGTCACACTACAAATTTGGAATGACGTCACATCGTATTTTCATATCATCAATTACATTATATAGAACAAAAAGTGTGAAAGGAAGGTGCAGAGTGTTTAATAGAAAGTTATCTCCGGTGGTTTTTGCCCGAGATATTTTCCCATATTTTAGCCGAAACAAGTATTGGTTACATGTCTCTCCGATATTTAGAAAAGCATAAGACGTAGTAGTAGCCAACCTCTATTTCTTGTGGCTCAGGATAGCACGGTTAGCCTTATGTCTGATCAAGGGAAAACTTACATGTATAATACTAGTTATTTACCGAGGAAAGGCAGTACATACACTGCAAATAATGCTGTTACAAACGGGATGACACACTTATGTTTGTTTTAAACTTTTACGTTGTATTGTGTTGTACTTCAAATTAAAAGAAGACGTCCATTCGATATATATGCATGTACGATTATTACAAAATAAGTCACGTCACACTAAACAAATCACATTCAGATCAAGATATTGTCTGACCGCCATCTTGTCTGACAAATATCATGAAAACATCTAGTGAACGGCTATGGCTACAGTAAACAATTCAAGTAATACAAATATTTGACAATCATTTTCATAAATATAGATAAACACCAATGATCGGGTAACCGCTTAAATAACGTGACCCTAAATTATATTAGGTTTTACTTTTAACATATTCAGTAAAGTTTCATATATTTCCGATTGAAATACTAAATAGAATAGTACAGACCTTTTCCCAGATGTAAAATAGATATCCAGATCACAAAGTTCGCTTACGTAACACACCACCAAACTTCTAGGTTCGGGAGTCGGCGGCAAAATGGTCACATTGGTCTGTACGATAAAGTTCATACAATTTAATCCATGAAATACTTAACATTTCTCTGATACAGACATCTATTGGCGCTTGTGCAACGGATGACTCTTGGGGACATAGTAGACAAAATGAGACATTGATTCAATCTATCAATTTCCCAAGTTGCCAAATGGTTCCAAACTAGAAACTAATACATATTATATGTCAGATACTCTTAATGGAATGGCATCTGCAAACAATATTTCAAAATGACATCAGCTGCCCCCTACGCTTGTTAATATCTCTTTTCTTTGAAGTGTTATGCTCGTCTGGTGTATATACTGCTGGCGAGCATTCATTTTACTATATATCCTTCTAAGAACGATAAATAGGCCTGATAAACTTAAAATAACTTTTCCCCCCATATCTTGGCTCATGGAGACTTGTTGACATGACTGTAATTGTATATTGACAATGAATGTTTTTAATGCTATTCCTTATGCTGGACAATATATGCACCTGACAGAAATAAAGAAACTGTTCTGTTTCATTCTGTTCTGTAGTTGGTTCACATGCCGTATGAAGCATATGAAGGGTTAATACCTCCAGGCAATCTATTATCATAGGATTGTAAAGTAGAATAATGATAAAAGGGAGATATATTGCAAAACAATCATGTTTGATTCAAAGCAAAGTCCCCATCGTTGTCCATTCTGCAAGCTTTCCATCCGGAGCCATATCTGAGGCATGGTTGGACGGATTTAATTAAAAACCTTTATTGAAAAATTAATCGACAAATGTAAAACAAATAATGTCAGAAAGGGTGCATCAAAAACACCAGCAGTATGTCCGCTTGAACTTATATGTTTGGGTAAATAACTAGGTAACTAGGTCAACATTCAGAAAGTATCTTATTCATCCTAACATTGTTACCCCAATCTTCATACCAAACATTAAGAACAAGCATCTCCACCAAATCAATTCACGTTCAAAGCAAGGCATTTGAGCTAAAAAATAAGTTCGTTATGCCAAGTTTTAGAAACCATTATAGAGTAGAAGCCTTATTTTTCATAAAATATTCATGAGCATTTATCAGAACATTTATCTCCATCAAATTCCAGTCATGTTTGAAACTGGACTAGGTATCAAGTTCGAATTTTAGAAAAAATATACTTTGTTAAGATATAAGACATACAAACATAATTACAACAGTTTTCTCCAACAAATCTAGTCAGGTTCGAAATTTTAGAAAAACACACTAATTTAGTTACTTTACTAAAGAAACATTTGGCGAGGAATATCGGTTCAATGAAGTAACTTGTCTCATGGAAAATAAACTGTTATACTCACGAAAGTAGTTCGAATGTTTCCAAAAGCTTCATATGGAATAGAGAAAACAACATTAAACATGACCTCAATAATGCTTACACTATCATGAACATAGACTTATAAATTAAACAAAGACGGTTGATTTAGCTATTTTTAAATGTTCTTGCGTCCCATACCCAACATTGGTATGAGTGATTGATATTTCACAGCAATTTGTTGTTTTCATGATTTAATTAATAATGCAAGCAAAAGCCATTTAATTCACAAATTGTATTCTCATTCGTAACAGTTCGAACTACATCTTAATTGGACATCACTTTGCTTGTTTTAAATAAAAGACATCTGGAATTTAAAAGCTCAATTTTCTGTGACTTATTTTAAATTAAATCATAATCTCATAATCAAATGCCCGAAACGAAAACAATTTGATGTACTGGTGTGAAAAAGCGAGGAAGCACGTTGTAATATCTGGCCGAAGATATACAAAGTCCAAGAAAACGGCTTCAGATTCGAACCAATCAATTGAACATAATTACCAAGGTAAGTACAACTTTATATTTATCAGACTGTACCCAACCTTTAACAACCTGATTGTCTTCTTTAATGCACGATTTCAAACTCCAATTGCAAACAACGTTGATCTATATAAGTCTCTTTATTCTGGCAATGAAATCGTTGACTACATTGATCGATACCATTTTGTCAATTCGTAGCAAAGACTTCTCAATGAGTTAACAATGCCCCAACCCAAATATGAGTTTATGGCACCAGTTGAACCAATACATAGCCGGGCCCCGGTAGCTCAGTCGGTAGCGACACGGGCTGTCAATCCAGGGGTTGTGAGTTCGAATCCCGGCTCGGCTAACTTTCTTTCCGAGGACTTGACAAAAGTCAATGCGACATGCGTCATTCGTCTTCCACCAATGCGCTAAGTCTATGTGGAAAAGCAGCCAGTTGCTTGGGAAGATTGTTGTGTGGAGAACTGGTGTGGGAAAACCAGGAAATGCATGAGTAGGTGAACTGGTGATATAACTGAGAAATTGTTAAAAACGGCGCTAAACCCCAATAACTCAATCAATGAAGCAATACATGTATATCTGTATAGAAGATTATTAAAAATGAAGGACCACATAATTTACCAAGTGTACAAGTCGTATCAGCGGTGTATCCTAACTGGCAAATACAGTTACCATTCCCTACACAAACCCCATGGCGGCAAATATTCGGAGAACAGCCAGGCATGTCTTCCGTGAAAATGTGGAAGAAATACATGTTATTATACAGCTATCATATAGATGAGTTGAACATAAGACATGGAACAGTATAATTCGTTTTCGATCGTGGAGTGTAAATGGGATTCAACCTCGGCTGAGTTATACGCCACACGTGCTGACTTATTTTGCATGTTAAATATTAGCATTGACTTACTTGGAACAAATCTGCAGTAGACAACTCTGAAGACGTTCAAAAGTATGAGATTTATCTTTAAATTAACTATAAATATTGGTTATAGTTAAAACTAGTGTGGCAATTGTTGCTACTGTTACGCCAATAATAAGTCTTCAACAAGGAAAATATTTTAACTGATATAAGTCTTACCCCCTGCACATGTCTCTGATTCTGCAGCTTCTCCAGGACATCTGTCTGTTGAAGTAGAGGTGAAGGTATTACTCGAAAACATTCACCTGCACGTGACCTTTATACTGCTTTTAACAGTGTACATCTACACAATCTGATCGATATATACTCTGCTAACATTATACTCACAAAAAAGTGTCATTTTTCCACGGACTAGTTAATACCATAATGGCATACGTGTCGATTAGTCGGAATTTTGATTAGTTTAATATACGAGAGGGTCATGATGGCCCTGGATCGCTCACCTTGGTTATGTAATGTAATTGTTCATGCCAACCACAATAATGCATTTTGCTTTCAGGTAAGCTAATGAAAGAGGTGACGAGGATCAGTATAGCTCCACTATCACAGAGCTAAAAAAACAACACCCTATGTTGGCTGTCTTTTGTCAAGTTAAAATGACTTAGAAGGTCACAAAATAAATGTTTATGTACCAGTTAGTATTTAACAAGAAGCTTTTCCTATTCATCTCTGTAAAACAGGTGACCTCCGCGGCGGGGCTAAATTTTACCACTAGAAACAATTGAAAACATCTTGCTAGAGGACAACTGGACCAGTGTGCGTGATAAAATATCTATGCGTTTGGCATTTCGGTTTCAGACAAGAAAATTGTAAAAGATGTTCCATATATATCTCCTCATACAAAATGGTAACCCTGGGTCGGGGACAATTTTAAACACAATGTTTTCATATATATATATATATGTAAAACAGGTGACACCCACGGCGGGACATATTTTGAAATCAGGGGCATAATTTGAGCAATCTTTGTAGTGGACAACTAGACAATGCTACACACCAAATATCTCAGCTCCAGACTTTTCGGTTTCAGACAAGAACATT
Organism: Serripes groenlandicus; assembly: GCA_031761405.1. Taxonomy (NCBI): domain Eukaryota; kingdom Metazoa; phylum Mollusca; class Bivalvia; order Cardiida; family Cardiidae; genus Serripes; species Serripes groenlandicus. Next base: position 41,637,963 of record JASEVX010000007.1, read on the forward strand.
TTCAAAAGAAATCTCTATATGTATCTATGTAAAACAGGTTACCCCAGGGCGGGGCGAACTTTGACCTAAAGGACATCATTTAGTTTATCTTAATAGAGGTCCACTAGGACAATGATACACACCAAACAGCTAAGCTGTATGTCTTTCGGTTTCAAATCAGAAGAGAGTCAAAGTTTTCCCCTATATATCTCTATGTAAAACAGGTGACCCTGAGGCGGGGCGTGACCCCGAGGCGGGGAAGATTTCGTTTCCAGTAGCATAATCTGACCAATCCGTGTAGAGGACCACTAGAAAATGATACACACCACATATCGAAGTGCTAAGTTTAGGAAAAGCAGATGTTCAACAGTGTTCCATAAATATCTCTATGTGAAACAGGTGACCTCCAGTGGTGACCACTTTTTACCGCATTTGCATAATTTGAACAATATTTCGGTTTCATACAAGAATATTATCTTCTTGTTTTAACTTTGGACGGCCATGGTAACCATAGTGCTGCATGGAATAATTTCATTTGAAAAACTTTGTAAGGAGATTGCTCAATAATCATTCCTACCAAATTAAGTCAAAATCAATGCAATGGTTTAGGAGGTGTTGTTTAAAGAAATTGTTGAAGACGCACGACACAAGAAGGATGACGGACGGCGCACTAAAGTGAAGCCAGGTGAGCTAAATTATAGATGGTGCGATTAAAAGAACACAATTAGATTACATTGTAATACTATACATCAATGCATAAAGGTCAAGATCAAAATAAATTGGATTGAATAATAATGATTATACCAATGATAATAACATTATAAAGATAATAATAAAAATAATAATAATAATTTAGCCTAGACAATTGAAAACCGACGTTCTGAGTTTTGTTTTGAGTTACTGGTACTTATGTCACATTGTCTACTTTGAGAGACGTTGTTTGTCTCAAATGTTCAGCAGATGATAGCTAAAACCCGTCGCACGACAGCCTACATCAATAGATGAGAGCTTGATTGAAAATGAAAACTTCAAATGATACACTTTTGCAAAACACCGTCGCCACGCGCATGTCTGTGACTCGAATTGAAGGCATACAATTATGTGTGATTACACTTATCAGATCATAAAGCATTCTCCTGATAAACATCTTGTATTTTCGATTGACTGAATAATTAGAGCGTCCGCCTGATAAGCGATTTACTCTGATTCGGTCCAATTTAAAATGGTAGTTGTATTATATATTGTTTGAGTACTCATTGACCATCGGATTGTTTGGATAGCTTTACCACAAATTCCCATATATCAGAATAAACGTGTTGTGCTGGTAACTTAAGCAGAAAATGTCCTATTTTTTTACAAATTTAAATACAGTTAAAAGTTACTTTAAACCCAATCAACCAAAGCGATCGCGCGCTGCGGCATATCGATTAACTGAGAAAAGAGGATACTACCATGATCACATTTGCATGACGTAATATCTAAACTTCGTTTATGTTAAATCCTACAAATGAAAGGAAAACTACACATTATCACATATACCTGACGTAATGTTTAAAACCGTGTTTACATGTATCTGCCAGAGAAGACAACATATAGTAAGTAAAATAGGACGATAATACCATGGTCACAAAAAGTTCCATTGAATCTGCTGAAACACTGACATCTATGTGTGTTTATGCAATCTTTACAAATACCTCTGTTGTTACAATCAACATTATTACAGTCATCTGTATCTGTAAATAGATATATAAATTTGTGGAAAAAGAAGATCAACAAAAGACAACACACAATCTTTACGGTATTTACCTATACCGAGTCATCACGTTCGATTATGATTCTGATTCTATACCTTTGTTTACAGATGTTTAGGAGGTCAGAGCTCGCCCACCTTGAAATGTGTCCGTTAAGACGAGATCAATATTTTCGTTCTAACATAACATAACATAACTTCAATAAATCTCTCGGTACGTATATATTTGTACAACATGAGGTAACGATAAGTATAATTATATATTCTGATAAATTCAAGTAAACCCTTCCCAGTCAAAGTTAGTTTACGCTATAGTTTTACCAAACTCTCCCTCGGTCGCCCTGCATTTTGACCTATCAAAATAATTAAAATAAAATATCTAGGATAAACCCATTTAAAAAAGTACTTTCAAACGAAAAAATGCTCTAGACGTACACAATGTCCTTGAAATGTATGTTTCGACCAATAGAGATAGTTTGAACAAACTTTTTAGAGTGTCATAATAGAACAGTTTAGTGTAATAAGTTGAAATTGGATTGGTCAAGTACGTAGGTTTATAATTGGGAATTTTGGTCATAATGAAAAGGAAAAACCTGCCTGTCGCCTTAGCGGCCATATTTCTTTCCAAATAAAGATGGCTATAAAATAACTTTATATACATATATATTTGATTATTATAAAGTACTTGCAGCAAAGACGATTTTCCAACATTGTAATTACGCCACATAGTGAAAATTAGCAAGCCGAAACAGTGAAATAATGTTCAAATTTGAGACTACAGGAATATAATGCACTACAACAACATAAGGAAAAATATCACCGCTCCTTTGCATCCTTGTTGAAGACTTTGAACACACTTTGTTTAGGGTCAACCATTTTTGATTTTGTATTGTACTTTGGATCAGTGGTTTCGGAGGAGAATATTGTTAACACAATATCTCTCATTTAGCATTTTCAGATTAGCAGAGCTTAACAATCAAATATGATATATAGCGTGTACTTACTGACGGAGCAAAACTCTCCAGTATAGCCCGATTGTACACAAAAACATTTATTGTATCCGTGAGTGTCAACACAAAATCCATTTTGGCAAGGACTTGAATCACAATATCTCTCCGCTAAGAAACAAAGAATATTACGTACATGTATATAATTATCCAAAGATAAATGTTTGTATTTTGAGGTTATTGAGGATCATGATCAGCCGGTTTATACATGTATCTTAATTAGGTTTTGATTTTCATTGGTAATCTTGAAAAAGAGATTATGTAGGGTGAAGCGGGAGACCACAGCATGCTATTGCAGGAATAGCTGATGACTATCGTAACGCAGTTAGGATAACATCTGAGATCGCGTAAAGCTTAACCTTAGAGATGACATAATATAACACAATGTTAATTAAGAACTCCGGATAGACCATTCAAACTTACTCCGCATGGCATAACTGCACTTGCATAATTTATAGACAGTACAGTGATAGAAAAAGTAAGAAGAAAACAATCTTATATAAATAATATCATTGAAAAGACCACCTCTACTAGTACAACAACTACTACTTCTAGTAACACAAATACTACTACTTCTAATACTACTTCTTCTATTACTAATATTACTACTACTACTACTACTACTACTACTACTACTACTACTACTACTACTACTACTACTACTACTTCTACTACTATTACTGCTACTACTTCTTTTACGTTTACTACTATTATGATTATAATAACTGCTGCTAATACAACTACAACAATAACTACTACTGACACTACTATTTCTACTATTACTGCTACTACTTATAATAAGTAATACGATTTTGCTATTTGCGATGACGGAGAAGCAGAAGAAGAAGAAGAAGAAGAAGAGGAAAAGAAGAAGAAAAAGAAACGGAAGCAGAAGATGATGAAGGAGAAGTAAAAGAGGAAGAAGCAGAAGAAGAAGTTTTAATTGGAGAAGAAAAAGAAAAGGAAGAAGAAGATGATGTAGGAGAAGAAAAGGAGGAAGAAGAAGAAGATCATAACGATCATTATCAAGATGATATTCAGGTTGATGTTTACGTTGTTGTTATGATATAGTTACCTCGTTTCTCACAGTTTCTACCAAAAGAATTTGGTCTACAATTGCATTCATAGTCGGCTGTATCGTTTAAACGCCGGATGCATTGCCCAAAATTTTGACACGGCGATGAATAACATGGATCTGTATAAATTATTAAACGAGATCATTATTCTCTTTAGATTAGTACTAAAACAGAATTTAAAATTGGTCTGCAATGCACGGCCTTCTTGTGTTATATTCGACATTTGTCGTAAATCTTCTTCGCCTATATTGACGATTGGTATAACACTCTTCATAGATATGGGTCGTATTGATCAATGGAGATTCAGGCGAGACAAAAGAACGTTTGATTTAAAATTAATGCATTTCTGTTATATCGAGGCGGCATGTACCTTTCAACAGAGGCTCTTTAGTCTACAGGTCGAAGACGAATTCTCAAACAACGGAAATAATAAATGACCGTGCCGAACTCAGCGAGACAATTGAGCCTCGCCAAACAAAATGAATCTTTGGGATTTCCGAACCAATGAAGGTCAATTCAGGATCAATGAATGTTAGCTCGCCCCTAATCATGGTAAATAATAAATCTCGCGATATGCGTGAAATTTCAAAATTGACAGTTGCATGTCGGCGATTTCGGACGGACGGATGGAAAGACATGATACTTGTTACTATTCGGATGACTATGTTTCTCTTATCTCATACATGCTTAAGAACCAAAGATTTTAACATGAGTTATTTCTAATCATGGCCATAACAATCTAAATGCAAATGCCTTACCTGGTGAATCAATATCATATAGAATGCAGGTCTCTTCCGATGATGTTCTGAAATGAACAACAAGTTTAAACTTCCTTGATACAGACGACATGTGACGTTTTTGAATCCCCCCATATGCTTTTTTACAAATATGTCTGAATTCAACATTGTGTAATACAAAAATGCATCTCAGTTCCAGATATTAAACATATTTCCATATAATTTTCAAAGCATAAGACTCTTCGTGTATCATATCAGGTAAACGATTCTACTTTTTGATAATAGTTTAACAAATGGCATTGTGAAAGTAACAATACACTGAAGTATAACAGGAGAAACACTAGGCTGAGGCGGCAACATATATCTAACAAGAGTCATATTAAATTATATGTTTGGATGTTATACATCGGCCTTTAAATTTGTTATCTTCTTTTTGAAATTCTATCAAATGATAGCAATTCAGTTGTCTAAAAGATTTAAAACGCAAACTCGATGGTTTCTAGGATCAAATATGAGAAAACATGGAATAGACATACATAATGTAAATCTACTAGTAAAAAAACAGAATTTCTAACACCGATTTTAACCGGCCTATGATAAACTGATGTTGCATTGGTTAACATGTACTATTAGCGAACCTCGTTGTTGAAGAAGATATATGGTAGCTTACTTCATGTTGAATGTCCACGTATATAATAACTACAATAATTCGAAGACATATTTGGGGATGGGATAAATATATTACTAGTCGGAAACATTCTGCAGTTAAAAATCACCATCGGAAATGATCGTGTGCTACGTCACCAATTACGTTCCTATATATATTCACCTCTTGAATGCGAAATACACACTGATATTTTATCAACACATATCGATAAATGACACGAACTTTATTCCGTCGTATATGTTAATGTAAAATATCATTTAGTTGTCATTGAACTGTTATATATACTGGAATTCAATTCCTCGTGATTTGACGCCCAAATATCAAATTCGTGCAAACACATCCGTTTGTTAAACGATCGTAATATCACTCACGATCAATGTTTTATGTTGAAAGCTTAATGGTGAATACATCTTATTGTTTTAGTTTATTTAATGAATATAACAAAATAAGGTTTCTACAAAAAAAAAATACCCATTTATATCGGTAGCAATAAGACATATCCTCTCTAGTCCATATCCCGAATGCCACATGAATAAGTCGGTTTGGTAAACATTGGTGCCGTTTGTAAGTACTTCACCAAAATATATTGTGTCTATGGCAGAACTGGTGACTCTTATTGTGTCCAATTTTCTGAAATTATAAAGCCAGAGTAGAGTTATTTCGTTTTATAACCATTTATTCTTTCTCCTGCTATGGTAAGTTGTTAGGGACCAGTATCCCGTCGTCTGTCAGTCTACTCATACGTATCTGTCTAGCTGTATGTATGTAAGTCACACGTTTGACAAACTGCCATGTGACACATGTATTCGTTCACACATTCAAGAGTGTGTTCTCACATAATTTGCTTGGGAACTTTCTATATATTATTGGTACTCGGCGATACAACGAATATATGTGTACATTTGTCCTCACGGAGGGAAACTACAAAACCCGTATATGCGCTAGCTATTTGTAGCATGTTGGTTTCAGGAGCTGACTTCTAGCGAGACCATCGACTCTATCATTCATCCAAAATCGTGGGAGACAATAAAAAACAAGCGGTACTATCCAGCAACCGATATACGAAAGATTTTTGAATCACCAGCAAGGAAGCGTTTTGAAGCACAATATTATTCTAGAAGAGGTCGACAATATGCTGCTAAATTTACCAATAAATAATGTCGACAACATGTAGCAGGTGGTATTTTTTTCATTCAAATATAGTCATTTATATAAAATATAACCATTTAAAGGTATTGTTTTTATCGTGTAGTCTAGATGGCACTGACGAGAGTATTTATTCAGCAAGTGATAAAGGGACAATTGCTTAAATGCCATTATTTATTTAGATGACGCGATAAGTGGCGAAACTAAGTATGAACAATGTCGAGTGAGTTTACGAATTAAACGTTACTCGAATTTGTTTTTGTTGGGTCACGAGAGTATACCTAAAATGAGGGTCACATGGTTAGGCCATGATTTAAACATGCACAATAATCGACTATACACTTCGACGAATTTCTAATTAGCCACTTAGTTTTTATCATATTTTAGGAAAATATTTCGGAGAAAAATACAAATAACCAAATATAAGTTTATTACAATTTATTCCTAAAATGTAAAACAAACCTTCATTGAAATTCGATCACGGGAACAAACTTAACATAGAGGGTTATTATGGAAACCCTTAAAACAAAAACTGTACGATCAAATCACGTCGTAGTTGATTTTGTTTCAATACTTTGTATGTCCACCTGTTGCGGCAATTACAGCAAGGTACCTTGTCCTCATTTATATTATGTATTTGTGAAGATACTGTTGTAGAATGGCCGCCCACATCTGATGAATAACACGAGTGAGCTCCCTGATATTTGGTTGCAGCGGCTGGACACGCACCTTGCGCTTCAATAGGTTCCACACTTTGTGCAGGCCATTTGAGAGAATAAAACATGTTTCTGTCAATATTTTGCACTAAATAACAAATAATAAAACATATTGCAACGACGCGTTTCATACCTGTCTGATGGGAATGCCGGCACGATACTTCCGACGGCTTGCGCGCGTTCTGCAATGGTCATTCTCGCCTTATTTAATGTTTTTCATAAAAGACAATCCCCGAAGAAGACATATTTAATGTTTTTCATAAAAGACAATCCCCGAAGAAGACATATTTAATGTTTTTCATAAAAGACAATCCCCGAAGAAGACATTCCTACCAAATACGACAACGCCAGCACATAGGCTATTTTTGCATCACCGTTCCGCATAGATGATTATGTACATGAATAAGTTTTTTCTTTCTGTAAATCGATAGATTGGTGTGTACAATACAGAAATAACCAAACTTTTGATATGAATAAATATGACGCATAATATCATAATTTATATGGTGGCCAATTAGAAATTCATCGCAGTGTTTATTGCAAGAATGTTCGAAATCTTCATTTCAAAAGAATTATTAAAATTGGAAGAGATCAAGTATGAAACTTTGTTTCGCAATCATGTGAAATCTCTGGAACCTTAATCAGTCAGAGTATATACATGCAGAGTATTATTGGCGAAAGGACCAGATTAATGATTAGTTATATGTATTAATTCAATAGCTAGTTGGGTCATCCATGTAATACTTTCTCCTGAAGTAGTTACTCAGCTTAAGTTCTGGAACACAAGTTCAATCCCTCTAAATAAGCACAACACATTAACTAATAAAATAGTCTACTGTCATTTGCTATAACACCATATATATATCGATCCTTGAATCACTAAAACATTTATAAACCAAATATTACATAATTGATGTTAATGTTTACTTTCATCTAATAAGTAAGATAAAATACCAAATAATATGCGTATGTGTCCTTTCTTAGTGTTTTCACATATTGATCGCCGTTTATCTTTTTTAAAGATATTTCTTGTTTAAGTTTGTATGATGTTTGACAACTCTTTTAACTTTATGTCGGTTAAGTTACTGTGTTTCCTTGATAGTTTACAAGTACTATCGGGCCATTTAAGCTACACCAGAATGTTTCGTGACACTTTTTTTCCATCAGAGCATATGTTTAGTTATTTTGCGACAGATGTGATTACTTATAAAGCCATTTTAATGGACCCCAAATCCGTATAGAAAATTATTATGTAAGTTACTGTAAAATAATTTCAAGTCGACATGCATTTCATATATTTATTACTTGAAAAGAAGAACAACGTTATGTCAATATAATTTGATAAGAACATGAATGTGTTAATTTTAAAAGTACTGAATAACTATTTACAGATAAATTAAGACTAGATTGCCACCTGGTAATTATATCTAGAAATGTAGATACACATGAGTAATATTTCCTTTGATATTGGATTTAACTTTCAATATAGTTTCCATTGTTATGCAGCAGCCTTCATTTGATTTTGATATGACATGTTATGTGTTAATTCCATCAAGGAATATGTTAGCTATGTCATTACATCTGTGTAATATACCGTCAGTCAAAACAAGTATTTGCAATCGACCCCCATTGTTTGTATACAATGGTGTGCGTTCAACAGTATTCCATATATGGACATAGCGACGTGCTATTGTTAAATATATTTGATAAATTGTAATAGATTCATAGCTGATTGTTCCCGGGTGAGTCTGGCATCTGCAGTTACTGATGCATGAGGTACATACATCGTTTACATTGCTAATGTGTAATTAGTACTATAATACTTCTACTTGTATGTATTTTTAATTCGACAGCCAATAAACGCCTTCACATACGTACAACTTTGTGATTGTTATGTTTTTGGTGAACTAAGTAAGAATCTTATTTACATACATAATTTCAAACACACTCACTATAAACAATAGACAATCATTAATTGGATTCTAAAGAGCTTAAACAAATAATATAACGCCTAGATTTCTTTCAATTACGAACCAGCTACCGAAAATAATAAATACCAAGAAAAGGTTCATATGGAACATGGCACAATCGTTTGTTCTCACGAAGAAATGTCTTCTTATGCCAATTGGTTTAACTTATCATCAACAGTGCTATCAAATGCCTCGATCAGGCAATAATATAATTTGCAAAATAATAGCATTTAGGGCGACAAGAGTTACACTTGTTATGTAAGAATACTTCCTGATTATCTTCTAGGTTTATGACCGGCCAAGAGTCAGATTATCTGTGATCCTGAGGATCTGTTAACCTGATTAGCTATGCAAGCGTCGATCTTTGTATCCTGCCCCAGTTGCTGTGTGTCTGTTCAAGAAATACAGACACATGCTTGATTTATTTAAAAAAGAAAAGATCCGTTCCGTTCGTAAAGTTATCATAGATTATCAAGTTGTTTGTGTAAGGTGTTGAAAAGGGCATTATATTCAGTAAGTTTATTGCTGTTTATTGTTTAATCATCGGGATCAAGTGTGGTTCGACTGATCAGGAATTTGATGAATTAATTGGACAACGGCGATGCAGACATCTGTATGTTTGTTAGGACATTGATATATACGGCGGCTAGAGGAGTATGTTGATAGTGGTATAACATTTGGTAATTTTAATATGAGAGTAGACATATACGAGGCAAGTGTGAACTAACAGTGAATCGCCTCGCACAATCACCAGAACTATTGCTTCTTTCCTCCTCGCCAGACATATGTGTGTTACAAATTGGGTGTAATGATTTATGTCAGAAATACCCGGAGATGTATCCAAGGACATAATTAATTTCGCACGTTTTTTACGTGATGGGTTGGACATTAAAATTGTCGTTATATGCCAGATCCTTCGGAGACAAACATGGGCCACACCACCGGAATTCAACGACATGGTCTTGGAAACAAATGGGCTATTGCTGAGAGAAATCCGAAGAGAACAGAGCATAATTTATTGGAGACATAAAGGATACTGGTCCGACCTTTCATACCTTGGTCCCGATGGAGTCCACATAACACCTCCTAGTTACGATGTCAAGCCGATGACTAAATAATGGCGAAGTTTAACAAATGCCATACTATTTGCGTCAAATCGGTTAAGATAAGTATAATTCTCTTTTAAATTAAGTACACCAGTATATTTGGTAACATATGTGTGGTAATTGTATATTGCTGGTCCAAGAGAGGTAACTCTTACCAGATCATAATGATAAATAGCAAGAGTTTTCTGACAGGAAGTGCAATCGTAACGTTTCGGTGCTTGAAATTAGAAATGATACTAAGAAGATGTTTATTAAAAGGTTAATAACACTTATGACTTGATTTGTTCTTTATACGATGATCAAATATACCCTAATACGAAAACTAGCCTTGATCCAGTCCAGCTACATATGTATTAAGAAACATTGTTTCTAGATATTACCAATTTTAAGAGGGTACTGGTGGGATACAATGTAGTAGGATATACTCCCTATAACACCCCGTGATTAACAGTTAACCGTACAATTATAGAGACTGGTCCCCTGTCAAAGTATCCTTGGGTAGTAACCTGAACATACTATTGATTGTCAGGCCTGAATTACAAAGTGGGCCAGTCTATACTAATGTTGTTGTTGTGTTAAAGGAGAAACAAATGTCAGTTTACCCGTACTAGTGTTAATAGCGGAGCGCTAGCAATAAAACGTGTGACCTGTGTGTAAGGTATCTATCGATGTGTTCCTGTTTTGCAGTTTGTTTTGTTGTTAAAAGTGTTGCCCCGTCTCAGTTCTGTGCGTACCGGAGAGGTGTAGTTGTGTTGATTAATGTATATCAAAAATGTTGTTACCGAACCGGTAGCTCAGAGTTAGACTTCTGTTCTTTCAAATTTGTTGATATGGCAAAGTTGTAGGGCCAAGGCGGGTTCGATAGAGTCTTGTTGATGCATAGGTTTGGTAGTTAACTGGATAGTCCAGCCTCTTTTACTATGCCATTTAGTGCAAATGTCAGTTCCTAGGTTGGCCAGGTATGTTATTGTGTAGGACAGTTCAGCATCATTTACTATGGCATCCATGGGCTAGATCATCATAATTTCAGGTTTAAACAACCTACACTACAGAGGATGCATGTCCATGATGTAAAAACCGAACATGTTGTCCTTGGTGGGCAAATGTTAAACAATTTACAGTATCATTATATTGTCATAAAACAAATACTGGTTAAAGATCGCTCTTGTAATAAATATTTTGTGTTTTTCTATTTTCACAGGTAGTTTTGCCGAAGACAAAGTCTGGAAAAAAAAAAATGGTCAGCCATCAGAAAAACGTTCAAGGATATGAGATAACAAATCACAACAGGAGCCAAGTACTGTCACTACCAATTCAGCGCCATCTATTGACTATTACAAATTGGCAGCTGAAATCCGGAAACAGAGTGGGGGACTATCTCAGACAAATCATAGTGAAATGGAATCTGTGCCAGGTACATCTTCTGACCAGCCTTCTGGAAGTGGGGGACAAAATGCGAATCAAATGGACGCCCCAATTCATTTACAATCACTTATTCAAAATGTGTTTTCAGGTGAGCCAGCTAGCACAGGGTTACAGCATGATAATACGTATAGTATATTGTTAGAGGATGGTAATCGCCTGGGAGCGACAGTGCCACATAAAGTGAAACACACAAACGATAAACGATAAATACATTCATATGAGAAATGTACTCCCCGGGTGAAGGCCCCATCACTCTTAGTATCTCTGATGTATCTATTCAACTCCATCAGGATACCAAAAAGAGAAAAAGCCTGTCCTTAGATCAGTGGATAGATGCTTTTTTAATGTGTATCTGCATTTACACAGAAAAACATAATGATCATGTCCATAATCTGATTAAGTACCTGTCCATGATCAGGGAAATGGGCAATATGTACGGGGACCAAGCATGGCCAATGTATGATGATTCATTCCGTCGCCTTCAACAATCAGTACATAATCTACCATGTCAGAAGCCAGTAGATGAGTTTCGACTGAAAGCTGCGAGTTGTGCGGGCAATAAAAGTAAAAAAAACCAGTCCTTTCTTGCAAAACAACCTGGAAAGCAATGTTTCCTGTACAATAAGGGCGAAAGTGCAAATATTTGACTATGCTCATACGCACATACCTGCAGTTTCTGCGGAGGAAATCACCCCCGAATAAAGTGTAGGAGTGCAAAACAGTTTTCAAAAGAGGATGGGGGAACAAAAACATATCACGCAACAATGCAAAAACATCACAACTTCCAACTCCAGTCAGGGTAGAAAAGCTACAGGGGTATAACTCTGAATTTAAAAACTACCTAATATCAAGGTTTACTTTTTGATTTTACTGAGGTTGTTTGTCCACACCCAGTAGCTTATCAGTTGAAAATCATAAATCTGCTCATTATACCCCCGATAAACGAAGTTTAGAGGAGCTATATTGAAATCACCCTGTGGTTGGTCGGTCGGTTAGTTGGTACGTTGCGATTTTCCTTGTCCGGAGCATAACTTTAAAACTCATTGTTGGAATTTAATAAAACTTCATACGATGATACAACCCATTAAGAGAAAGTGCGCAGTATAGGAACCATAACTCTACTTTACCTAAATACAGAGTTATTGCCCTTTGTTACTTTTTCTTGTCTGGAGAATTACCTAATAACCAAAAGATGGAATCTAATAAAACTTCATACAATGGTAGAGCACAATGAGAGGAAATGCCGTATACGAGAACCATAACTCTTATTCACATAATTACAGAGTTATTGCCCTTTGTTACTTTTCTTGTTCGTAGAGTCTTGTCAGGAGCATTACTTTTAAACTAATTGTTGGAATTTAATAAAACTGCATACGAAAATACAACACATTGAGAGGAAGTGCGTTGTATGAGAACCATTACTCTATTTTACCTAAATACAGAGTAATTACCCTTTGTTACTTTTTCTTGTCCGGAGAATTACTAAATAACTAATAAATGGAATCTAATAAAACTGCATAGAATGGTAGAGCATAATAAGAGGAAGTGCAGTGTACAAAAACCATGACTCTAATTTACATAATTACAGCGTTATTGCTCTTTGTTACTTTTTCTTGGTTTTAGAGTCTTGTCCAGAACATGACTTTAAGTTAATTGTTGGAATTTAATAAAACTTCAAACGATGATACAACACATGGGCAGGAAGTGCGGTGTACAGGAACCATAACTCTATTTTACCTAAATACAGAGTAATTGCCCTGTGTTACTTCTACTTGTCCAGAGAATTACTTAATAACTAATACATGGAATCTAATAAAACTGCATATAATTGTAGAACAAAATGAGAGGAAGCGCAGTGTACAGGAACCATAACTCTAATTTACATAATTACAGAGTTATTGCCCTTTGTTACTTTTTGTTGAGCGTAGAACAATTTCAAAACTACTAAATGGAATGTAATAAAACTTCATACTTTGATACAACACATTGAGAGGAAGTGCAGTGAACAAAAACCATAACACTTTTTAGCTTATCACAGATTAATTGCCCTTTGTTACATTTTCTTGTTCGTAGAATAATTTTCATCGCCCTTTCTTACTTTTGTCTTGTTGGAGATTATCTTTAAAACTACAAGTTATAATTTAAGGTGGGGTTTCTTAATGTCCCACTTCCTTTTCTATCAGGGCTACGTTCGGGGGTATTAATCACATTCAGTGATATTTCTAATAATCCAGAGGTCATAGAGGAGTACATTAAGAAGGGTAAATTAACAGGGCGAATAGCAGGACCATTTAAGAAAAAAACGTTTTGTAACTTGAAATCTGAAGCAGGACATTTTCGGATGTTACACGATCTGGCGTTTTCTGAACATAAGTCTATCAATTCAAATATTCCAAAGAAGAACATGCATGTACAGTATGACTTAATTGACACAATTGTTTGAGTTAAGTTACAACATTTGGGAGAAACTCTTGCATGGCAAAGTCTGACATTGAAGATGCTTTTCAAATAGTTCCACTTAATCCGACCAATTATCATTTGCTTGATTTTGTCTGGAACCAACAATTTTATTTCAACATGTGTCTCGCTATGGGGGCAAGTAATTCATACATCACTTTTGAATCTCTGAGCACTGCGTTACAATGGGTTATGTGCGAAAAGTATTATGCCTCCGGTATGTCACATATTCTTGATGATTGTTTTCTTTATTGCTCCAGATAAAAGGAAATGCTCAGAGGACTTGGCAATTTTTTATTCATGTGTAAAAGATTACGAATTCCGATAAAAGAACAAAAAATTCAAAACTTTTCAACATGCATTATAACTTGGGTATAGAAGTTGATTCAAATAAATTGTATATGTAGGCTACCTTTAGACAAAGTAAATAAAGTTAAAAATAAATTATCTGAACTGAAATGTAGTCAAAAAATGAAGCTTGAGGACCTTCAATCATTGATAGGCCTGTTAAATTGTTTTTGTTTGGAAGTGGTCCCTGGTAGAGCCTTTTTAAGAAAACTGATAGATTTGACATGTGGCATAACAAAATCATACCATTGGATACGTCTGAACATGAGGCTAGAGCTGATATGAATATGTGGTCAAAATTCATGCAGAATTTTAATGGAAAATCAGTGTTCTTGCCCCAAAGGTGGGTCTCTTCTGATCACCTCACATTGTATACTGATGCCTCTGGATCCATAGGTTTTGCAGCAGTGCTGTAAACAAATTGGTTTGCTTAAAATGGCCATCTTGTTTAGAAAATTATCAAATTGCAATTAAAAAATTACTTCCTATTATCTTAGCAATAGAAGTTTGGTCTCATGTGTTGAAAGACAGGAAGATTCTTTTTAAATCCGACAATTTGGCTGTGGTACATGGATTGAAAAAACAAACATCCAAAGATAAGACATTAATGACATTGATAAGGCGTAAATAGTGCTTGTTTCAACGGAATTTATCATATTATTTAAGGCGGAGCATATTCCGGGGAAACAAAATGTAATCGCAGACCACCTTTCTCGTCTTAAATTTCAGGAAGCATTCAAAGCAGCCCCTTTCCTGAAAAGTCAAAGACAATAGTTCCAGGACACCTATTGACTATTTAAGTAGGGATGCAGAGAAATTGTTGGGTGCAGCCCTGTCTCAATCATCGAACAATCTTTATCGTCACAGTTGGAATTTATTACTCAAGTGGATGCCAAATAAGAACGAATTCCCATTGAAATGTTGACACTCAGGAATTTCATTGCTCACTTATTTTCCCAGGATTACGCCTCTAGCACCATATCTTCTCATGTCTCGGCAATTGGATATTTGCACAAATTACTTCATGTTAATGACCCAACCCAGTTCTTTATAATCAAAAAGATGTTAAAAGGATGTCATATTATGTCAAGGACAAAAAATACTAGGCTTCCATTTACATTTGACATAATGCATAGATTAATTCTTGTTCTTAAAAAAAACTGTAGTTGTCAAAATACATAGAGTTATGTTCAAATCAATATATTTCTTGCCTTTTAATGCTTTTCGTCGGTAAGGGGAAATAGATTGTAAAGATTCAACATCGTTAGAAAAAGTTGTTCAAAGACAAGATGTATCTTTCTCAAGTGAAAAGGGCCTTTTGAATGTTCAATTAGTGTGCTTATGTCTTTCAAAAATAATGTAGACAATAAACCCGTTGTGATAAACATATGCAGTGTTAAAAACATGCATATGTGTCATGAACATTCACTCAGGGAATCTACAAGCCTGTTAGGTTTCCAGTTCATGGGGGGAGCTTCTGTTTTTCATTCTTTTGTTAGCAAACATTTAGAGTCGGCTATTAAATTCATAGGCCTAAATCCAGCATGTTACAAAGGTCATAGTTTCCGATATGGGGCTGCAGCTGAAGCTGCGTTACAGGGCTACTCAGAAAATTATATCCACAAACTTATTTTGTTTTTCTCCTCCTTAACTGACATTAATATGTCTTGTATATACGTTATGGTTTTAACCTGCTGCCCATATGAGAATATTTCATCATTTGAATGAATGACATTTTTCATTCTATCATGTTTTCTGTCTTATTACTTATACGGGAAAACATAGCAGAGAGACAAGCGTAATATGCCAGGTTGAACATAATCAAGGTGTTAGTTGTTGGAGGGAACACGCGTTTGACATAAAAAGGAATTATTAAAAACAAAAAATAAATCAATTCAATACGAAATGAGTCACTTCATGAAACAATGAGACTCGTTGCATCTCGTTGCATCTGAGTACATAGATGTCTCTATTGAGTTTATGCATACTCACAGTCTCACCAGACTCTTTACTGTCCAAATACATGGAATACTGTATAACATCAGATGGATCTTATTACAGCTATACAAATTGCTCTAAGTAATACTATATGATATATATTATATACGTTCTTAACATACTTACGTGTTCGAAACAACGTATAATGGAAGTACACACGTCTTGTCCACTTTACACGACACATTCTCGGAATTTGATGGGAGATTGGTGAAGTATGGTTTGTCCTGAAAACCATAAATACAAACAAAGTACAATATAAGTAATGGGGTAAGTGACATACAAGCAAAGACCGACCGTCGATACTTTTCGACTTGATTTCGTGCAGTCTTAGTGGGTAAAATTGACCTTGTACTGCAAGGTTTCAACTCTGTAACATTAAGTCACAGTCATATTTTTTAAGATTCTTCTTCGAGTCATTTTAAACGCGTACTACTTTAAAATGTTACATTTTATATATACTGAAAAAAGTTACATAAGAAAATTCGGGGTTGGTTAAATCCATTTTTTTTTTAGATTAAAGGAAGAATAGATATATTTATTCTGCGTGTTTAATGCAACTTGATTAGGGCACAAGAAGGTTGTTATTGGGACAGAGGGTTAAGTTGCTTTGGACATGACGCACTTATAGCGAGGTATTTCAGACAAACATGTAGAGATGATAAAAAAAAACCTTTCTCATTATTTGTATTTTGCGCCTCTGTGGTGTCTCAAGTGTCGGAAATTGCGTGTTTTATCCCCGGCGGGGTCATACAAACTACTTCAAAATTGGTATCAATAATTTTCTCTCCTTGGCGCACAAGGTTGTGGGTTTATCATAACGACCGATACGTTGGTATCAGCATAAAGGACCAGTTGTACCGGTAACTTATCTAGGAAACGCCGTAATAGTACTGACAACTTGACTCTGGAACAGGGACAAAAATGACTGATATAAGCTTTTTTAAAAGAGGCGTTGGAAATTCATCTAAGGGTGAGGCGTTGTTCAGATCGGGACCGTCGGGCATAATGAAATTCAAGAGCGGATATACATGTATATAATTTGGTGGAAGAGATGTAAATAATATTGGAGCCGTGTACAGTTGTAGGTCATTTGGGTATAAATAGGAAATATGCTTAAATATCTCGGTAAGACGAGGATAGTAAATTGACATAGACAATAGTCAGTAGATATTTTTAGATAATTGATGTATAAGTATTGTTCCATGTGTGTGAAGTAAGTATAAAATGGTCGATGGTAAATAAACTGTATATTTTAGGTAGTCAGTTAATGACAACTGACTATGTTAATACCGTTGTTGTGAACTATTATGAAAATTACAAACACTGAATAATCAAATAGTAACATATATAGGGATAATTAAGTGTAACAAAATAATTTCAACATATATGCACAGTTAGTTAAGCAAAAGTCACTAAGTGGGTCTTTTGAAATCTACCGACCATACAGACTCAGACAAGCCTCTGCATCCGTACCGTCCCTTCTGACCCTTCACTGCTCGCTTATAAGTTAAGGGAGTAATAGATGTAACGTCCGAAGAGATTATAGACTTATTGATATTCAGGTTTCACGTCCTGACCTATTCATGTTATGCTAAATGTAGGATGTCACAGGACACCTTTTTGAGACTCAAATATAGAAATGCATACATTACTGACTGTGGCAGCAGTCGAGTCAAACGTGTTTGCTGAAAAAAAGTAAAAAACCCGATAATAGACGTTAGAATGGGACGGTCAAAGCGAGTTGAAAGACAAAATAGGATAAATTGACAGACATAACACTTATACTTAGCCTTTAAAAAAGGAAATAATCAAAATGATAAAGGAAAAAATAAGTTAAATAAACAGTGTGTTGTGTTAGATTTAACGTATGCCAGTAATTGTCGCAATACAACAGAGCCATATAAATGAAATCGGGAAATAATCAAAATGAAAAACGAAAAAAAAAGTTAAATAAACAGTGTGTTGTGTTAGATTTAACACCTTTCATCTGCTATAAATGTATGTATATATTAGTTCAATACACACCTTTAACGTTCACTATAAAACACTTGTCCTCTGCAGAATCAACTCTGAAATCAAAAACCAGAACTGTTCTACTTAATAGGATGAATGTATTTCCTTTGCTCCAGACAAACAACAGGGAGTTACGGCACGTGTTGATTAATGTCAGTGTAAGCTTCCATGCTATCGGATTCAAATACACACTTTTTGTCACACTTTTCTTCAAATCTTCTGACAATAATTGAAGAATAGTGCAGACTGAAACAGATTTTAAATTGTCAAAAGTGTATTTTTAAAGCACAGTTCATTTATAACGAACTGGTGGATGTTTCAAGACCGGTCGTCAGACCAGTTAAGGACCGAGAACTGTTATATCAAAATCGTCTTCAAGTAGCTAGTACGTCGTAAATATTGGACCGTTTTCAGTATGAAATTTCGCATAATTTTTATTAATATCTTTATTATAATTACTATAAAGTCACGTGATAATGGAGGTAAAATAGTTTTGAGAACAATACCCAGTGTTGTCGAAGACTCTTGTACAAATGATATGACCTCCTATTTCGTTTGTCTCTGGTTTCCAGGATAACCTTACTTGTTTTACCCGTTCTCTGTTTAAGGTGTCATCTCTAAAGTCGGTCAGGGTTGTATTTTCGTTTTGAATACCATAGGCGGTAAACTCGGTGATTGTGCTGAAATATGTACATAGTAGTAGTGCTTTTCTTGCAGATTCGTCAAAATGTGTCTTCAGGTGGTGGGAAAGGGTTATATATATATATAAGTCATGCAAACGGGATCATTTTGTGATCTATCTTCCGTATTGGTACTTCTACGACAAAGAACATCCCGTAGTAATTTTACAAAACTACCCTACTCTTCTATAATTGTCCAGAATAAAAGCTAATATATACGATACGAACTCTATTTCCTAAATCACTACAACCGTTATAATGGAATATATCACCATACCTTAAACTCATTAATAGTCAGGAATGTGCTATTTATTATAGGAATACAATTTCAGAAGTTGGTTTTGAACGAAATAAGATACAGAGGCAAACTCAAATCATGTAACCTCCAGATTCATTTAAATTATGGGAGATAATAAATTTTAAAATAGCATTTTAATGAGCCTTTTATTTTTAGCTCACCTATGCATGAAGTGCAAAGTGAGCTATTTTGATCACATTTTGTCCGGCGTCCGTCCGTCGTGCTTCGTCAACATTTCAGCTTGTTAACAGTCTACAAGCTACATTTTGCATCCAATCTTCATGAAAGTTTATATGAACATTCATCTCTATAAAATCTTGGACAAAGTCGAAACTGGGCTATATGAGGTCAAAAACGAGGTCGCTAGGTCAAATTGAAGTGAAATCTTGTTAACACTCTAGAGGCCACATTTTCAAATTGAGCATGTTGAAACTTTACCAGAATGTTTGTCTTGATGCTATGTAGGTCAAGTTCAAACATGGGTCATGTTGCTTAAAAAAGTAGGTCACTAGGTCAAATTGAAGGAAAATCTTATTAGCACTCCAGAGGCCGTAATATGGGTCATATTGGATCAGAAACAAGGTTAATAGGCCAAATTGAAGGGAAATCCTGTTAACATTGTAGAATCCGCATTACTTGCCTCAGCAGCTTGAAATTTTGTCAGAATGCTGTATGAAATCTAGGCCAAGTTCGAATATGAGTCATGCCGGTTCAAAAACTAGGTCACAAGGCCAAATTGACGGGTAATCTTGTTAACACTTGTATACGTAGGGAGAACAAATTCACGTTATTTTGGTATAATTCGATAGAGAAAAGTATTGTTGATCGATTCCGTACTTCAAATTCATATATTTGTTCGAATACTTTGAAAAAAATGAGTTGAAGCGAGGAGACCCAGAAAACTGTGTCCACCCTTGTTAATATTTATGCACAGAGTAGGTCATATCTATTTTTAGAGGAGCAAGTCCCTGTGCATTATTTGTTTTCTAAGTGTACGTTGTCAAAAGATAAGTTGACGTTTTTCGGGTTATTTCGCAGGTGACAACTGTATACAAAGTGGACGATTTATAGAATGTTCCTCGGGCTACCTGCCCTCTGTTTGTATGTGACGAAGTATCAACTCTATGGTCACGGCTCAAACTTCCTTTGGTATGTGGTTTCAACTGTCTGTAACGGTGTTGAACCTATCTGTTCAGCGTATGGGATCTGGAACGGTGCTGAACCTATCTGTTGGATACTGACTGTACATAACATATTATCCTGACATACGTGCTTAATTAAATACATTTCTACACTAACAAGCATATTGATTGAGATGTGCAAAAACTGTATAGGTATAATGTTCTCTGTCATTGTTCTTCATCTACCGTTAGTCCGTTATACAAATGTTCTCTCTCACTTTTTATATATCTATTAACGAGGACAGGTCGTATTGAGATAGCATCTTCCAATGAAAGATTATTATATGTAGAAGATTTCGATGGTCTCTCAAATTCGGTACGGCTTTTTCCAGAAGTCATTTTATGTGAGATTTTTAGGCTCGCAGAAAAATTCACTGATTCAAAGTCATTCGAAAAATGAATTTGATGTTTTCGTAAAAGTATTATGTTTTTTTGTCAGTTCAGGTTCTACAAAATTTAATAGATAACATGTTATTGTTTATTTATATATATTCCGCAGCGCCGACCGTTTTGTTGTCATGGAACTGCCTACAGTCCAACTAGTAATGTCTCGAAGGTCATTGTAAATCAATATAAGGCCACAGAGGCTTTAAGTTATTGTTGATATTTTAAAGAAACAATTTTCTCAGACCATATTATAGCTACAGCTCTGAAAATTGCATCACAATAAATAACGCCTATTTCCAAAGAACCATTACTCTGTCTTTACATACTGATGGTAGAATAAGTAGCATTATTTGTGTCGTTAGATTCGGGTCGTCACAATTATAACTGTACAATCATGTACAGGAAAGACTAAAAGGATAATACTTGCTCCTACCACGGGATTCTCTCTTACATGTTGTCTACTCTTTGCATTCGATCGGTGAAAGTGTTGTTCAAATTCAACATTTGAGCACATTTTATTTGGCCTATTGCATCTACGCATAGCAGGACTATACTTCTAAATTTGACGGAAAGCTTCTTGACCCAAGATGCAAACTGCTTGGCATGCAACACGCTTAGCATATTCAAACAAGAGAGTTCTTAGTGGTGGAATAGTTTTGTATGAACACTGATTTCTGACTTCATTACTTGTAAATGCAGAACTTGGTGGCTGAAAACTCTTATTCTGTAACGCAAGAACTGACACAAGTAACGATATTTGAAAATAATTTTCATGCAATCAAGTTGGTCACATTATTTGAACAACAGGATATAAAGAGTATTGAGAGGTGGTGACATTTGTCTTTATCAAAAAGTGTTCTGCTTTGAATCAACGGAAGATGGACTAGATTTCTGTTAAATTAAATTGTGTTTGTAATTCATTAGATAATTGTTTAAATAATGTTATATATTGTATCAACATACGGGTATTAGACATGCACATAGGTCGAGTAAAAACGAGTACAAGGGGAATTCACATTATGAATCGCTCTCGATCGATGGTACTGAGCTCCTACTTAACCAATACAAGGGTCCTGGCATGGATATCATAACTAGCATAAACCAATCTCAACAATTACAATGCTCAGCATTTTCAGCAGGAAAGGATCTTATTATGTGGGTAAAATGGGAGGAGTATGCGCTTAATTTATCAAAATAGGAACCGGACAAAGAAATAATGACACCAGGTGCTTTCACGTTGTGCCTGAAGACAGGTGTCTGTTTCATGTAGTTTTTGAATAAACATGTGTTTAATAGTTTATTCGGATCATTGTAATCGGTTTGTTGATCGTTGATTACATGGCCACGATATTGACAAAATGCCGGAAGTTGATCATATAAAACTTACTTTCATAACTTAAATTGGTTGTATAGTCAATAATACTTTATGGAGCAAAGTTCTAGCTTTGACCACGAAAAGCACACTTTTATCACACACTACAAAAGGAGTACGTGAATTGAATCCTTTGACAAGAACAAATGTTTACTTTTAAACTTTTAAAGGCACATCTGCTACGCAAATACATACGGTCGAGATTAAGGTGGGCAGTTTCTTTTCAAGTAAAGATAATTACTTTATTTTGACTTTTACGTCGTTTTCAACAGCGTTCCAATGAAATCACGGCGTCATATTGTTACGTATGCAATCTCAAATCGTTCTGTTGACACGAACTCAGTTTTCGATGAGAATACTGTAACTTATTGGTTTAGCAAAAACATATGTTTGCTTCATTGTCCATTGAAAGCATGTCAGTTTACATGTGTCAATAAGAGGGTTGTAATGTTTTAAAGCTGTTGAACGTTTAGAAACATTTCGGTTATTGATCAGCACGGTTAGGGGCTATGTGGAGTTAAATTCATATTTCTGGATGCTTTTAAAACCGCTCATTTGTCAACGCATATTGAATACGAGTGTCACGTGTTTGAAAGCTCATGGTCATGATTAGAGTCGCTTTTTTGCAACCTATTTTGAGCTCACCAGAGCAGAAACTGCTCAATGTGAGTTATTGTGATCGCCTTTCGTCCGGCATCCGTCGTTCGTCGTCCGTCGTTCGTCGTTCGTTCTATCAAATCTGGGCCAAGTTCGAAACTGGGTCATTTGGGGTCACAATTTAGGTCACTAGAACAAATTAAATGAAAATCTTGTTAACACTCTTGAAGCCGCATTTTTGGCTTGAGCAAGTTGAAACTTTGTCAGAATGTTTGTCTTAGTAATATTTAGGGTAAGAATATGGATCAGGTTAGGTCAACAACTAAGTCACTAGGCCAAATTGTAGAACAATCTAGTTAACACTATAGATATCGCATTTTTTACTTGATCTGCTTTAAATGTTGTCGGAATGTTTGTCTTGATGATATTGCCATTGGTGCAGAAAGAGTTACGTCTTAAATAGCCCATTCTCAGGTGAGGGATTTCAGCGTCTCATGGCCCTCTTGTTTAAATATTGGCACCTGCCTTCAAAATTACAAGCGTTAGAATACTGCTAAATATAACAGTATAATTTGGGAGAAACGTGCTAGTTACTTACGTATTTTTAGAGGCCTCTGCATAAACCATCGCCGACCATAAAGCCCCAACATAAACTACAAATTCGTGGTTATGTTCAAGTGTAGGCGTAATAAACTCCGGAGTGTCCAGATGATCTTGTATTTGGACAAGAAACTTAAAAAGATCATACATATATTAGACCTTTTCCTAACGAGTCCTAAATCATTTATGGTCTGCGAACACCAACACAATAGCGTTTTTACACCACGCATGGAAAAAAATCTGCCTTACAGCGGTTTTCGTAATCTGCCACGCATTTATATATCCATAAACACTATGAATGTGAAACAAACAAAATTCATCAGACTTGTTCAACCTGTCTGTGATTAAGTCTGCATCAAGTTATTTTCTTTTCTTATATGAATATATTTGTGTAGAGAAACTATTACTAGAGGGAATATCTGTCAACGTGTTTGCCATTTGTACTTAAGCCATGCAGCGTCACTATACCTCATGAGTACTGCAATGCAACTATTCTGTCGCTTACACATGTTTGAATATGTGTTTAAAGTATTCATCGTTTAAATCCAATTTTAACATAAGCTAGCTTTGTATTGAACTGTAAAAAATGTAACTTGGAGACAGAATCGACTTATCCCCCAAAGAAAAGTAGAGAAAGACTGTTTCGGAGAAACTGTTGCAAAAATTATTAATACAAAAGTGATACTGTTACTAGTACCCTAATGTGACATTGATAAAGCATAGTACTTCTTCATACGAAAATCAAAAATACATTTACTTATATATATATATTGTACCTGAACTGGCGATGAACTGAGGCTGCCATAATTGTTCGGATGGTTTTTCCCACCAACGTGGATATTATGCCTATTGTAATCCCTAACCGTGACAGCTATGCCGCCCCAATAATTATCTGTGTAGCCAAGAGCCGAGCTGGCGTTAACAGTTATTACACACGACTGTAAAACAAGAAATCCCTGTGTCAATTACATTATCCTGATTTTAGAATTGCGCCATTTCCAGCGTAAGTTATTATCACGGCGATCCGTTAATATATCAATTATTGTTTTGGCTATTTTGTCCAGGTGTTAGGCACAACATTCTTCTCTGGCTACTAGCTAAAACATCTCACAAGTCTGCATACTTACTTTGTTTTTTTCAATTATCAAAGGAGCGTTGTAAAGGAACAAGCGCTATTCGGTATTTGCATTTGCTGATTTATTATTATCAATAATGTAATGTATTCAAATCAGTAAGATGTGTAATCAAAACGCGTTTATGATATTAACGCAGGTTCAAACATCACTAAACGTACACTACTATAAAGGTTTCCTTTAGATTGTCCCGACCAGGATCTAGATCTAGAGGCGGACGCTGTAAACACGTTAGCTCCGAGACATGATGAAAGTGGATTATGTTTTAAATCATTACTCATTCAAATGACACAATCAAAGCACAGACAATTGTAACAAGTAAGAATAAGGTTACATTATAGCGACATTTTTTTTTTACTTTTCAAAGCTATCAAATGATATACACAGCAGTGGTATATTCAAATTTACCTAAGACACATGTTGCTGGAAGGTTATTAACCGAATCATCCAATCAAATAACAACTTAATTATCTCATGTCTTGATATATTGTTTCTTAAACTTTATTTGCAACGTTCATTGGTATGTGGAGGTCTGGCCATAAATATGAATATAGAAAGTTTTCAATATGAAATCCAAGCTATGTGAGCTGTAACAATTGTTCAATAACATGTTAGATTGTAGAAGTTATTTGATTAAGTCATTCGTTTATTTTCATTTAGTAATTATAGTGTTCTCCGTTCTCTATATAGTATGTGAATTAATATTATCGCAATCCGCAAGAAAAGGTATAATAAGCCGAGAGCTTACAATATGCGAAGATAGTGAAATTGTTGGTTGAATACTGGTGTCAAAAAGCCAACGGTTTGTGCATTAGACACTGTAAATTTAACTGTAATAATGTTGAACACGGTGTTCATCTCTAATCAATCAAGTCAAGGTAAGTATTTATGAATTGAGTTTTAACCATGAATTGATAATCTGTTTATTTACATCGTTATACATTGAACAAACATTACTGACAATTGCCATACTTTCTTATCCATTATAACAATGAACTTATCAGGTGAAATGTTAGATTGTTCGTGACTTACTTCGTCCACTGTCAAACCCTTCACTGCGTCAATACTAAGGGACATAGCCTCTGACCACTTCGACTGTTTACATTTCACATAATCGCCATCATCATCATATGTTGATATTTGAATCTTGCTAACTTCGTTTAGTTTCAGTCTGTCGAAATAAAATAGTAAGAACGTTAGCATTGTTTTTCTATTCCAATGTATTACACGTGTGGAAAGATACTAAGGATACAAATGATTAGTGATTTGAGAAGTTCTTAAACCTTCTGCGACGTTAACCCGAACAGATCAGGTGTTATCTTAATTCATTTTGTCGAGTGAAAGAAAATGGTAATTGTGAAAAATTATAAACCCTTGCTTTTAACTGGATGAAATTGATGTCATAAATACACGGGATAATAAATAGTTGTTTAGTAGAAAAACACGACAGCCAGGAGCAAAATGACTTAATTTAAAATTAAACTCTTATGAAAGTATTTGACTGATTTCAAGTAAAACTGGTAGAAATGTTCCCATACTTTGATCAGTCCATATGGCATGAAAAAAAGGTTAAATAAACGTTTAGCTTCCAATGACATCTGGTCCTAATTCACTGGCCGATTTCAATCAAACGTCAAAGGATATTCTTTTCACAATTGTTCAAGGATTAAAGTACTATGTATAACTTGGTCGCTGTAACATCAGAAAGGGGAGGGGGCAAATGCTTAACCTTTAACATTCCTCTCCTCTTAGTCAACGCGTCGGTTTCCAAGAAAGGTAGGTAGAACTGTTTCATACGTGACACTCTACAACATTTATTAAAGTCATATAAATTGGTCGAAATACACGCTGACAAGGCGGAATCTGAAAAGGGGCAAAACCTTATAATATGTTTGATAAATTTGTAGAAATGTTCTCTTAGAGGCCCTTTACACAATTTGTTTACGCCATATGCTCGGCATTAGAACAGGGCTAAAACCTTATATTTCCATTCTTCTGGAAATAAAGGTTTCAAGATAATGTAACATAAGTGTTTCATCAATGATCTTTTACATAAATCGAGAACCATATTGTTTGGTTGAAATACATTGTGGACAGGGGTCATCAGAAAAGGGGTAACATGAATGTTTAGCGTCAAGCTCCTAAACCACTCGTTCGGTATCAACCAAACAGGAATGGTGCTTTTTTTGTTCGAAGATTCAATACCTTCTACAAATAACTGATGTTGTGTTTACAGTGTACATTCCTAGTACATTCCTTGTACATTCCTTGTACATTTTTTGTACATTCCTTGCAATTTCATTCCAACCTTAATCAAATTGTCCCTTCTATAAGCCGATACGTATTTGCGAGATCTTCTTTACCATCACTCGGACGACCGATTATGGACCATCTTGGCCCTCTTGTTTTAAATACCAATATTGTGTATCACAATGTATTTTCGTCTTTTTGTCGGCGTCGGCTATTCCAGGTTTGTTCATGGTAAAAACAATAAGTTCTTGAACTCCATTTACCATAATGATTTATTCCTCAATGCTTCTAAATCGAAGGCGCTAAGACTACCCACAACTCCGTTTACAATGATGTTTTACACTTCATTTAGATCCTTTTCCGGGAATATTTACGCATTAATGTCTTTTTGAAAGACTTTTTTCCCGTTGGTCCTTATTTTAAGACATACCTTTTGACATAGTCAGTTTAATTTTGAACCAACAATTTTATTAGCCATTACATGTATTTTAACTATATTTATAGTACCTGTGTATTATACTCGTGTATACTTGAATGTATCATGAATGTAGAGCGCCGATAAGAGAATGAGTCGTCAAGTGACGCAAATGTAGTCCGAGCTAATGACAAATGTGAATGTAGATAGCAGATAGCAGAAGAGAGTTGGGGTAAACTATGTGTCATGCTCGGTCTGCCTTAAAATAAGTACTAAAACCGGAAAGCTTTTTCCGTCATCGCCTTGTTGAATTTAAAGAAACGCTACAACTTGACATAAGGAGCTCTGAATAGTTTTAGGTAAATTGTATCGCTCGACGTCCATCTCGTCGAAAAGAAATTTACCGCGACAACTAGAAATGATAAGTTGTCGACCTATATATCATTATGTTCTTACGATAAATTTGCAAAATCTTGATATAAGGTATGAGAGAGGATGGCCACGACCTCTTCATGCCTAGAAAGTATGCCGCCAAAGGTCGACAGGTAGCTTCTTTTATCGCTGCGACATATATCAGGGAATATGCATTTGAAAGAAAAAGCGCACAGAGCAGAATTAAAAAGTGTAAAACATTCATACCTTAACCTACAGACCGCTTGAAAGTACATTTAATAAACGACCGGTGTCTGAAGAAGGCAGAGTCTTTGGTCAGAGAAGACAGAGTTAAATTGTCACTTCGACATCTCGACTTGTCCAGGTCAATATTCAAGCGGCAATAAATAGAAATAGGAGCCTAATTGCAAGTTTTCGCATTGCTATAAAGTGACTTTCAATTTTACATGCTAAAAGTCATATTGCCTGAAAGATACCGTAACAATGAAAAATATATACCAGTTGTCTTTTAAGTGTCGAATACCGGTTCAAATCGTCTCGTCCAAAGTCGACACGCTAACATTAGCACGATAGTATTGTAGTAGAATGGTCTGTCCCATAGATAGCTATGTGATTGTATACGGGAAACGTTATACTACCTCGCTATAGATTTATCGTTTGTAGCGTTGTGATAAAGTGTTCTTCTCCAGGACAAGATGTCCCGACTTTCAAGCCCGGTCACGGATTTTTTCGGTTGGCTTACATTTGTGTCCACCGTGAATAACCCACAATGGTGTGAGATAGAGTAGTAGTTTTTTCCGGCGATAGACGATTAACGTGGGTTTTGACCTAGATGTTAAACAAATGATCCATCTTGTAGACCAATCAAATGTTGTATTTAATGAATAAAGTCGAATAAATAAAGGAAATGAAACGTTTTGATTGGTTCATGAGAGGCACTTATAAGGTGAAGTTTTAAAATGAAATGTTCTGCATACTAACCTTGAATTGTTTTCCTTAAGTGAAAGAAATCAGTAAAAACGTATGAAATATAATATTTAAGAGCAAAATATTTTTTTTTTTTTAAAGTTTTCAGTTATTTATCGTCAATTGAAACTTAAACTGTGTTACATAATACACCTCTTGGGAGCCTCGCGTAATCTCCAGCCATGTGATGAATTATCGGCTTTCAACGTCATGTCGCGCTAGTGTAATGGATGTTGACTTGGATATGCAAGTGAAAGGTCTGTGGTTCGAGCTTCCCGGCAGAGGTAAGCTCTTTTTCTCTCACTTTCATTCATATCAAAACGAAATTATATAAATAAAACAAATATTACATATTTAACGTTGTTTTCTGTCATTCTAATAAGTAAGACAAAATAACAAATAATATGCGCATGTTCCATTTCTTAGTGTTTACTCATATTGATCGCCGTTTATCTTTTTTAAAGATATTTATTGTTAATTAAATGATTCGAGGGAGAATCTTCATATGGAGGCTAGTATGCAGTCGAGTGTAGTCTAAATTGATAAACACTCTTGTAGCTATGTGTTTGTAAAAGGAAATATTTTAACTGCCTAACTAAAGAGCTAGCTTTTGCAGCGACGTGGACAAGAGGTACCCTGGTCTGTTCGGACCTCTTCAGCTAGGTTACATTATCAAATAAAAAATTAAGGTCGCGACTTGACATTTAACATTTGTGTTTTTAAGTTGTCGCGGTAAATGTCAGGTCGAAAAAGTGAAATTAGAGCGATAATACCCACCCGAAAATAATGACTTTTTAATTTTTCGATGTCAAATATTCAGCGCGACAAATCGGAATTAGACACCTATTGTTGAATTGCTATGAAGTCGATAAGTCGATGGCGGAAATAGGATTACGTAGGCTATACCTATACACTGGTTTTACGACAGATTTGGGACTCTGGTTCGGTTTCGAGGTATCTGATCTTATACCGAGCGTTACAGTTGTCATTACGTTCCATTGCTCGCTTGAATGCTCATTCATGTTGTTTCCTTGTCCATTTCGGTCTCTCCATGACTGCCCCGTATACCTATTAGAAAAGAAGATTGTTCGAAAGAACACATGTGTCACTTGACAATACATCAGGAAGTCAATGTTAGACGGACAGACGGACGAGCATTCATAATTACGACCACAAGGGGTGACGAACATAAACGAAAGTAGAAATGCCTCATATGACTCTGGGCTGTACAGATGTGGGGAAATTGGTCATTTTTTAATCTGTGAAAAGTGGATTATATTAAGAGAATGTGCTGTCTGCTTTCATTTAGAAAAGTAATCGATGAAATCCTGACAGACAAGTCATCGTGAAGAAGTGTAGCCCTAATGAATTCACTAAAATAAATATATACTGAATCGACCGATTTGAGACGTATATGGATATGTATTTCACCACACGTTTGTAGATTGAAATCAGCGTATAGAGACCAAAATAGCATTGCACTTACATAAAAATGCAACTGTGTATAAACCTTAACCAGACTTTAAGCATTTATATCTTAATCAAACTGAATATATGTATACCTACACCATATTGTTTTTGTGTTTAGATGAATCGGACTATGTGTATGCAGGCCTAGATCAGAGTCTACGTGTGTATACCTTAATCAGACTGTATGCATATTAACATGAATCAGACTTTACGTACGTTTACCTAAATCAGAATGAATGTTATTAAGACTTTTTGAATGTATACCTTAATTTGAATAAATAAGCATGAAGTCAGGCCTGATTCATATTGTAATTATGCACAGAGACAAGCGTCATTCGTCTTCCACCAATGGACTAACGGTCTATGGAGAAAAGCAGCCAGTTGCTTGGAAAGTATGTTTTGTATACTGGAGTGTGAAAGCCATGAAACATCCGAGTACGTAGGTGAACTAGCCGTGATATGACTGAGAACACCAATCAATCAATTAATATGCATGTTTGATTGAAATTAGCAAACGTTTGCTGAGTTTGAATGCTGTTTTATACTGCTTCAACAGTTATTTCACCGCGTGACCTGTTTAAATTAATGGTAGGTTAATCCTGACACCAGCGCATTATTCGTTAGTCTATACCGCAATCCGTAGCGTCAAAGATAGAAGGAACTTCTACCATATTCAACATATTAGGTATGACCCGAACCGGCATTGAACTCGGGTATCCCGCTCTGGAGGCGGACGCTAGAATATAGACTTTACAACCGAAAGGCTAATTAGCATTTGAAATTGCAATGCCCGTACGAAGAGAAAGTAATCCTGCAATTTACGCAAACCTAAATCGGACCATACGTAAGTAAACCTAATTGAAAACTATACATATGTATAACTAAATTAGACTATACGTATTCAAACCTACATTGGAACTATACTCATATATATATAGGACTACATCAGACTTAACGTTCTTGGATCCCAAATCGGACTGCGTTTATTCAGACCACAATTAGACTAACTGAATGGAGACATAAACCAGACTGATTGAATGTAGATACATGAAACTGTACTGTATGTAAGTAGACATAAATCGGACTATATGTATATTTACCTCAATCGGAATACACGTATGTAGATCGTTAATCAGACTGAATATGTGTATACTTAATTTGATCTGAATGTATTTAGACCTAAATAATGTTGTGTGTAACTCAACCGAGACCACCTCTGTGATGTAGTGGTAGAGCGTCCGTCTAGGATGCAGAAGGTCATGGATTCGATCCCCTATCAGGTTATACATGTACCAAGGACTTTAAATACCCTAAGCGCTAAGGGTTGCGGAGTATGCAATACGACTGACTGGCTGGTGTCAGGATAAATGGACATGTAGTACTGGTAACCTACCCAGAAAACGCCGTGATATAACTGATTGTTTTTAGAGCGGCGTAATACAACAAACTTTGGATAATAGTCTGCCATCGAACAGCACGTGAGTGCAGAATGATGTAAACATACGCTATTCTCTAACTTTGTAGGACGTCGGATTAGACAGAAAGATAATAAATACTTACTTGATATCCACTTCATTTATGGATACGCTAATGAGAAATGTTACTTCCATCAACTCCTGCTCCCACTTGGCTTTCTCGCTGATTCCAATGACCTTCTCATTCATATTTGCTACAACCTCTTTTGAAATGTCTCTCGTAATTGTGAGTTGGTTATTTGCTGCGTCTGAATGTAAAATATTCAAAAACCGCGACTAGGGATCAGGTTAGGTAACCGTAATGGGGTCACATAAAGGAACTTTGTAATAACGTCCAAAGGACTACAAATTTAGTTCTTCTGACAGAAGTTATATTTCGGTAATGGAAAATGAGCCTATACAGAGACTCACAATTGTTTTCACTATTCGTAGATGCAACAACTCCTGCTTGTCAAATAGACGCGAATAAAGCAAATCCTCTGTTAGGTAGTTCGTTAAGAAAATAAATATATTTATGATTATGATTTATCAATAAATGTTTATATTGAAATGTTATTGAATAGGTTCAATGATGTACCATGGGGTTGCGTAATCGAATAGGGAGCAACCAACATTATTATTGTAAAGAAAAGTTCTGTAATATGTTTGAAAAAAGCAACCCTTTAGAATCAATAAATTGTATTAACTGATTTAAGAAACAACAATATACAAGATACGTATGGCTTCTACCGTTATTAAAAATCTTTAGACAAATTTAATAGGAATGTTTAAAATAACTTTTCCCCAACTTCCTAGGCTACGCTTTTTTAATAGTTTGGTTTACGGCCCTGACGACCCGATTCATCAAAGCTCAGAAAAAAAGTTTCGGGGGATGTTATATGTTGACTATACATGTGATTATTTTTTTGTAATTTCATAAATGCTCAGTTTTGATAATGAATATCTTAAAACTTGTTAAAGCTACTTTGTATTTTCTGTTTATATACTTCCGTTTTCGTTATCATACCTCTGCCAAACTGGAAGGAGAATAGACATACCCTTCTACTTCCAAAGCTTGTGTCACACTAAACTTATAACGAGAGGCATTAAACCTTAAGTTAATATCTGTAAAAATGTCATCACCTATGCGTTTTTTATCTAATTGATCTAGTTAGGGCAGATTTAAAACCGTTTGTTGGTAATAACTAAGAAACTTCAGCTTGTATGACAAATTATAGTTGCAGTCAATGTTAAACAAACTGTAAACCAAATGGTTTCAAGACTAAACTTGTCATTTCACGACTACACTTGACATGCTGAATATCACATAGATCTTAGCATATAAAACGTCTAATCCCTGCGTCAAAATTGACATTTTCTGTTCTTGATAACCTTGTAGACTATGGTAACCAGGTGAGAAATATAGGCAATTATGGCCTTCTTGTTTAAAATAAAGGGACATTTGGCCTTCTTGTTCAAAATATTCAGATCCTGTCAGTTAACACAGGTTATTTACATGTACTGAACGTCATCTGCTTCCTTTAAGTCATGCTTCAAAATCATGCGCGGCGTCTTTGATGCTTTGCATCAGAATTCGTCTTGTTTAACAATATGTATTCTTTCTGAATCGGGCATAGTGCGAACTGTGCAAACAAAGTTAAGGGTATCAAACAGGCTACTTATTGCATTGTATACCTGTACATTATTCATACACTACAGTAAAGAAGAATGAGCATCCGGAGAATTATACATATAGTTATTTCGTTCACTGTAGTAAAGAAGAACTTTATAGAAGTCTGATATCCACACAGAGGAAATAAGAATGTTTTAGAAGTATAGTACCTGTAAGAGTCCATACAATGCAATGACGAAGAATATTTTGGATGCTAATATATACCTGTAAATTATTTTTATCCGGCAAAAAAATATATATTTAGAAGTAATCTACCTTTAAGATATACATTATCCTGCAGTAAAGAATACAGTTTAAGAAGTATCATATGTGTTAACTATTTATTTACTGCACTATATATGAATGATCGAGAGGTATTATACCTGTAAAATGGTCATACACAACAGTTAAGAATAATGTTTCAGGAGGGATATACTTGTAATTCCATCGTTCACTGTAGTTAAAAAGTCTGATAACTTTACATAATTCATACACTGCAGTAAATCAGAACGCTTTCGAAGTATCATACCCGTAAATCCCTCATACATTGCGTTAAACAAGAATGTTTGAAAATATTTTATACTTGTGAATTAGATTTTCACTGCAGGCCAAAATAATGTTTAAGATGTATATACCTGAAATTGTTCACTGCAGGATATGATAATATTTTAGACTGATACCTTTAATAAATGACGAATATTTTAGAATTTATTTAACTGTAATTTATTTACGCATTGCAATATTGAATAATGTTTTAGAAGTATTATACCTACAATATATTCAGAAACTGCACTAAAGAAGAACATGTTAGTAGTATTATACCTCTATATTCTTCATACCAATTTCCGAAATATGATGAATTGTGACTGGCGATCAAATGGTTTCTGGTTTGGCTAGAATCACGACCCACATCATTTTTGGAACAGGCAGGACCACAAGGGCCTTTACCAAGAACCCATCCGGTGATAAGTTGTAAATGAATCTGAAATGCAAAAAGGAGAAATGTGACTTAGGCACAGGACAATGGCTTCGTCCCAGGTTCGATTCGAAAAAGAGCTGGGTAAATATTAAAAACCTGCCAACACACGCGGCCCAGTTA
Organism: Serripes groenlandicus; assembly: GCA_031761405.1. Lineage (NCBI taxonomy): Eukaryota > Metazoa > Mollusca > Bivalvia > Cardiida > Cardiidae > Serripes > Serripes groenlandicus. Next base: position 41,672,325 of record JASEVX010000007.1, read on the forward strand.
TTGTATTAATCTGAAGCAGTAAACGACGTTTATTGGGAAAGTTCTTATGAATATCAACCTATGAATTAGCAGATGTCCAGTAAAACCAGGCAAAATAAATCTGCATCCATATTAAGGATTCGAATGGGTATATATATATTCTTTATTTCCTCCAAAAATGAAGAGCATTTTTTTACAGAAGTTTCTTGAAACAATATACGACGCGCTGCTGGATCGTGATCTCTTCTTGTCGATATACGTTAATCATAGTTTTCTCAGAGTGCTGCTATTAAAGAATGAGTACCACTTTATATTAGTTTGTGATAAGTACTCTGATCTTAGATCACTGTATTTCAAAAGGCATTTTTATAATAGACCAAACATGTATAAATTCGTTAAATTATTAAATACAACAAATAAGTGTAAACTTAGTAACCTTGCAAAAAGTATTAAAGAAGCTTTGAGCAGAAGAATTAGTTTGTTAAATAACCTCCATTTTGTATAAAACGTGGGTGTATTTATTGAATGGAGGGCATTTACACGTTTCTCTAAAACGCAAAGTTGAGTGTGAGTCACATCATGAAACTCTCTCTTTGTGTTTTTAATTTGTACAATATATATGTATTCATATTTTCTTTCCTTTTATCTATATGTATATATGTATGTGCATGTGCATATGCATGTACATTATTATGTATAAACGCCTGTATAGACGCCTGTATATGTAAGTATAAATGTGTATGTGTGTGTGAGTATGTATATGTAAATGTATATATATATACATGTGTGACCCCTTGTGAAAGTTGTAGATAAATATTGTATTTAAGTGTGTAAATATCTTGTCTCGTTTCTGACTGAATAACATAAATTACTACTGCGTGGATTTTGGCAACATATAACCAACTTTGCGAACAACGAAACTCATGGACAAGTCCTACAGTAACCAACTTTGCGAACAACGAAACGTCAGATCAGCAACCGTGCAATCTGATAAGGTTCCTTCCCGCGAGAAAACCAACACTGTGGACTCTGCATAAAGTATTGACCCGGATTAGCCAAAGCATGCCGAGCAGGCTAACGCGGACAGACACCTTTTCCCCCTGACTTTCCCCCTGAGACGGAACGTGTCGGGCCGGATTAGCCTGCGCGGACGGCGCAGGCTTATTTGGGTCGATACATTACACAGAGTCCGTAATGTTGGTTTCTCGTGGAATGGCTTATATGTTAACTGGCGGTTGTTATATAGATGTAGTATCGTTAAATACTAACATTTAGCCCCAATGAATACATTAATCGCTTCCTCTGTCTGTCAAATATGTTCAAGGGAGGTAACTTACTTCGTTGATATCCGTTCTATTGGTCTCCTTAACACTGTAACTCATCGTAGCTCCGCAGAAATGGTGATATCCGTACCCGTTGGCTAACTGTATCGGCACCAGACATGCCACGATTGTTAAATAAAACAGCATCATATCTTCCTGTGTGTAATGTGAAAACTATTTATCTTGGTCAGGTAACAAAAAACGTTATGCATAATCACAAAAGGAGAAAATCCATTTCAGCTTGCGTACCTGTTTAATCTTACTGGGATATCTTTGTCCGCAATTCAATATGCTATTTAACTATTACAGTGCAGTCGATAGTGACTGACGCAAGCGGGGTTTAATCTCGGGACGCGCAATTTCTAAAAATGTAAGTAAAGAAAGCAAAAACTTGAATAAAGAAAGATGACCTTGCATACAGAGAATGACACATAAGTTGTTGACATTATGTTGTTAGTCTAGTACTCGATAATGAACATATGTTTCTTGAAATAAAATGAAACAACTACAGTAAATGAAGAGACAACTCTGAGATAAGATGGAACACATATTGCATACGTAGCATGGTGTATACGTATCTGCTGTTGCCGCGGATGGACGTCTGGGGTCGTAATGCATCAATTGCGAACAGTCAAGATTCAGATTATCAGAATCGTCATAACTGCTTCATATACATACATGCGTCTTTAACTAAATGTAAGAAGCATAGTCCACTTAGTCAACGCCAATAGTATTTCTATATCATGTCAAATCGGAGGGCAAATAAGACCCCAAATCGTCAGATGCGCGTCTTATAAGTTTGGATACATAAAGTGCTTAACATGTCATTAAAAATATATCCAAATTTAGGTGTGTCCAGAAATTACGTATAACAACACAAAATACTACAGAAAAAAATACTAAAATAAGTAAGCAAAAACAATAAATACGATGTTATCCTAATCCATCTTCTGGAGATATATAGCCAGTTCAACAAGAAACAGAACGCTTGGTAAATAGTGAAATTACTTTCAGTAGGCTATGACAATAAAACGCTGCTGTAATATGCTTGTGTTGCGAGTATAGGTGTCATTAATGGTCGTGGACATCGAAGACCGTTTGTTTATATACCCGGTTGTATGATGCTTATATGTATACTGTAAATAAAAAAAAATCAGGATGCACGTTTGATAAAAGCTGTATAGTTCTAATTCGTTACTTATTATTAAGGTGAAATATAATTTTAACTGTTTGGTTTTATTCTTGAATACTTAATTTATTAAATTCTCATCTAAAAGCATCTGCAGCTGTGGCGAAGCTTTTTCGCGGATGATTACTGCGGAGTTGTTTGTATTATCGCCCACCTATAAAGCAGGAATAAACTAAGCATGGCTGATAGTGGAAGAAGCCAATTTGTTGATATCGTCTGTCTAGTTGAGAAATTGTCAACACATGGCATTACATCCTCGTCTCGCCATTCCCATCGCAAGCTTGTAACTTTATTATCTAATTCAACCTGTGTTAGCCATAAAAACACATTTACTGCACTGTCATAAAACTGTGAATAAATGTTACACTTTGTTTGAGAAGTAAAATAATATGACACAATGTTGAAAAAAATAAAATGGGCGATAATGAATTGTCCAGCAACGTTTTTTCATAATGTGTTTTTTCTTCTGCAAAAGATGCATGGTATTTCGTAGATAAAATAGAAAAGGTTAAAATATATAATAATATTACCTATATTGATTGTAATGTCTTCCACAGATTAATAGGATTGAACTACTAATCGCGTTAAACTTGGATATATCTTTGGCTTTAGATTCAATAAACCTTGATTCCAATCATGTATTTTTTTAAATAGGTTACCTCGTTGCTTTTCTATCCGGGGATGTTCACAAATTAAAGGCATACTAGCGCTTAAAAAGTATAAAGACCATATAGGTAAACAGAGGTTCTATATATACATGGCAATTAAAAGCAAACTTGAAAACGTACACACCTTAACATCATTAGTGTTAGCTTTTCTGTAATATATGTATTTTTAAAACAACCACAAAGTAAACCCACTGTTTAATTGCTGCCAGCTTTTTAAGGTTTTCAAACATACAACAGTAATCATGTCACTCAGTAAATATATCATGTAACAATCGAATGCGGCATGCGGAGATAAAGAAAGGGTGTTTTAATTGAAAGGTATAAACCTCCGTTAACCTATATGATGTATTGGTTTTTGGGATAGAGGCGTCTCGCCACTATCCCATACTCAGCCTGCTTTCGAAAAGTTGGATTACGGCTGCAACCATAGACCACACAATTGAATTCCTAGCCAAAATCGAGTTTTGATTGGTTATAATCTGCCTTTTCAACGATTTCATTGGTTCGACCGAATCACGAAAAACCCTCCGCTTGCATTAATTAATGAGACAAAATAGTTCCAACGCGTGAAACATACTCTGAACTATGATTGACCTCAATGTCAGTGGTGTTAGGTAACTTCGATCGTGCTGTGACCCCATTAGTTTACAACAGTCGACTTATATAGAGGATTGTGCAAATCACTGTAAATAAAATTATTGAAAGGAGTTGAAACCATTGTGGCAAAAGTAGAAATTGCCTACGATTAGAAATTTCTCCTTTTGTCACAATGTTTTCGATTGTCGTCTGCTGCACATCTGTAGGCGGAAAATGGATACATCCTTCCCACGGAAGCGGAACCCTTTCCGTGATACAATAACAGTTCGAATATTGAAAATATTGTTGAAAATGGAGCTAATGCTGACAATGAGGAATTCCTCCTTTTCACACAATGCTTTCAAACACGTTTCAAATTAATTATATTCATATTTGAACGTTTTACTATGGACATTCTTTTACTCGACACATTTTGAAAAAAATGCTAGAGATGAATGATAACGAGCAATGTTGCCTTACATCAAGGGGAAAAATATATAGTTGAAACATTTGTGGAAAAAGAGGAAATGATTCACGATAAACAAGTTTGCAGCCATCTGCTGCACATGCGACAACAAGCGACTGTAAGCGGGAAAGGGTTGAACCGTTTCCGTTATAGCTACTTAGTTACATACGAATGTTGAAAGTGTATTTGCAAACGGAGCAATTGCTGACATTGAGCAATTCCTCCTTTCCAAACAATGCTTTGAAACATGAATCATTTCTTTTCTATAACCTAGATAACGAAAACATTTGTCTACAGTTATTATTTTAACCGTTACCCCTTTTAGACACATTTTACTCACCTTAACAGATGAATGATAATCAGCAAGTTTGTCTTTTTCCACAATGTTTCCACAATGTTTTCATCACTAATCAAATTAGGAAATAGAAATTAAATATACAAATTAGAGATAAGTTAATTTCAACATTGATTGATTGGGGTTAACGCATTTTTTAACATTTCCTCAGTAATACCACGGCACCTACAAATGTATTTCCTGGTTTTCTCACACCAGTACTCCACACAACAATCTTCCCAAGCAACTGGCTGCTTTTCCACATAGACTTAGCCCATTGGTGAAATGACGCATGTCGCATTGACTTTTGTCAAACGGCGGAAAGAAATTTGGCCGAAAATGTCAACATACACACGAGTTATAACCGCAAGGTCATTATTTATTTTATAATTGAGGCGCTTCTAGTGATTTTGGGACAAAGTTTATAATGTATATGCATATGACTCAACGTCCGTCAACGTGTAATCTAGTCCTTGATGTATCTGTTGACAAATAAACAAGAAATGTAGTCTAAATAGGTTTTTGTAAATTAACCTTGTACGTCTTCTGTAATCAATACTTTATGAGTTGTCTCTGTCTGTAAAGCTTGGAGGTATAATCCGGTGTCCGGTCGGCTGTCTGCCTGAATGTGCATTCGTCCGTCCGTCATGGATTGCATGTATTGGTCAACACGTTGTTACTGTATGGCAGATTTATTTCAAAGTGGTCACACTTATACCGTGTGATCAGGAGAACGGCAAAGTACTGGGTACATAACTCTGGTCTGTTTATTTTAGTTATTTTCATTTTTCCTTATTTAGTTCAGCGATTGTCTCAATTAATTTCCATTGTATCCATTTCAAACTTGGTTTGTAGGCAACTTATGACCTACAGATTTGCAGTGCTACCATAACCTTAGCTTGCTGCGTTTGGAGTGTGTATATTTTTGTCTTTCCATGTTCTCACTTATTATATGACTTTCGCATGCAACACATGCGTTCCGTGAAATGCCCTTGTTCGTTAATTAGTGCTTCCCCAAGCTGTGTACTTTGTCCGGAGCGTCTGACTGTCTGTCTGTCTTTGTGTTCATCCATCCGTCCGTATGTCCGTTACGGTTTGCATTAATGGGTCAAAACTTTGTTTCTGTTTCGCGGATCTATTTCAAAGTCGTCACACGTATACATTGGGATTAGGAGATCGATACAATATTTTGAACACAAATCTGATCTGGTTTTTTAGGTGTAAACTCATTTTTTCATTTCTTCGGTTATTGTCACAATAGATGTCCAATGTATAAATTTAAGAATTGGTGTAAAGGGAACTCTGAGCAACAGATGTGCAGTGCAAAAAGAAACATAACTCTAGCATGCTTTCGATTGTCTTTCATTTATCACCATGATTACAATATACATTGTGGATCTTTAGTGATTTCTGAACTGAAAATATTTTAATTAAGGGTTGCTGCTCGTTTTTTTGTCAATCTTTTGTCCTTCCTGATTTATTTTCTTCATACAAGAAAAGGATCAAACTTTGATAAATAAGGTATATGTTTTTGGCAGGAAGTATGTGCATTTTTGGTTTGGATTGTTTTAAAGGTCATTGTTTATTGTCTCAGCATTGTTTGTCCATATTATCTATGCCATATATTTTCAACTTACATATTCCCCTATACCATTAGCGCTTTGATTATACTTGTTAAACGCTAGTATGCCTTTAAGCAGACGCATATAACATAGCACTGTAGTCAAGTACGTATTTAGGCTATCGGTCAATGATAAAGTATATGTTCATACACTTAACAAAACTTATAACTGTGCAGGTATATATTTGAATATATTTTAAGCAATGTTTGCCTGATCGTACTGAACATTTCAAGATATATTGAAAGGATATAATGTCAACATATTATCCTCTTTTGAAGTCAAACACTCATAATTCAAACACAAAAGAATGATAGAGGTGAGGTTGTTGAAAAAGACAAAACTGCAGTTGGTCGAAACAGATTATGTCACGGAATGGAGAAGAGTCTAATAGCACGTGTGTCAATACTGACTGTTCATAACTGCTTGGCAACGCCTCCGCATTGGCGTGATGTTACACTGAACATAGTTTTGGAGTATGTTTCGTTGCCAGTTGCGTTGTTTTTCGGCATCTAGTTTCGTATCGTGTTATATTCGCCGCGCAACCTACACATGCTATGGAAAACAATAAGTTTACTTTCAACGATTATTTCAATCATGACTGAAATAATTTGTTATTTTGGTCATTAAAAATAAGGACATTTTGAAAAAAATCAGATTGGTTGACACAGGCGTTGACAAGTCCAACGGCTATTCCAGGTTGACATTTTACCTTGAAGTCTTAAAGTTAGGGGAACAAATTTGATAGAAAAGAGAACAATTTTCTGATTCAAATTTTCCATTCTTTATAAGTTTCTATGCGAGTCCCTTCAATGTAAAACAGTGTTATAACAATATATGACTAAACCTACTATGTTCATACTCTTATTGCACACAACGACTTCAAATGACTTCGCCCTTTCCTACATTCACACGCATTTTTGACGCATCTGAAGCAGACAGCTTTTGAAAATAAAGTGCCAAAAGAAGAAAATGCTTATAATAGGTAATTTATATTTGCCTTAAGGTTTTCAACTGTATTAATTTATTTTACATTTTCACCATATTTCTACCTTAACAGTTTCAAAGTCGTCAGCTGCAGATTTGGTGATGCGGGGAATGTGAACCCAACGTTTAACTTATGCGTACGCTGTACGTATATTGGTGCTTCGCAGATATGGCCATATGACCATATACGTTTAAATACCCATGAGCATGTGAGCGTTCATTTTGTATAATAAAATCGCACGATACAACCAACGCTCGGTTCTATACAATCGGAAAACTCGATCATCACATTTTCATTATATGAGCCGTCCCGCGAGAAAAACCAACATTGTGGACTCTGTGTTAAGTATCGACCCGGATCAGCCTAAGCATGCCGCGCAGGCTTACCCTGATAGACACTTTTCGCCTCCTGTGGATTTTCTGTTTCAGGAATCATTACTCTATACCTCTATTCCCCTGAGACGAAATGTGTCGGCTTCGATCAGTCTGCGCGGACTGCGCAGGCTGATCTGGATCGATACATTACACAGAGGCCATAATGTTGGGTTTCTCGCGGGACGGCTAATATAAAGAAAATGTGATGATCGAGTTTTCCGATTGTATAGAACCGAGCGTTGGTTGTATCGTGCGATTTTATTATACAAAAAGAACGCTCACGCGCTCATGAGAATTTAGACGTATATGGTCATATGGCAATATCTGCGAAGTCGTAGTCGGGACGGCTCATATGGTTTATTTATATGGGTTACCTTATCTGTTTTAAAAATCACAACTTTATGCGTGTGAGCGAAGTTCATATCTGGTTTTAATGAGATTGTAAAGCTGTCAGCACAATAGTCTGTACCACATTATGTCATGTCATGTTTTTAAATAATATTCCAAATATTATTATATAGCACACACACTATGATTCAGATTTGAGGCTCTTATATTCTCACAAAATAATACTAATTAAGCAGTTAATTGTTTATACAATAGGATATTGCCTAGATAGTACTAGCGACAGTTGGATTGTCGAGACTTTGTTTAAACCGATCGATTACCCCATGGCCAGAATAAATCGACATGAAAGAAAAAAATCAAAAGATAAGGCAAGAATGATCATACTAATCAAAGTACTGTAAGCACTAACAACATCTGGTCGAACTACTACACAGCAAGGAAATGGTCACTATAGCGCACTGATTTGGAAATTGGAAGAGTCTTCAGAGATTTGACATCTGATATTACCCGACCACATTGACAAATCATATCCTATCTGATCCCATCTAATCCTGACCTATGCACAAAGATGCATATCAGTTTGGCATCTATGTTGTTGTTAGTTTGTATATGTTTAATCATAATTAATATGAGCAGAACAAAACGGAAATTTTAATTTCAATTCAAACATGAACAGCTCATTATTGCAATACAAATATACGTGCATACATGGTTAAAACAGTAACATAACTGGATTATATATTAGTAACTTAATTACATAGGTTATTGATATACGACAGGTGTTCAACTTATATTTGAACACTACATATTTGATTTCTCCGAATTACCTGCTCGTAAAATTCAACGTGTATATAGTGTACTTTTTTTTAGCACACTATTATTACCAAAACGTTTTAACTTTTTAACCGGATATATACGCGATGATTTCGAGACACTATATTTGGAGTTTTAAAGACAGTTACCAGTTCGGTTGTAGTATTGCATTTTGCTCATTAAAAAGTATTCAAAGTACAAAAACATCGGTTGTCAAACTTAAACGCAGAAAACATTTCGAAAAACACATACAGCAGAAATTCGATTAGTTCCAAAGTCTCGCACAGTCTCGAAAATCTTTTTTTCTTAATAAGGACAAAAGTCAGCCAAACCCGATTTGGTCTTTCGCTGGGTTCTGTAAACCCCTTGTCACGCTTACTGACGACTCTGCAACAGACGACTGTTGACTTTTTTTGTTTCATCTATTGCGAAACCAGCTTTAAGCTTATCCTAATCACGCTTGATGTCAGCGACCCGGAGACTTAACGAGTACTCGTGCCGTTTGTGTTGAAAAATCCCAAAAGCAGAACACGCACACCACGGGATTCGAAAAATAAGCACGTTTGGTACGTACGAGAGGCAGACGCTCTACTACTGCTACACTGTCTTCCACACGAAAATGTATTCAACGTGTAAAGCAAAGCATCTTCAAAAGGCGTCGACTATTAGTATTGTTCAGTGAATTATACACAGAAGTGGTGTGGGTTGAAACAAACTAAACTTTAAAAAATATCTTTAAAGGGCCGACTTGGCTATAAATTAGCTCACAGAGTAGTGTGGCTTTCCCTGACATTAATGCTCATTATATCAGAATGTTTATCTCATTTCGATGATGGGCCATTACCAGGCACATGCTAAGACAATACTGCTGGACATGGTTGCTCACTGACCATCTGGGTTTATCTCAGAGAATAAACATAAATATAAGGCAATTCTGAATGTGATACTTGTAATTTATTTATTTTTAACTGTAAATGTCTGCGCATATATATAGATCTATATATAGCCCTTTCCCTCATACGACTATTCTGCAGCAGACGACTTTGAACGTATTTTGCCAAAAAATGGAAAATCTCTTTAATTGAAATGGATAACCTAGGACTAAAAGTGGAAAACATTGTGACAAAAGGAGAAATTGCACGTTTTGTGCAATTTCTTCTTTTGTCACTATGTTTTCAAAAAGCCGTCTGCTGCAGAGGCTTCAGAAAGCGTCTATATGAGGGAAAGGGATAAACAAATGGACAGAGAATAATTTACAATAAATATACATGTATATACAATACATGTATTTACAATAAATGTATTTACAATAAATTACATATATATTTACTTCATTGAAAGATGATAACAATATACATGTATAATGAATTATAATATACTCTAGAAATATTATAAGTCGAATCAAATACAGCATTCAACTCAACACTAATATTATGCTCAAAATGTCACTGAATACACAAACTACATTCAATGTAATAGCCATTGACTTGACATAATTGAATCCACTGTGTAAAACATATACTCACACGAAAAAGAAAGTGTGCACTTGGTTAGAGGGAATTGTTTTATACTTATAGAAGCAAAATATAGGCAAATTTGGTATCAAAATGTGCAAAAATGTATTGGCTATACGATGTTTTACTTTATATTGAAATTTGATAATTATCAGAACATTATTTTACGTGTGAATAACGTAGGGGTGAAAAGTAAAAGTTGCATATTTGTAATGTTTTGTAACTGCTTTTTTGTCATCGGATATTGTCAAGTTACGTGCACGGGTAGCACGAGCGAAAAGTTGCATAATATTGGGTAAATGGGTGCAATGTGTGAATGGTTATTTTCTTCACTCATGATGATAAATCCGTATATGTAAACTTTGTAACAAAAAACATATGCCCAATTTAAAAGTGCACACTTTCTCTTTCGTGTGAGTATATGTCTTGTCATTGTTCATATAGCACCTTAGCATACAGTTAATCATCTGTAAGCTCATCGTAGTGTCCATCGTCATTGTCAAAACCACCCACATTTTGCACTGGGAGTATTTCTCGTTCTTCAAGAGCACCGACTAGAAGTTCCCAAATGTCACTTACAAATATATATGTCTTTTTCTTATGTCGCTTTTTTCCCAAATGTCTGCGGTTGTGGTGTACCTGTTCAGAGGAACTTCTGGATGTAAAGGGCCTATCAACGTGTTCGTTCCAGTTTAGAACTGCTAAGTTCATTCGCAAGCGATACATTAGGTCTTTATAGTGTATCCTTTTTTGGAGATATATAAGGACTGAATTGTTAAAACTCTCCACATAATAAGTATCCTTTGAATATACGTAATCCTTAGCATTTTTATACAATGTTAATGAATGTAGAAACTCAGTTAGAAGCCTAATTGCAACTGGTTCCCGAACCACGGTGAAGTCTGGCACATACCCAGCTTCCTTACAGGCAGAGTCATCCTTACATCTATCGTGAATGTCTTGAAAATGTAAAATGCACAAATCTATTGTATCTCTTAATACATGTTCATCTTCATTGCAATTATCAATTGCATAATACAAGTGATTTCTAAGTCTAGAGCCTTTGTCTGCTAGGCTTGGATGCCATGTCACACCCATGTTTTTATTTGCACCTTGAGATATTTTTTTCAATCCTTTAGTCAATGGTTTGGTAGCGTGCCAACGTTCGTTACAGTTTTTAACACCATCATTTCTTGTTCTAACAGTCTTATTTACTGACATGTTCCTGTCGTGTGCATGTACATTTATTTTTATATTTCTCCTGTCAAATTGCTCATACATTTGTGAACAACCAATTGTTTCGTGCTTTTGAGTACATGGTTCCTGTGTCTTTGTTATGTGTTGAAGGTTCACAACTTTGTGAGTGTGTTGGCCTAATGTCACATGGTCAGTATGGTACGAATTTTTTCTACACTGGTGTCTGGCATCAGTCATTATGGATATACCGTCCTCTCCCCTGTCTTTCGTTGCATGACATTCATCAGACAGTGCAAATGAGATGGATTGTTCAGCAAGAACTTCTATCACAGCCGAACATGTTAGTGCAGATTTCAGACGAAAATGTTCAGTCAATATTCCATATTCTGCAAAATCGCTAAATCTCTCATATTGTATTTGAGTTATTCCAGAACACAGGTATGCTAACATAATGCGATAATTGATCGTGTAATTTTTGCCAAGCTCACTTGATGAATTCCATTGGAGAATGTGACCATTTTTGCATTGCCATTTTGTTTCCAGGACATGACCCTTATGTGCGAATGATTCCGGTACCAGATTGCATCCACATCTTCTTGAATGTTTTTGTACATTCGTAACAAGATCAACAAGACTTTTGTTTTCACAAATAAAGTTATCATGTTCACATTTCTCCAGTATAAAACTTTTAGATAGTTGCTCTGGTTTTGAAGTATCCGTTTGATCAGAAATGCAAAATTCTAGTAATTCCTTCATACATTTGAGTCCATGCTGCTTCTTGAACAACTCAACCTTGTTCGAAAACTGCATCTTTTCTGCATCGTTTTCAAATTGAATCTCAAATGTTTTTCTGGATCTTTCATATTTGTAGACCTTTATACTTCCATCAACTAATCTTTTCTTTTTCATCACACCTTTGAAGTCACATGTGTTAGTGATATCCTTTAAACTCATTTTTACATATGCTAGTACAAATGTATTTTGTAAACAATGTATGTAAACGTTATCACCTTATCCAGTTTATGTATATAACATCCTCATGATATGGAAATTAGTACTGGAAAATGTCAACACTACGGTGCAATGGTAGAATATTTCCAAATAATTCACAACTTTCTATTTTCTCTATTTAAATAGATCTAGATATCCATAAGAGATAATTTGAAATATTTTTCTGACAGCAACTGTCAAAATCTTTAATTCAAACAGTCTGCTCGTTTTATTCTGTAAGAGTTTCATTGGCTAAGACAAAACACAGCTTATCAAGATTGACCATCAGCAGGTGACCGGCACTTGACCTGAACATGCAGCAGCACATTAGCTCTGATTATATTTCTGCTAAGAATTATCTGCATACATGTACACAATGACGACAAGAACTGTTTTACTTGAAGTGACACAAGAACAAGAGGACACAATAAAAGCATTGTTTGCCCATAATGAATGGGACTATAAAGTGTTGGATCAAACAGGTAATTATTTCAATTTCTGAAACTTGTTTTACTTGTATCAACAGTAATAAAGATTTTAATATTATAATAACGAATACATGCATAACAGAAAGTAAGTGTGCACTAAAGAATAATCATATAATTGTTGAAAAAAGTAACATGGATATAATTAAAAAAAAAATGAAATACAAAATAATGTCAGCTTTTGTACTTATACAAACCTTGTTCTAATATAACTTCAGTGGAGAGAAAGCATACAAAGAAGCGAAAATCGAAACAGCACATGCAGCCGCAACCACAGCGAGCACGAGAACCTGTGCCAGAAATGGGACCAGAACAGCCCAATCCAGAAGCTATTGATGGGGAATGTGAACATTGCTTCCAGAATCCATGTGTAGCATCTAAGGAATATCACTGGCTAGGAAATGGACAAGGACCTAGTGTGGAAAATAGTGCCTTACGTCGAGTCAAATATGCCAGTTTTTGGAAAGTTATGACAAACCTAGGAGCTTGGAAAGATTCAAGATATCTAGCGGTAAAGACTGCTCGTGCAAATGGAGGTGAATGGGCAGTACAGCACAAACGAGAAGTAATGCCTAGGTGCATACTGCATAAACTAAGAACACTATACGCTAATCCGAAGGACATGCCTTATATGGACCACAAATGGCAGTGATTGCATTATGACATGGAAACATTAACCCTTTCCCTCATACGACAAATCTGCAGCAGACGACTTTAAACATATTTTGTCAAAACATAGAAAATCTCTATAATTGAATGGATAACCTAAAAGTGGAAAACATTGTGGCAAAAGGAGAAATTGCTCGTTTTGAGCAATTTCTTCTTTTGTCACTATGTTTTCAAAAAGCTGTCTGCTGCAGAGTGCTGCAGAGGCGTCAGAAAGCGTCTATATGAGGGAAAGGGTTAACAAACCTACACTGTTGTAATTTCTTTTGTGTTACAAAAAAAGTTGCATGTTTGTTGTTTTTTTAAATGTGACACAAATACCATAACATCATAATAACGGTAATGCTGAATTAGTTTACATTTGTGTATTTATTATTGTTCTTTGTGAATATTATTAAAATTTAAAAAGTGGAGATTCAGAGTTCAACTTTTGTTTTCTCTCAGAAATATTTATACAGTGTACATGCCTGGTGTGAAGTTTCTACATGTAATAACACACACTGACCAAATTCATTGCTCCCCTGCAGTTCATGCTGGGGTAATGGCCATTAAATTTCGATGTTATAGCTGTTAGCAGATAACTGATAAAAGTTGCCTGGAGAACCGAGTCGGCCCTTTAACTGTGTCCAAAGAATCAAAAGGCATTTAACGCTCATAGTAAATATGGTCCAGATACATTAATGGGGGAAATAAAACAATTAGGTTGTGTGTTGATAATTTAATACTTGTTTATCTATGAACAGCTTGTCAACGATAACATGTGGTTATTTATAATACCCGGCGTGCTTCTCTACACAGATTTGACAGATGTAGGTTATCAGGAGAATCATCCCCACTTGAAACCTCTGTCTCACTGTCAAAAAAACAAGATGATAGATTGGATCATTAACCAAGCGCTAAATCCCAAAATCACCGGGTACCATCAAAAGGGACGCTAGACATGATACCACCTGAACAGTTTGAAGGTTACAGATACGAGTATTTCTTTGATAAGTTGGCATCGGTGAATCAAACATATAACTACGTGGCCATAACCCTAAACGCGAAGAACAGAGGTAAATTCTACCATGTGTATAACCTTTTGTATGACATATTCAGAACCTAATCCGTGTTCCCCACCCATGAGGCAGTTGTTTTAACCAATTTAATAGGAATATGAGTAAAAAAAATATTGTGTATTACACATCAACAGAAGTATCATTAATTCATTATACGTATTTTCATTATCTAAAAAAATCTGATATAAATAAATAAAAGAACATCCTAAACGAAATATAGTTAACAAACTAAAATTACTTTTGTTTTATTTTATTGTTTACTCGTTTGATGTCTTTTTAATCGATGCCAGGATAAATAATACCGGTAGTACTGGTAATGATCCTACGAAACGCCTTGATGTATTTGAAATACTGTTAAGAGCGGTGTAACACTACATTCAAACAAACAAACAAAACGACATTAAGCACTGTAGTAGTGCTGTGCTGGTTAGTTCTAACATTTAAATGATCGGAATGTTCACCTAAACAAATAGTGCATAGTGTATGCTAGTGACAAGCAACTGTTAGGTTGACGACTCAACATTTTAGTAATTCTGAATAGACACCATAGGTTTCATGATACACGATGGTTTCTTCAAGTGGATCACCGAACCCTGATTGATAATCTATAGGTTATCACCAAAAATTCCATTGGTGGCACGGTATAATGCGGAACGAATTAAAGTAAAATGTAACCCATACATTCTAGATATTCGTAACGTTCCTGTCTTATTCATGGCATACACTTGAACAAGTGAAGAAGGACAATACAAATTTGCTTAATATGGAGACATAATTCTACACATGAATGCGAGGTAAACCTTTTTAAATATTAAAGTTTATTAAAACGACTTTGAAGGCAAAATAGAGTTATAATTTTAATGTGTTTTACGATTCACAGATATTTTTTTGACCATATTCCATCTTTTAAATATATCCTGTAACTCTTTGATCATTCATGTAATTTAAGCTTTCGTTGCTTTTATATCTATATTTCTATAATGAATATGAATTGTTCGATATATACATATATTTGGTTTTCTGTTTACAAAGTAAAAATGGTGAAGAACACTGTTCAACTTATACTGACAATATTTTCTTTAAATATGTTTTATACATCATGAAAATCCACTTTGACGAAATGTGTCTATACATGTTATATACAGGGTTAATTCGCAATTATCAAACAGAGAAGTCTATGTGAAAAAGCAGCCAGTTGCTTACAAAATATGTTGTGAAACACATGAGTAGGTGAACTGGCCGCCGTAATATGATAATTATAGAGTTTTAAGTAAGATAACGAATTCTACAAATAAGAACTCTTACAGATTCATGGTGTATATATTAGTAGCTCATTTCCGTATACAACAATTCTGCAGCAGACGACGTTGAAAACATCTAAACGATAAATGAAAGAACAATTATTGAATAAAGTTTAAAACAACGTGGCAAAGTCGTTCCTACAGAAACGTTAAAAGTGTGTGCATGTGGAAAAAGGTTTAGCTGTTGTAATCAATGTTAGAAACGTCACATTGAATGCAAAGCATTTATTGCAATGGGAAATATCATGTCTAAAACAATTTACAATTTATTGAGTCTGTATTAATTAATAGAACTTCTATGCTTAACGTTGTTATATCATGTCGTGCTCTACGAAGGGCAATCCTATTGAATCATTTTAGTTGTGTCTGATGTCTAGACACACAAATGTAATACCCGTTTTCCGGTTTGAATCCGCTATTTTTAAAACCGAAGTACCTCTCAATTTAATCTTATGATCCAACTGACAATGAAGTTCTTTCTTATGCGTGTATTTTAAATACATACGCCACATAACGAATATAATTTAACCCTTTTCTTTATAAAGACGCGTGTTGACGCCTCTGCAGCAGACTGCTTTTGAAAGAATAGTGACAAAAGAAGAAATTACTTATAATGAGCATTTATTTATGGGTCACAAGGTTTCAACTTATTTTTACCAAATTATTATACTTCCATATACAAAGGGACGGGAATGTTTTGCCAGGGGGCGGGGCTGCTTTCCCATATATGGCTATACAGAACACGTTAAAAAATGTTCTCCTCAAGAAGTGTGCAGCCAAGTTTCAAATAATTTTGTATAACTGTTCTCAGGGTGACTTCTACCAGTTCCGTCAGGTCATGTTGAATGGTTACAAAAAATGGCCACAAGGGGGCAGGGCTGTTTTGCTTAATTTTTTCTATAGGGATTTTTTTTTAATATTCTTCTTCGTCAGTATCAGTTCAATTGAAAAATACGTTTGTAGAAATGTTTCTTTGGTGTCCCTCTATACGATCCCATCAAGCCATGGTCATTGGTAAAAAAACACAAATTGTACACACTCATATTCTCACCCGAGCCCTTTGTCCGTCGTGAGTCATCATCTTCTCAGCATCCACTGAAATTTCTCACCAAATTGTTTCACTTTCATCCGAGCATAATTCTGGTTTCCTTTGGACCCTGCGGTGAAAAAAGCTTTTAAACTCTCAAAGAACATAAAGTACCACCTGTGTGTTTGAGAAACGTGACACCAGACTTCATTCTATATCCCAACATTGAAATTTCAGTAAATACATTAAATAAACCTAATGACAAGATGATGGTAGACAGGTAAATAATAAAGCATGGTATAAGAATAATTCCGAAATAATAATTGATATAGTGTGCCAATGTTATGATTATCAAAATAATAACCAACAACAGATCATGGAACACTAAGCAAGTATAGCATAGTGTTATGCTCATAAATATTAATATAATGTATGTTTTCTTTTATTCATGCACTCTGACATGTTAAATAAATGTTCAAAGCTTGCAAATACGTTTTAAGTAACTGAACATATGTAAGTTCTAGCTCTGTGTATGTTTCCATCAACTATAGAATAGACTCTGTGACAAAAGTTCAACAACCGCAGTTACCAGTCAGAGCTCTAGAACGACTAAATGTTGAAGAGTTCAGTGTCGTAGTTCTAGAACTTTGACTGGAAACATATTCATAGTTATTGAATCAATATGTCTTAAACCAATAGTTCCTGATTACTTATATAATGAGTCATAGAACAGTATATCAGGTCTTGAACCTTTCGGTTCTATAACCTTATAACTATTTGAATTCATCAAACGTTCTAGACCAGTTTTAGAAGTTCTTGATCAGTTCTATCACTCAACTTTTCGTTCGGGAACATTCTCGCAGGAGTTCTGTCAGAAACTTACTTATTTGTTTGATTTACTACAGCTTTACGAAAAGTATCGGATGTTAAACAAGTAACCAATTACAAACTTGGTTAAATGTATGGTAATATTCTAAACAATGCACATGAATTATGTATATTCGGAATGGACTTAATATGTTAAAATACGTCACTAAAATATCGGTAATTACTTTCAGGAGTGTTAGTTGGTACCAGTCCAATGTGTCTCACTTTTTCCTTGATGTGTTTTGCAACGAACTTACAACGTTGTCGTAGGATCACGTATTCATTCATTTATTTTTAATGATATAATTAAAACTCTCTTTTTTTCAGAATGTTGAGTTGTAAATTCGATGTTCTGGTTCTGCTATGGTGCGTTGCGCATGTGTCTGGTCTGGGATATCGTCATTTTTATGGAGGTTCCATGAGTTACACGGTGGTCGAAAATAATGTCACGGGAAAATTTGAGGTAATACAGGTTTTTATTTGTTTGGAACAACTAAATTTAGTAGCTGCAATTCTGAAGCCATACGTCTTATGGAAAAGTTCCTAAATTTCATACGCGTGAAAGTAGTACTCAATACTTGCTCTTACTTTTCAAATGTATCACGATTTTTGAAATAATGATATATTTATATCGTCTTTGTTTTCTTATGTGGTTCTTATATTCAAAGAGAATTACGAAATAAAATGAAACATTGTATTTTAAAACATGAACGCGGAGAGATTTATAAATCTCAATGAGTGAACTGCTACAGGGAGAACTATTTCCGATTTAAGCTCCAGATACGGTATTTGAATTTTCAATCACGCATTGAAAATGTAGATAAAAACAGAATTGAAAATATTTTCTTTGTGCCTTGTCGGCCATATAAATATAGTATAAAGAATTAAAAAAACAAATATGTGCGTCATAAAATGCATTTAAAATGAGAGTAACACATTTGCAGAGAAATCGTGATCGTCGAATTCTATTTATAAATACAACGGTATGGGGGAGGGTCTAAAGTGCGGACGCGATCTGCGGACGCGATCTGCGGACGCGATCTGCGGACAAATACATTATAGAGGGAAAATGCGGACAAATGCAATATAGAGGGAAAATGCGGACGCAATAGAATATAGAGCAAATCTGCGGACGCTATGATTTGTTGTAAAAAATGTTTAATTAAAGATGGGCAAATTTGTATAATTTGTTACATATGATCATATCCGGGGTTTTCTTTGTAAATATATAATGTGTTTGATTGCTTTTATCAGTGATATAGATTAAACCAAAAATCGAGATCATGCTGAAATGGAATCTCTTTGTAAAGTGTTTTAACGACTTTCCTCTTTATATCATATCTATATATATCAATAAAGAGAATTGATAGATTGATTTTCCTACAAGTAAATGTCTTTTGACGCATCTGCAGCGGACGAAATTTGAAAACATTGCAAGAATAGAATAGGTTGCTAGTAACCAGCCATAGGTTTTGCTTCAATTATATCCTCTCCTTTACAATCGATTGAAGGGTCATGTGTTCTAGTTATTGTTGGGCCTCTTCATTTTCTACTTTGTAACTTTCAACAGTTTTCCATGTGCCATACTACGAGGCAAATGATCCATGCAACATTCTATTCTGTAGGGTACTTGGAAGGGGCAGAACAATTTAAATAACAAATAAACAATAAGTATATATATATATACAACACTTTTAATCTTAATTTGTTTCTAGTAATTATATATATATACAACTATAATACTATTCTATAACAAACAAGTTAAATGTTTTTTTCTTGCTGTGTAAACAGTAAAAAGCAACAAATATTGAAAACATTGTGGGAAAAGGAAAATTTGCTTATTTAAACAATTACTTAATTCCCATAACCTTTCTTTACCGTCGTATAAACCAAATTCGTATTTGAAGGCTGTTATAAGTAAAAAACTTAAATGTTGCCAATTTAATCACATATCTTATCATTATAATAGCTAAATAATTAACAAAAGTTACAATTAAAGTCCGCATCTGTTGTCGAAATATCCACAGGTGCAATAACACAAGATTTGTGAAACCAATTTGTGCATATATCATATTGTACCATGACGGTATCGACACATCCCGGCAAGTTACAAATACATACATGTATATGATAGGTTTATTGGGAAAAGGGGTTACATTTACATTGTTTGGAATGACACTCGTACACAATGGTAATTAACAGTGTATGGTCACGCATCCTTAATTGATTTGGCAAGCTTAAACACCCTTTAAAGGAAACAGCGGCCAGCTTAGGTGTATACTGTAGAGTAAAATTCGGACGGCACAGGTATTGGTTTTCTCTGGAGCATTTAATCCTTTTATAATGCAAATGAATTCAAAAGCCTCTGAAGTCTGAAGCATGTTTCTTTTAAAGTGCTCATATAAATATTAGTACTGCCTTTTTCCACAATATTTTCTACATGATTTCAATTACTCTTTCATTTGGATAGATGTTTCTTTTTTAGCTCACCTGAGCACGAAGTGCTAAAAGTTAGTTATTGTGATCTCCTTTTGTCCGGCGTCTGTCGTCCGTCAACATCTTCTCCTCAGTAACGAGTGGGTCAATTGGGATGAAACTTCACAGAAAGCATCCACTCATTGACCTCACCAGAGTTCCTTCAAATGTGTGTGATTTATGCAGAATTATGGTTTCCATGGCACGAAAATAAAAAAACTTTAAAAATTCTTCTTCTACCAAACTGGTTAGCAGATTTTCAAATTATTTTAAAGAAGTGTTCCTTGGCCGCCAGGAAGCGGGGCTTTTTTGCCTTATATGGCTATAGTGTAAACTCAAAAAAATCTTCTCCTTCAAAAGTGTCAGGCCGATTTTCAAATAATTTTGTAGAAATGTTTCTAGGGTGACCCTCTATCAGATTACTTCCAGCCAAGTTGATTGGTCGAAAAACATGGCCGCCAGCGGTCGGGGCTTTTTTGCCTAATATGGCTATAGTAAAAACTTGAAAAATCTTCTCCTCCGAAAGTTTTTGGCCAATTTTCAATTCTTTTTGTAGAAATGTTCATTGGGAGACCATCTATCAGATTCCTCCAAGCCATGTTGATTGGTCGAAAAACATGGCCACCAGGGGCCAGGGCTATTTGGCCTTATATGGCTATAGTGAAAACTTGAAAAATCTCTTGTTAAGCAGGAAGCTTTTGAGTAAGATTTTAGAAAACCCTTGGTCAATTGTGATTTTTTTTGTAACAAAGATTGGTAAATACTTAGATGAGTGAGTCGGGGCCATAATGGTTATCCATTTGTTTTACATGTCTTTTGAAACTTGGAAATTAAATATAATATTCACATGTATGTCTCATGATTTATTTTTATAGACAACTAAAATGGCATTTAATTTTAACGGATGCGTCATTTATTCTTTTACCCGAAGTTGTAATATTTATAAACCATGCATAGTTTATAAATCACACATCTATGCAAAGGCAAATGTTTGAACAGTTTTATGTACCCAAACAAATTCAGTGCCTTCAGCGCTTTGATTAAACGTGAAATAGTATTTTAACAACTTAAAGGTTAAACACTTAAAATTAAAGGAAATAGAGCTTTACAACTTCATCTATCTAAATCACGTTAACTTGGGACGAAATACCTGGTAAAATAGAGGTTCGAAACGCGAGGCCAAAGGTGTACAAATTGGAATATATTATTTGATGTTAACAGTTTGATCGAGTAGAGGTTATATAGTTGATGTAAAAGAGGTTTAAAAACACTTGAATAATTAGGTTCTAAACAGTCATTTAGCCTGTCTGTAGACATTGTCATTTAACATTTTTGCATTCGCATAATCATTGCAAAATGTGATCTCAATGTTACTCGGGACATTTCCCTAGCTGTATCTTTCTAAGAATTTCATGTACATGTTTATGTCCTTCTACCACGCTGTCACAATATCCTTTCACTTTTTGAAAGTTTACATCTTGATATTAAAACAAAACTAACTATTTTCGAAACAATGGTGACTCCAATCTTGCTGTACGGGGCCGAGGTTTAGGCAATATATGAATACACAGAGGTAGATAAGCTACAAATTAAGTTGTATAAGCAATTGCTTGGAGTATCTAAGCAACACCAAACGCGGCCGTGTACGGCGAACTTGGACGTTACCCATTATCTATATTTAGTAAAGAAAGATCAATTATGTACTGGCTTAAGATATGTAAAAACATGATTTCTTAGTTCATAAATCATTTTCGAAACAAGTAGAGTATTATTTCAATTAGAGCTGGAGCTCTAAGTTAAAAATAACACTTAATAACTTACAATACACAATTTACTTACAAAATCATGTTAAAACAACGCATAAGAGACAATTATATACAAGTATGGCATGCAAAACTAAATTAATTAAATTCATTATTTTATTATGGAATGTTTAAAACTGAATTCCCATTCGAAAACTACCTACTTATTACAACAAACGAATGTCTAGGCAATTATCAAGATTTGGGCTATCCTCTCATCATCTGGAAATCTAAAAGAGGAGACATATAATGATATTATTAGAGAAGAAAGATTGTGCAAATTATGTAACTCTAAAGCTGTAGAAAGCGAATATCACTTTACATGATGCTGTCCCAAATATACTGTTTTACGCAAAAGGTTTACTATATATCAAGCATGGCCCAGTTTAGAAAAATTTAATTCTATAAAGAAAACAAAGAATAAAGGGAAACTAATTAATTTAATGAAATACTAAATAAACGCAATGATCCTAATAAATGAAGAATTGTCTGTTATGCAAAACTAATGTACATAATATATACAATATGTTTGAATATAGGTTCGTTTTGTTCTATTCATATGGTATGTTTGTAAAAAATCTCTGTTTATATGTTATATGTTTTTCTATGTTTATATGTTATATGTTTTTCTATGTATATATGTTATATGTTTTGCCATATTTTTATAATTTGTAAATGGCCAAAGGCAAAATGCTTTGCCGAAAGAAGAAGTCAATAAAGTATTGAATTGAATTGAATTGTTAAAAAACCCACCATACAATGTATCACTGGTCGATTATTATCACTTTATCATATCTAGCTAGTACGCTTATGGTATTTAACTTCTAATCAGTGAACCGATTACCTTGATTGATATGTATAAACCTATATCTTGCTAAAACATTTAATTTAAGACCTGTCAATCTCCGTGTCGCTTAATGGGGCAGACAGAGACTTGGCATCAAACGATGACGATTGATCGAAGCTTTTCAAATGGTTTGGATGTTCAATAAGAACTGACACATTACTGTCATTTTGTTCGTCTGTACCGTGAAGTCGCTCGTATTCTAATCGTCTTGTATCTTATATAATGGAATATTATATTGGCTGTTTTGACTGGATGAAAGACCCAGAACTGTAATTTCGATTGTCAGTTACAGTTGTCATTCTACTCTTACCTTTTGGATTACGATCTTGATTATTTGAGCCTGTATTATCATCAGAGCTTTCTCAATCAATTTCAAATGGAATAGCATAAATACAAATTCGAATTGACCTTGGATTCAGAGTTTTAGTTCACTCGTCAATATCAGCCTTTCTAACTGGAAGAATATTGCATTTGATTATACAAAACAATACAATACAACAGTTTATTTGCGTCATAATGGATTTTCATTTTGAAGAAGACAATAAAAATTATGTAAGCTTGGTTAAGCATTAAACCACGTATTTAGATACAAATCTCTCATAATCTTAGACTTTTAAAAAATAAAAAAGGCATGAAATTCATCCTCGATCACTAAGACATCTTTTTGTATTTAGCAATATACACAAATTTGATTTTCTCTTTCAATATTAAATGACGTTAATAAAATAAATAAATTTCAACGTTAAGTTTGTGGCTTTAGCATCTAAGACGCGGCAGAGAACGTTTATAGTAGGGTTAAATATCTAAATTTAAATACTTTTCTACATTTAACATTTGTGTAAAAATCACACATTGAAGAAGTATTCACATCATTATGCCACATTTGAAAGGAAACGTCTTTTAATCTTTGTTTAACTTGCTTTATGAAGTTTCATTACCTATATCTTGAGAAAGCCACACACAAGCAGAGCCATACATTAATAGAAACTCCCTAACCTTTGTAACCCAATTAATTCTACAAATATCATCATAATATTTAGGCATTAAATGGCACCGTTTTGGATATCTGTAAGGATCCAAATAAATAAGTCTTACCCAGTATTTAAACACTTTAATGTGGTAGTTTATAGCTAGGGGAAATCTCACACATTCACCCAATGCCATTGCGTCATTTACAGATAAATGAATACCAATAAAAGTGTTACAGAATTTATTCTGGATTTGTTCTACACATTTTTTAGATTAAAAGCCCCAATTCTCTGTGACCCATATGTAAGTGCAGGAAAAACCAAGAAGTCGAACATTTAAAAGAATTCTTTATGACAAAATGTACCAGAAGGTTTTTCAAATTGCTTGATTTGATAAAGAGATTAACGGGCCTGTGCTTGCAAGGTTTTTTTTTGTTGCTGAATGCAACCCGCATACAAACTGTTTTTATATAAATCAAGAATACATGAGACAGCATTATTTACATCAGTATCAATAATTGATACTAGATCGACATAGACACCATGTAATGTTTTAGTAAAAATATTTCGGAATTCATCCTTTTTGTTCTAATTCCATCTATAATGACCATAATCTGTAAGAGAAGTATCGTCGGAAGAAATTAAATTAGTCTTAAACCTTTTCCTATGTTTGAAAGTTATGAAGGCTGAGATAGGGAAGTGATCCGGATCATCATTTTCTTAACCCTTTCCCTCATACGACAATTCTGCAGCAGACGACTTTGAACATATTTTGTCAAAATAAATAAAATCTCTATAATTGAATGGATAACCTATGACTATCGTTTTGAGCAATTTCTTCTTTTGTCACTATGTTTCAAAAAGCCGTCTGCCACAGAGGCGTCATAAAGCGTCTTTATGAGGGAAAGGGTTAAACTTTGAAAAACGATACAAAGGGAAATAATTCAGACGAAGCAATGTGATAATAATCAACAAGACTGTGACCGCCATTTGCTACACAAGTAAAATGGCCCTCTGCGTCATCAAACATTAGTCCATTTAAAAAGTGCATATTATGCATACAGCATAGTTCTATTAGCGATTTACCACACAAAGTAAGCCTACCTTTATCGCGTGTATTACGCGACATATTAAAACAATCTGCGGCGTAATCTGTATTCATTTTTGAGCGAAGGGTCGCGAAGCGATCCGAAAGCTCATAGCATGCCTGCTTTCGAAAATCCAACTTAAAGCTGCAACCACACTCAACCGCGGAAGGATTTGAGATTACTTCATTTTATTGGCTTTCATTCGCATCGCACTACTTTCGACACGCCTTTTTGCCCGAGTCCGCCTTTCTCATGAATGAGTTCAAAAGGTAATTCCACTGTGGACTAGATTGTTATCAATATGTACAATGTCAAATACTTTTTATTTCATTCAATATTATCACACTGTAGACTAGTCACCCAGTCACTTTAAACAACGTTTTATAATATCATGTATATACACAGAAAACTGATAAACTCAGAGGAACACGTTGAAATGGCAGGCTTCGAACGTTTTCATTAATGAACTGTCAGTGTTCACCATTTACATGATAGAATACGACACAAATGAAGCGGGTGAATTTTGAAAACTTTTCTAGAAAATGTAACAATTACTCAAAATGACTTATTCCTCCCTTTTACACAATGTCTCAAACCTGTAGCATGACAATTAATTCAATATTCTAGATATCACACACTTTTCTACAGCTATTCTTATACCATTTTCCGCCACTTATTTGCATTCATGTTATTAGGCAGGGACAGTGTATAACACTGTCCCTGTATTAGGGGAAATTAAGCAGAACACTTTTGAAAATCATTGTGCCAACGCTTCCCGCTTTATTCAGTTAAACTTATTATTCTCATATTTTTGTTTGGATATGTTCCAATTCGCCGGCCTCTAATTTCGGTTTAGAGAAAAAGGGTAAGTAAGTTGTAAAACTATCAGATATCATAGACGGTTATGAGGTCTCCTATTACTATCTCGATGATATAACAGATTCTCGCTCAATAAGTTCAGAGAGCGGTCATATAGGGCATGAATAAATGGTCTCTTCCTTTATTCCTTTCCTCTGTGTTTTGAATTAAGGTTTAATTAATGTCTTTCGGATAAACATACACAAGGATAATATAATATTTTGCATAACCTTTTTTTGTATCAAAAGTAGCACTTTCAACAATAAGGGTAAGTCCATATATATTGATGCAAATAAGATGTAAAATGTGTTACATTCATGTATACAGTCAAATTGTTTCAACAACAATACACTTATCCATGATAATACCAAGGTAGTGTTATTGCATTATTTACTGCGAATGGACAGATACTCAAATTATTCTTTAAGGTCAATTAGCGAATCTGCGTATTCTGATCAGGATCTGCATTGCACACACAAATTTGTCATAGAAAGTTTAACCCTTTCCCTCATATAGACGCTTTCTGACGCATCTACAGCAGACGGCTTTTTGAAAACATAGTGACAAAAGAAGAAATTGCACAACACGTGCAATTTCTCCTTTTGACACTCTGTTTTCAACTTTTAGTCTTATGTTTTCTATTCAAATATAGAGATTTTCCATTTTTTGTAAAAGATATGTTCAAAGTCGTCTGCTACAGAATTGCCGTATGAGGGAAAGTGTTAAAGGATTTTCTTTTGTAACACAGAATTCATTTGTTTCTTATGTGTTGAACCTAAGACAGGTCTTATACTTATTGTCATGCTGGTTTTCACAGTTACAGCGTCAACATCAATGAAGGTACTTCACTCATTAGTGCTATCAGCGCTTTTATTAACACAAAGTCAAGTGAATCATCCGGTATAAAATCGGATAAGTCACTTGTTCTTGCGTTCAAATCACCGGCTATATACATATAGCATTCGGGATAGCCAGTGCGAAGCTGGGCTATTTTTCTCTGCAACAGTAAGATACCATCTGATTCTTCAGTACCTCTATACATAGGCGAATCCTTCCGGAGAATCATATGTAATACATAATATACTATCGTTTAGTGATTCGAATATACGTGTGTTTAGGTAGAGTACAATACAGTCTGAAAAGTTAACATCTATCCGTTTAACAATACCATTACAGTTCAACTCTTCCCTAACAGATACACTTATTCCCCTATTGTCTCTAAAACAAGAGTTTGCTTTTTCCCCGTACACAATCGAAATGCCTGTAGTCATGTAAAGAGACGTCATCTTCTCCCTTAACTTTACTTCATGTTTCCAATAAGCCTATAATGTCAAAGTTTTTTAAATAGCCTTTTTTAAAATGTGTTGGTCACATGAACTTTTAGACAGTCCCGCTATGTTCCACGATACTATGTTAAAGGTTTTAGTTATATAGTCATTCCTCTCGATTAGGCCTTGATCACACTTCTAGTCCGTGCCACTTGCTCCGCCCCCAGAAACCGTAGTATCGTCGTCCAATGAACTGTGAGTATCTTCCCGCGTAATTAGTGTAAGTGGAGCATGCGAACTAAAATCTCGTGCAATGCGATTGGTTCCCTGTCTGCCTCTTGTATAGCCGATTCTGTATATTTCATGATTCCCCTCGTCATATTTGTAAATTTTTCATCTTCTATTATTAGTTTATTATAATGCATGGATGTATAGAAAACCGTTCTCTCTAGCATCAATAAGCCGTTTGCCCAACTCACGTCTACATAATTTCACTTGCTCTGAAAAATCAACTGTTTTTCAGCGTCTTCTTTGACGCACTAATAATTCGCTCCCGATCTTTATATTGTGTGTATTTGACTATCTGGTTATCTAATTGATTGTAAAGATGCTGAACCCAGTCTTGAAATATTAGAAATATAATTCTAGGATAAAATTAGAGTAATAACCTCACCTTTCAGTACAAAACATATTTAAATATTGATCGTTTATGCTTCTATTTCACTGGCTAGACATACCCAGTAAGCCAATTTTGTACATTTTCATGACTTTCATTACTTTCAACATTAACCGCCAAAATAGTGCCTATTAGCATATCTATTACGCCTTCTTCTAGATTTTCGAATTTATTTAGTGATTTCTTTGCAGTAATTCTTTATGGTATTCGTTGCCAACATATGGTAACCTTTTGCCAAACAGTGAATCAATTGGTAGGACTGGGCCTCTACCAAATAATATGAAAAACAGACTATGTCCGGCCGATTCTGATGGACAAAACCTGATGCCAGCAAAGGCTTGTTCTAGTACAATATAGAAATCCATAGGTGTGTCCCTAGTAAGCTTACATTAAGTGATATTTATTGTATTATTGCAACGTTCATTGTTTCCGTTCGACTTGGGATGTCATGTAGATGTTCTAAGATGTTTGATATTTAATTCCTGCATAACGTCTTAACATTATAGAGGTAAAAACGGACCCGTTGTCTGTCAATATTGATAAGGGACAACCATACTTCCAGAATATTTTTTCGAACAATTAATTCATCACATTCTCTGTAGTTGCAAATGGTACCACAACATCTCATAAAATGTCAGAACAAGCGTAGCTTGGTATATTCTGATCTTGTTAAGGTGATGTTATGGCTGCATGATTGACAGTTTGACAGGCTATGCATGTCTTTACAAATGTGTAAATATCCGTGAAGAGATGGGACCAGTAATATGTTTTTCTCACGCCATTACACGTCCAATTCACCCCCAATGTGTCCTAATCAAAGTTAACACAGTTCTCGTAATTGGTTCCGTAAATATATCCTAAGGGTGAATCTCCTTATCTGACAGGTCATCCGACAGGTAATGTAAAATGTCCGTATATTGTTGAATGTTTTCTGATTTTATAACGGAGTTATGCTCAAAAGTAGCACGATGTTATCCGACACGTAGCCTGTGTACTAAACCTGTAAGCCAAAAGTGATGTCTGAGTCTCATCAAAAGTATTCACTATAGCGCATTTTTCAATAGCTTTGATCCGAATATTAGTTATTGATCTGACCCAAAAAGAAAGTGAGCAGGTTTCATCCAACTATCATACGTCCCCTTAGACACGTAAATAGTTGTATATAACAAGCTTTATTTGCAACAGAAGGTCAAATGCCAAGTTCAACATTTTTAAATATAACGCCAACACGCTATCTGCAAAGATCAATTTGATTGGTTTACACCTGTTCCAATCAAACTAGCGATGGATCGGCCTTTACCCGTTGTCATATATTGGAAATTGTGTACAACTAAAAACTATTTTACCATCAGTACATCATTCACCTTTCGTCTCCGCAACAGTTCACAGCAACTGGTTCGATACCAAGACGAATTATCATATAAAGTTGTTTAGCATCCCCAATAGTTTACCGAGATATAAACCTTTACCGATTATCTTGGTTTCTTGCAGGCTCATATCGATCTGATAACAGGATGGATACTTGGCGCAGGACCTTGTGGGCTATCTTGTAGTAAATTAGATGTTGGTAAAGATACAATCAGCGAGAGAAGAGTGATTGAAAATGCCCATCATGACCCAATATACTTTGGGAACTGGACAATGAAAACTGGCCGGGCGTCAAACGTGATTTCAGGGGACATAAATGACGAAGTTAAACTAAACATGAAAGGGCGCCTGATGGCAATTAGTGAAGTTGAGAACTGGGAACAAGAGCGTTTTTCAACGATTGTTGAGCTTAGTCCAATCGGTGATTACATTACTATAGTGTAAGTAAAACCTTTAATGCAGCTGGTGTAAGTTAGATATTAAAAGGCAGCCGTTGTAAGTAACCCCATCTAAGCAGCCAATATAAGTCAAACTTTCCAGCTGCCGGTGAAAGTTAAACGTATTGGGCAGCTGGTGTAAGTAAAACCTACGTGGCAGCCGGTGTTATTAACCCCATCTAGGCAGCCGGTGTAAATAAAACCTTTTTGGCAGCCGGTGTAAGTAAACCATTCCGGGCAGCCGGTGTAAATAAAACCTTCAAGGCAGCTTGTGTAAGTAAAAACCTTTTGGGCAGCCGGTGTAAGTAAAACATACTTGTCAGCCGCTGTTAATTACTGGGCAGTCTGTGTAGAAAAACCTTGAAAGCAGCCGGTGTAAATAAAACCTTCTAGACAGCCGGTGTAAGTAAAACATACTTGGCAGCCGGTGTTAATAAAATCCTTCTAGAAAGCTGGTGTAAGTAAAACTTACTGGGCAGCAGGTGTAACTAAAACCTTCTAGGCAGCCGGTGCAAGTACTGTTTCATTTTATTTACGCAATATTGTTTAAAGCTTCCGTCAACGTGTGTTGATTCAGATAAGACGGAACAGGTATACATGATGATCTGAACCGATATTGTTCAGAAATGCGATCTTGTACCTTTTCCATGCACAGCTTAATATATTTGTCTTTAGTAGAAGATACACCAAGAGCTTGTTTATAATGCTTCTGTAACGAACTGTTTTCTCCTCAATACTATATTGTCCAAATGAAAACGATCTGAAAGATCAGACGTTTTAGAAACATTTCTATCTATTTTGACTAACATTTCACACATTAATCTGACTCTACATGAGGACAGCTCACGAATTACATGAAACATTGTTTTGTGTTTCTGTTGAATATATTGTAGATATGAAGTGTACTCGTGGCGAGAACTTAGATTGCAAACATCGTTTGCTCCTAGCTTTTTGAAAGGACGAAAGTGGCATTTGCAGTCTAAGATCGACATCAGAAAACGAAGTGATACGGGTAAACCAAATGCCAGCCCAAAAGCGCTTATAAAGCCTTTCTACAGGTATACACATATACAATGTACACATTGATATCGACACAGACATACAGATGGACAGACGTCGAAAGGATATTGAACAATTCGTATAATCATATTAAAACAAAATCGACAGTATTTGCAAAATAACCAATGACTTCTCATGGAAGGAAAGCAATTATATTGCCTTTGGTATGATTTGACCATGGATCGAATTAGCGACATCCAGCATACGGGGCGGAAGCTGTGTATACCACTATATATATGTGGTTCGAGAAACTTTACTTACTTGAAACTACTGTAGATAAAATGGTTTGGATTGTTGGGATATTCTGTCAAATCGTTGAAGATAAATTTGTCTCAAAAGTTGGAAAAGACAAAAAACAGATAGATACTATTAATAGTAACGCATGCAACATATTGATCTACCTGTTAAGATACCTTCAGTAAAATCTACACTGAGTCAGGTCACACGAACATTTAAAATGGGTGTGTATTATGGTCAAGTTGGAGACTTGTACAGTCTGAACTTGAATAATGCCCATCCTCATTTGGTTTCATTATGAGTGTATGTCTAGATGGGCTACGCTCAGCTGATTTCGATCTTCGTTAGTTGTCGGTTTTTAGCTCTACTTGCCAAAGGCCAGAACAGCTTATGCCGTGGTGTGGTAACAGTCGTCCGTGCGTGCGTGCGTGCGTCCGTAAACAATTGCTTGTGAACGCGATACAGTCTTCAGTTTTGATTGAATCTCAATCAAACTTATACAGTAGTTAGATATCTATAAGAGATTGGTTCCTTTCGCAAACCAGCCAGATCCGCCTACTATGCAAGACTGGATTATGGCCCTTGAAATTGTCAAAATTGCTATAATAGAGCTTGGGAAGACAATGGAGGCTCCATTTACTATCTGATCTTCACCAAACTTACACAGTAGTTATGTATCCATGAGAGCTTGGTTACTTTTGCAAACCATGCAATACTGGATTATGGCCCTTGCAAATGTCAGAATTGCTATAATAGAGCTTGTGAATGCGATAAAGTCTTCAGTCTGATTGTATCTCAATCAAACTTATACAGTAGTTAGATATCCATGAGAGCTCAGTTCCTTCTGCAAACCAGCCAGATACGCCTATGCAAGACTGGATTATGGCCCTTGAAAATGTCAAAATTGCTATAATTGAGCTTGTGAACACAATAGAGGCTCCATTTACTATCCGATCGTCACCGAACTTAGATACTAGTTAAATATTGATTAGAGCTCGCTTCCTCTCGCAAAAAAGCTATATCCGCCCATGCAAGACTGGATTATGCTATAATACAGCTTGTGAACACAAAAGAACCTCCATTTACTATCCGATCTTCACAATACATGCATGCTCTGGATTGAAAATGACCAAAGAACCATACCAGTAGAGCATATGCCCTCATGGGCCTCTTGTTATATAACGTGGCCTGTTATATATGTAGCATTAAATAGCTACCAGTGTTTACTGCTATTAGAAATAAATATGTACATTGTCAGGGTATTTATGAAAAAAAAGAAAATAGTGAACACGTTTTAGGAAGGTAAATGTCTGGGGCAGGGTTTAATTCCCAGATAATAATGTAAAAAATCACTGAAAACGTTCGTCTAACCATTGCGCTTAAAGTCTGATAGTTGCGGTACCTCAGTTAATATTCGTATAACCCAGTCTCGCTATGTATAATAATAACAATATATTCGTTTTGCTCAACACAGGTTACATATTATATCCGAATATCTTCCTACACGAACATTTGCGGATCTTCTGTATCTACCCTTCTCCGATGTCAGATGTGCAATAAATTGTATTCAATATCATCCGCAGTCAATAAGTATTCACAATATAGGAAAACATTAACTACCGAACTAATGTTAAGTCTGTACAGCTATGGAGATATTGTGAAACCACTTTACTATTTTATGACTAATCAAAGTTATATTATACCTTCCAGAGTTAAACTCAATAGCATTACCCAAATAACCATTCCTGCTATAGATGCCGATGATGATATTGTGAAATGCACGGTAGTATTTTTTAAAGAAGGCGGTTTCTTGTCCAGTTACCGATTACCAGGACTCACTGTCCATTCGGTTAGTATACCAGCTACTTGTACATATAGTGACAGATCAGTCGTGATCCGATTTTTGACATGTTTTAGTGACCTTTTGTATATGTACGATATTAATATGCCATTATCGGGACGCATCTAATATATTGTAAAAGTGTGTGTACATGACTGAAAGGTTGATGTTGTATTTACACACTATTACATTGTTATTATACTGGTCCATTTCCGGTTTGTTTAATTTTAAGTGTGATAGTTTGGTATTGTTTGTGAACGATATCATTTTTTTTCTTTTTTCAAATTAATACATTATCATTCGCTGCCATTCTAATAGGACATCGTAGCACTTACTACTACACATCGTTATTATTGAGTCGAGCCGTGATAGCAGAGCCAGTAACTATGGGTACTATCAACTAACCATGCTAAGCCAACATTCATTCAATTCTTTCCGATCATAGACAAAAGTCAATGCAAGTCCGGAGTTATAAATTGTCCTTGTGAACTGAATGCTCGGAGTATGAATACGAATAAGTCACGGAACAGACGGATATGGAAACTGTTTACCGTAATAATTTAATATACTGTTGAGAAGGTTACTAAATCCGGTTAACTTTCCACCCGCACGGTAAAGGAAAGAGTATCACATGATTTGCGTTTGTTTGCCTCAAATTTTAGTTTAAAGATAATCTTTAAATAAATGAGTTTTGAAGATGTATATCATAAACTTGTTTATGAAATGAAGAAATATAAATGGTCTTATCATATACTAAAAGTGTACCCGTTTACATTAAGCAAATAAAGATTCATTTGAAAAAATACAAAAAAAATTGCGGAACATTTTGTTATTATTGCTATCCATACAATAACTGAAAAGAAATTAGCAGATTCCATTTCATTGATCATAAAAGCAACTACTCGATTAGTTTTTCTGTCCAAAATAGCTATTACACAGTGATCAATCTTGTTTTCCAGAACTGTACAGTAACCTTAAATACAAGTACAGCACTGAACTATACAGATGACACGTGGGGAGGCGTTGCTCTCACTGTCCGGGACTACAATAGAAAGGAAATGGCACTTGATGGTCATATGAGTATGGCAAACTCATATTCGATTGGAGGTGCTCCTGTTCAGGTTATATATATTAATCAACATAATTGAAACTGACGACGTTTTGATCACTCACGACATGGTTAAAAGTATATTTGGTAATATGCATGCTTTCATGGTGTTTACTAATATTTCAACAATATGTCAATACCGCACTTAACATGAAATTGTTTAACATCTACAAATTTGAAAGTATTAAAACAGCATTGCACTTTCTACTTTTTTTTTTAAATATTTTCCGACAATGTTTCAGATGTTTTCTGTTGCTGAGAAATAAAATGTCGTCTAATGCATGGTAACATTTTATACAATTATTTTTTTCTACACTTGTGTTCGATCCCGGGTCGGGCCATACCTGTGAATCTAAAGTTGATAGAAATGTCATCCCTTCAAGGCGCTTGTGTGAATAGCATTTCTACTTATATATCGGTATCAGGATGAGTAATAACTATAGTCGTGGTAAGTTACACAGAAATTACCATAATATGACTGATTTAACTGAAATTATGTTTAAAGTGATATAAAACTGCATTCAAACAAACACATATCCGCACTGGTAATAATTATTATTTGAATGAATACCGCACTTGAAAAATACATTGTGTATACTCTTTGTCTATCAGGATTTCAATTTATAACAAATACATATCGAAATGCTACAGTACATGTATATGAAACGGTAAAAAAATATTAATAATATTACAGTTTTTAGTTCAAATCCTTGAACATCTTCATCAACCAGAATTCGTCAGTCCGACGAAACCAAGCAATCATCATTTCTATCTGTATACTGGAGCGACATTGAACGAAGATCTCTACGCAATGTCGTCGGAGAACACGTAAGTATATACCATACACGTAACATGAATGAATTTAAAAAAAAAGAGAACAGCTAACGACCTATTTCGAAGTAGGTTATTTGCCTTTTAAAATCATTTCATGTTTTACATTCATTTCCACGTTAAGTTTGTGTTATGGTCAATTAAAGCACGAAATGCATTCCTCGGGAAGTTGAGATCATCATTTTTATAAATGCTTTGGCATGTGGGGACACTGGTGAGTTACCGAACCTGACATGTATTATCTGATGGCACTCTGTATACAGGTGTATGGATTCGATGTCGAAGATGTTCATGGATACGACAAGGTAGAAATATACATAATGTTCCTTTAAATAGTTTTAGCTATGCACACCTAGCATTCTAAACGCAAAATGTTTCACGCAATTTTTTGTTTCAGGTCAATATCAGATTTTGTAGTTGTTGGAAGAGGAAACGAGGTTTTTCTACTTTCTGAAGTAAAAGAAGACACAACTGGTCGGGACCGTGTGAAATACGTAACAGTCTCCTGGGAACCAGCGGTAACTGACACTGGGAACCATATCATTTGCGTACGAGCCATTGATAACACTGGGTAAGCTTGAACATAGAAATCAGTGTTTGCCTCATGTTGATGATGGGTTTCGAACAGTAGTATGCGAGGACGTAATGTGTTACCTGCTACAACATTTATGTCAGTAATTTAAAAAAGCTATTTTGTCTTTTTTATATATTATAGTTTTTGACTCAACATGTCATATCATTTTGGTCTGAACACCTTCTCAAATACAAAACAACACCTTCTTTGCAACGGCCCAGACGAGCGCTTTATTGTTAGACAGAGCGACCAATATGCGCAAACAGCGCGTGCATATATACATAAATTTACATGTATTACGGTTAACCCAATCCGCCAACTTAGGTTATGACATTATATCTTGTACTTAAGTAATTTTCATTTAGCAAGCTTCACATACATGTATCTCCCATCAGAAGGGTCCTGGCCGCCCACGTAAAACCCCTTTTTTTAAAGAGGAACCGTGCATCCGTGGCATGCGCGAAACAACCAGTGTTTCTCAGAATACCCCTAGGGAAATATGGCTGTCGGAACTCAACCTAGTTTAATGTGTGAAGCAATATAAATTTCAAATAATCGAATAGCATTCTGTGTAAGCAGTCTAACGAGCGAAGTCTAGCGTGGAACTGACAAACACGCCCTATAACTACCTTATATATACTCATACCCGAGCGCACATCCCGTGCAGCACATCCCGTGCAACTACAATACACAATAACCCTTTGTGTGTTTACCGTGTTAAGACAAGCATTCTCTGCTTTACTACGTACCACAGAGAATTTGTAAGTCTGAACACCTTCTCAAATACAAAACAACACCTTCTTTGCAACGGCCCAGACGAGCGCTTGAACGCTACAAATTATAGTGCACTGAATGCTATTCGAATTCTAAAATCAAAGAACAATATTACAATTTTAACTGTTTTGTGACAAATAATTTCTTTTCTACAGAATCTTCAATATACCCATCCTTCGCCATGTCCGTTTTCCAACGCCCGTGACGCTTTAAACAACGATCAGAAACGCCACTGGCGTTAGCTGCAGCAGTAGCGCCACTGGCTCTCAGGGAATGAGTTCCTAGATGCAAATCTGGAGCAACTAATTTCAACCGAGAGACAATACATACTCTAGAACGAGAATAACTCAGCTTTTTGTTCCGTTTTAAAAGAAAGCACTTTGACCCGGATCTACAAGCCGCCCGAAAAAGATATAATTCGGAATCAACAGGCATTCCTGAGCACTGTAAATACCTTTTCAACATTGCAATCGGACAAGCGCTAGTTTCACCTTTTGCGATAAATACTTCTCTACCAGACCTATATACATCTGTTTTACTTTTCTTAACATACAAAACCAAATGATCCGTACTAAATCGTAGATCGCAACATCTTAAATCTACGATTTCGTTAAACCGTAAAAACCCAGCAAATCCTAATACAATCATAGATAAGTCCCGCAAAACGATGATGTCTCGTGACTCTAAATACATACTGCAAAGTTCAATCAAGTTCTGTGTGCTTATAACGTCCTTCTTTACTATGGGTTTGGAATTCAAACGTTTGGCACTTTCAACTAACATTAACACAGTTGAGTTTATCGTTGGATCGGGGTAATCGTTCATTCGATGAAGCCACTTGATAGCGTAAAGAGATGATGAAATCACTTTATCCGATTTTCCTGCATCGATCATTTGTGATAAATACATTGCGACGTGAATGGAGCACGCTGGCCTCGAAGAAATACCTTTTTTCTCACAGAAATCGTCAAACGCTCTGATTTGATAGCAGTATTTGGTCACAGTAGTATCAGCCCTTGCCGACACCATTTGTATAGCCATTGTGTCTATAATCCGATCTTGATCGACAATATGTACATCAGCCTCATCAAATTTACGTTTCAAAGACGCTCTTATGCCAATACCTGTGAAAAAGAATTATTTATCAAACACCAGAAAACGTAAATAACATCTTTTCCCTTATTGGTTTTCTTCAAAAACGCAATGTAATGCAACCATGCTGAATGATAAAACATTCTCACCGAACATTCCATTGTTTCCTTTGCCTTTGCACACAGCGCCTGATTTTGGCAATTCAAGTGCACCTTTTACAAAATATTTATATTCGTTTTGCAAATCAGTAATAAACGGCCAAAATGGTGCAGACTGCCATTTTGGAATTATCAAAGTACCTCGAGCATTTTCCGATGCTAATTTCCTCAGACAGCTCATTATATGCTTTGGAGGCGGAACTAACCAATTCAGTTCACCGCGCCAAGTCTGATCAAATGCGTCTATAGCTTCCGTGCCAGGTACCCACCACCTAGAGTTAAACCTCCTACATTTATTATTATAATGTGTTGAAAACCTATCTACATCATGAGGACCCCACATTTTATCCAATTTTCTATAAATATCTTCAGAAATGGACCAATCATCACTATCCTGACACCTACTCATATGATCTGCAAGAAGGTTATCACCCCTTGGGATCCAGACAGAGTTAAATGTGATCCTGTTCTGCTCACAAACTGAATTTATCGCTAATGATAAGTTATGGAGCTCATTAACTCTGCTACCAGCGTGTAAAATACGCTCAACATTTTGATTATCTGAAAATATCTTAATATGACGATTTTTCAATATCTTCAAATTACTCATAACAACCCGATGTACAGCTTCTAGCTCCCTCCATGTGGAACTTTTGAGCGACTCATCACTCGTCCATGATCCGAATATTTCGGAATTGGAAAGATGGCTTCCAATATTTAGATCGCTTACCGAACAAACATCCCTATCCTTAATTAACAAACCATTTCTATCATGCATGGGATGAATTTTACATATCTCATGCCAACCACAGTAATTAAGATATCTCTCTTCCGGGAGATAATTTTCACATCCCGGATCTACAAGACAACTCTCTCCCCGGAGTTTTGATCCCCCAATGAATCGACCATCAATATTGATCACATTTTCCGATAAACAATAACCACTCTCTTCCGGGAGTTTTACGAATCCGCCAACACGCGAAATACTAGTATCTATCGATCTATCAAAACCGACTTGCGCACTCGCTTCCGGGAGTCGCCCATCATTAAATATATAACGATCAAAGGAATTACCTCTGTCCACCACTAACTCGCAATTACCGGGAATTTGAGACGCGCGGCTCCCTTGCTCCTTAACAACGGTATTTTCTACCGGTGCGGATTCCGATCCGTCTCCTGACAAACATGCGTTACACATTTCAACAAATCCACCATAACCATGGGAACTTGCGTCAGCAAAAACGTTTGCTTTTACGACCGGATGTTGCCAATACAAACATCCCAAATCATTGAGACGTCTGGCGTTTATACGCCAATAATTCAATTCTCCTATAGCCTCCTTATTCACCTGAACAGGTGACTTCCAACTACAGCGATACATAATACAAATATACAAGTTTCTAGTATGCAAACTAACGCGTTTACCAAGTACACTCTGCAGTGATATAATTTGACCGATAACCGAAGCTAGTGCCTTTACATGCACGGTTTTGAATTTATCATTCCTCACATCATACAAAACGGAGTCAATTTGAGTCTCCAACCGCTTAATTCTTTCTTCCGTTAACCTCAAAATATTGTCTTCAAAATTAAAAACATGACCCAACCAAATAGCTATCCTTCTCGGCAACCAATCGCATGTATCTTCTGCCAAAAGAAAACCGAATTCAACTAATGAACTCCTGACCAACTTGCTATGTCTTAAAGCAAGATCGAAATCCGTGTGACCACCTATACCGTCATCGAGAAACATAACAATATCAATGCACAACGATCTCCAATATTTCAGTAGCTGTCTGAGTACTTTGGTGAATATGTGTCCGGCTGTAGACAAACCGAAAGGAAGGCAATTAAAAACATAATAACGGTCAATTCCTTCGTCGGACCATGAAAACCCCAAATACGTTCTATGGCATGAACAAATATCAATGTGATGATAAGCGCTTTTCAAATCGAATGTAAATACATAACTGAAAGGCTGAAAAATCGATTTTGCAACTTTAACGTCCTCAAATTTGACCTTAAACAAGTGTAAGCATGGATTAATATGTCTACAGTCAAGAACTAATCTAGGCTTGCCAGACCTACCGTATGCAACCGTTAATGGGTTGACTATCAATGGTTGTTCTTGAACAACTGAAATAATACCCTTTTCTACTAAACGGCCAATTTCGGACTTTACATAAATCGGATTATCCCTGGCCGATCTATTATTATTTAACTGAACTGTCACCGGAGTCTCGGCCAACGGTAACTTATAACCGTTATAAATGACATCCAAAATGTAAGCATTATTGGTATAAGCTTCCCATTTGCTATAGCTGTGTTTGAGTTTACCAACAGGTGACAAAACGCTTAATCCGGTTAGCTCTAAATGTTTACCCGAGTCGATAGTACCTCCCTTTTTCAAACCATTATAATTTGAACTAGCATTATCATCTAAACCAGTACATGATCCTTTGTCCTCAATGTTGAAAGACTGATTTATTAAGTCAACACTTGCCCCCTTTTTAACAATGTTTAAAATCGGACTCTCTATAGTCTCATTTTCACTTATGCTCGAATATTCAATTGTTTCCTTTTCCTCATTGTATTTTCCCGGATTTTGGCCACCTGATTTAAACTTGATATTCGAACCGGCTCCATGCCCCATTTCTATGCAATTAATGTTAACAATTTTTGTTATACCCTTTTCCGCAAAACATAATTGCTTTCTATTGGTATTCGTTTTACCTAAAGCCTTCGAAAGGCGGCCAACAATAAAACTACTTATCTTGTTATTGTAATTCTGGAGTGAGCATTCATTCTTCCAGTGCCCCGCCTTTCCGCAGATAAAACATAAACCTGGTTTCTTCACCGAACCCCCATGAGAATACGTCTGTCCCGTTCCTTGAGAGGGTAATGAGTCCCCCCTAGGCTGTCCCCGTCCGTAAGGAGTTGACCTTGACCTGCCTCTCTTTGTCTTTTCCCCTTTAGCCTTTCTCGAAGCCCGATATTCTGCCTTATGAATACGCTTCTCATCCTCGCTGTCACTTGCTATAGGGTTGCTCTCATATTCTGCAACCATTCGCCATCCCAATTCGGAGGTATCAGCAAGCTGAATTAATTTCTGACGCCGCTTTAGTATATCTTTTGCTGCAATGAAAAAGAAAAATGCAACGAGAATAGCCCGTGCTTCCTTTACTACTTTAATAAACAAGAATTTAAGAATACCATTAAACTCGAAAACCTTTACATTTAAAACTTGCTATCATTTGTTTACCTTCAATAATATCATTTTTAGCCTCCGTAATCCTCTGGGAATCCATATTTAACTCGGCATGTTCCAACCTGGCAATAACCTTGGAATTCTGTTTAAAATGCTCCTCGTTACTTTTACGCTTGAATTTCGGAGCGTCTAGAGAAGAAATACTACTAGAAGAGGCAGAAGAGCTTGGATAACTTATCTTGTCTATAAGTCCACCTATTTCCCGCAACAAGTTGCCATGTGACTCCTGAATAACGTCTTTTACTCGGTTGTTCACCAAGGCGTTGATATCTTCTTCATCCATGTTGTCTCTGTGTAAGCAGTCTAACGAGCGAAGTCTAGCGTGGAACTGACAAACACGCCCTATAACTACCTTATATATACTCATACCCGAGCGCACATCCCGTGCAGCACATCCCGTGCAACTACAATACACAATAACCCTTTGTGTGTTTACCGTGTTAAGACAAGCATTCTCTGCTTTACTACGTACCACAGAGAATTTGTAATAATATACAAGGAGTTTGTCTTCTGTTTGTAATTGTTCATTCAATAGTCCTACTGTTATTTCAAATGAGACCATATGATCTGACATGACGTTGCTTTCCTTGATATAATCACGTGTAGGCTATTCTATCTTTACTCCGCATTGTATTTGTTTTGAAAATATTCACGGATTTTTTTAACTAACAAAACATTTTGAAATCAGTTTTAATAACAGTTTATGAATATTTTATTTTTATTACTCCTTTTTCAAAATTATAATATCCTCATTATGGGTATTTTTTATTGTCTCATGCTAATACAAGAGGATGCTGTCTAAAATGTTGGTCATGCACGTGCATGACGTCATTTAAAACAATAACGTCACCGTTATAATTTAACTTTCCTTACGACATTTGCAACAAAAGCACGTGGTAACGCATGCGCACTAACAAACGTTGTATGAAAAGTACGAGGGAGGGAATTTCAACAGCCGCAAATAGTTCCGGAAGTTGAGAGTAATATACTGTATGATATATCACGCTCAAATGCCTCTTTGAGTATAGAAGAGAAATTTACAATAGTGTTACAATTAGTTATAGAACTTCCCACAATGTCCGATCTCCTCAACTCTGATATATTTTTGAAACAACATACGGGTTTTTGACTATCCTCCCCTCTAAAGATTCATGTAATTACATCGCAGCATGATTGCCAATAAAGTATAGGTAAAAATGTCGCGTTTCTTTACGTTTGTACTGCAATCTTTTATTGATAAGCACCACCCCAGAGTCTTCAGTGTTTTGATTGATATTATATTTTGTCAACTTAAACAGATCAGACGTATGCAATTAGTTTATTTAAAATATACATCTATGGCATGATATTTCTTTCAAATAAAAAGTAAATGACACTGCACTTCAATGCCATTGTTCAAATACATTTGATTATTTGAAGAAAACGATCAAGAGACTGCATCCACATTTAGTGGAGGGTTAGACGTAACATCAAAAACTAGTCCAGAATTAAAGTAATACTTGTTCCACTTCTATACCATTGTAATGTGATGCCCACATGGACATGCGTTAAGATTCATTATTGTTTGACGCAGGTTGTTTCATTTCACTTACAGTTTTGATACAACAGAAGATAGATGTTTCATCATTGAAATCAAGGGTAAGAATACAATAAAAGTTCCATGTTTTACTCACTCGTCATAGAGATAACAAAAAACTCGGATTTCAATCCTATGATCTTAGGATGAGATCTTAACCGTCAAGACAGAAATATATAATTACGTAGAACACAACAAAAGAGCCGAGTAGAGCAATAAGATGACACTTCTCTTTGGTATCATTCATTTAATATCATATTGACATATTTGCTTACAATTAGTGAAATTTCAACAAAATGTGCATATAGGTATGTATAACATATAACGGGACGATGAAGATTCTTATGAGGCAGTGCGGGTGTACAGATGTTTCTTCACTTAGCATTTATGCATTCAGAATTTAAGACTCGCAATCGCTATACGAGGATCATATGTAAGAACATACCTTCAAATTATTAAGTATATGTTTTGTTTTTGGGGCGATTCGTTACTAATTTGATAATTTGTGACTGAATCCATTGGCATTTTCTTGATTAGTTATTGTTATTAAGTACTACTTTGAATTGCATCAGTTATTGTGTTAACCAACGACTAAAAACTGTTCGTCAGCTAAAGCGCAACACTACCATGTACATTGTGCATTATCTGGTAATCTCATTGTATTCAAGAATTCAACCAATTTAAACCTACATGTATCTCAGAATAACACATTCCGAGAAGATTATTGCATTGTGCGTAAATTAATTGATTGATTGTTTGATGCTTTACGCCGCTTTCAACAATTTTGCAGTTTTATAATGGCGTTTCCTGCTTAAGTTACCAGTACTGCTGGTCCATTTATCATGACACCAACCAGTCAGTCGTTATTCTAATCCCGCAAACCTGAGTGCCAAGGAGGGCAGCCATTACTACCATTTTTTTGGTATGACCCGCATTGTCGGTAAATCAACACTGACGTGGGTAGGATACTTTATAGTCATTTCCAATGCAACGTATTTACGATTGAAAAGATATCTGATTGTTTTTTATTCCTTCTTCTCTATTTTCAGATAAACAGTTCCATGCTACTAATAGATCTTTTGTAAGGACAGTTTCTTCTTCATTTATTTACGATGTTTCCCCTTTCAGTTTAAACATGTATCTTTTGCATCAATAAGTATCAATAATTCTTTATCTATGGTGGTAATTCTTTAGACATGACATTGTTTTTATTCCAAGACAAACGAAGTCCAATACGTGACTAGATCTTCACAACATGTTCCATAGCTTGTGGTAATTAATGCACATGTGTAAAAAGTATTGCCTGTGGTGCCATTATATCCAAAAGGGTATCGCTTTACAGAAGTTTCTTTAAACCTTCTATGACTAATCGGCGAACAGTGCCATGCCGGCTCAGACAGCACGAATTCGCTTGCTGGTCAATATCAGGACTGGTCGCAAATGCCTTTCGTAAAGCGTTGCTCATTGTAGCTGAGCAACGAATGGTAAAGACTTGAGTGATATTGAGAATACAAAGACACGAGCCTTAATTATTGTGGAGGCATCCACTGATTTATTTTAATAATATAGTTATTTATCAGAGTATACAAAATCAGGAACGGAACAAAGGTACTTCATGCATACATTATGTAGTATGAGCCCAACCGTTTGATGCATCGGTGTCAGGACAAATACTACCGGTTATACTCGTAAATTACCCAGGAAACGCCTTGGTACAATCGAAATATTTTTTTAAGCTGCATAAAGCTCCATTCAAACATAAAAATCTGCCTTTGAATCTATTTCAGCCAATAAAATAGTACCCTGATTGTCAGTTGTTTTATTGAAGGCTTTACTACATATAAGTATGTAATTGGCGGACAATGCAAATTCAGTGCCATTAAGTTGATTTTCCCAGATAACACATAACTGTATTATTTATTTTAGAATAAACCTTACTTCGTCGACATGCCGTCATATAATGAAACAGTTGGATGCGACATCGATTCAACTTGTGTCCTTCCGATATATGTGAAATCTCCAGCGTAAGTCTGTTATTCTACTATATATTGATGTATTTACACACAGTAACAACTATGGTTAGCATTTAAATACGTATGTATAATGAGAGACTTAACAAACTTGCAAAGAGATGATTAAATACTTCTTTGTGTTAACAACCATTTATTAAAATATTTTAAGTGACAAAAGTACTTTCAAACACGATTGCGCCTTTATTCTTTTCAGAATAACGTTATGTGTGCTATTATATTAACTTAAATCCACACATTTAAAACGAAAACCGGTATGTGTTCGTTGTTATCTTTTAAAGGAAAGCCGATATAAGCGATTTAATTTTTCAAACCAGAATCGATATGTGCGGGTTTATTTTCAAAACGAAAGCGATATTGTTCTAAAGGAAAGCTGGTTTTAGTATGAATGCTTTATTTCAACTAAACGGAATCCCATTATGGAATGATGTTTTTGTATTTGCTTTAATTATCAAATGATTAC
This sequence comes from Serripes groenlandicus, assembly GCA_031761405.1. Lineage (NCBI taxonomy): Eukaryota > Metazoa > Mollusca > Bivalvia > Cardiida > Cardiidae > Serripes > Serripes groenlandicus. The sequence goes on from JASEVX010000007.1 coordinate 41,716,903, forward strand.
ATTGTCAAGAACGCTGTAGGTGCTATATGTTACAATACCACAAGCTACAAATTGTGAAATGTATGTAGCGTTTTCATTTTTCAGTAACATTGTTGATATCAAGCTTGAAGCAAATTTAGAATTTACAAAGAAAGGTCAAATAACTCCGATCGTACATAATGGAGAATCATTGTATAAGATGGAACTTTCCCTGATGCACAATGAAGATGGAGAACACATACTGTGTCTGACTGCAATTGATGAAAATGGGTAAGACACCGATTTATTTGTTCAGATATAATTTTGGTTTAAGTTACCGGTTGTTTGGGGAAGGGGGACATTGGCTGGTATAACGTTTCTTAAACACGTTCTCTTATTAAGTAAAAGAATGTATGTGTGCCAACTTAGGCGATTTTTGAGCAATGGTGCGCATATGCATCTCCACAATCTACCCAAAGCCGTCACTGTCAGCCTGCATTTAGAACAGACCTACACGAAATAAGACATGTTAGCACAATTTGAATGCACCCATGATGACTCAAATGCCACAATGATTTGTGCCGATCATCGGAAATAATGAATTGCCGAGACGCGGTTAAATCCGATGGTTGAGAACAATCTTCGTGGCTATTCATTTCATTGTCAATAATTTAAACTCTTGTTTACGTATACATGTAATTTACCTTCCTGGCATGTTAACAATCAGAACTAAATAACAAGAGGGCCGTGAGTTATGTAATGTTATTTGTTAAGCCAACCACAATAACTCATGTTGCGGTCAGGTATGCTAATACAAGAGGCCCAGTATAACTACAATGCCACAGAGCGAAAAACCCAAACCTTTTGCTGTCTGTCTTTTGTCAAATTATAGTTGGGTCCAGAACCTCAATCCCGTGACCATTCTCTGGCTAACATGTTTTGACGATTGATTTGACTTCTATGGACCTTTTATAAAAAATTTAGAAACCCGGCCCCTCGCAAAAATGCCGGCATTTTTTGCTATGGGGCCAAATCCAAAATGGCCGCCGCCGCCGTGTTGAAAAATTAACTTTTGAACCAGAGCAGCTAGAATCAAGAATAAATACACTTTTCCCACTAAAGCAACCATAATGATTCCGATTATGACATCAATTTGACGCTTGAATATCATTTTGACCAAAATATCCAAGATGGCCACCAGCATTATTTTGAAAATTTAACTTTTGAACCAGAACACCTAGAATCAGGTATGAATACACTTTTTTCCACTAAATCAACCACGAGGATTCCGATTCTGACCAGGCTTTTACGTTTTAATATCATTTTGACCCAGATATCTAAGATGGCTGCCATAAGCTGGAGCAAAAACATAAGTTTTTTTATAGTGTCGCACCTGATAGTATGCATTAATATATTATTTTGGCTAAATTAATGCAATTGAGGACGGTGATTGATCGCTTAAAGATCAATATCACATGGTTATGTCATCTTTGAAGTAATAACATGTCTCAGAAGCGAGGTACTCAGACGACCTAGTTTAAAAGGAACAAGAACCCCGCAACCACGTAAGCTTCAAATAACTAATGAGCAAATTATGCTTCGTCAGTCCGCTCTTGCCTCTCACGGTGCAGCTGCTATCTTCTTTGTGGGGTAAGAAGGGTGTAGATCTGTCTACCAGCACACCCTCTTTCACGTTCATCACCACACAGTATGTCACAAAACGACCTACCACTACCACCATCAACGTGCGGTTTGTCCTGACGAGATCACTGAAGGACAACCAAGCATCAGTATCATTGACGATGATGATTTCCTCAACGACACCTTGACAGGAGGGGGCACTGCACACCGCTGTAATTGGATGTTTCTACAACATCGTGTAAATGACGTGGACGAGGCAAACATTCCGGACGACGAGGATGCGGATGCGCCTATCAAGGATGCCAAGACCCTGTCCCAAGCATTGACCGAGAAAGTATCCGAGCTGCAGGCGGTTAAACCGTACAAGATCATCCAGCGTGGTGAGCCGCCCATCCGCCCTGAGCCCGCTGCTTCCTCATCAAGTACAGAGCCTCAGTGCAAGCGAAGCATTATTCATGCACTTGCTCGCACTGACGCGGATGGCGACCACCCTGATGCACACTATCAAAGTATACCCACATGGGTTCCATGCTTGTTTGAATGTGGATAAAGATAAGAGCAAGGCATATTACCAAATGTCATATAGTCAAGCGCCGAACAAATCCGTTGTAAATGACGACATGGACAAGCTGTCTTCTATCATAGTGACTAAGCGTATGCTATGGGCCTTCTTAGTGGGAGATCATCCTGTGTACGTCCTCATCACGTAGCTCAAGGCTAAGAACCCAGACAAGTACCGTGACATTGTGACGTTCCTTGGTCCCTTTCATACGCAGTGTGTGATGATGAACGCTATCTACAAGCGGTGCAAAGGGAGTGAATTAAGAGAGATATTGCTGAGGGCTCTGTCGATCGTGCGCTGCAAGGCAAGCATTATAAGAGGGGGCTGCGCTGTTTGCGGCTCATGTATGAGGCGCTCATCAGTCAGCTGGTGATGAAGAAGGTCATTTCTGACTTGGCTGTTAAGACAAAGGATAACCTTGAGATTCTGAGAGATATGAGCGTCTCCAACGAAAGTCGCGCTGCTGCTCATGTGGAAATGGAGATGGATGCTGACCTCGCGAACATCCTCGCTAACCTCTTCACTCATTTGGAGGATAGTGACATGGCAGACTACTGGAGGGACTTCCTGCTATGCGGAATGTGCACGCAGTTCATGTATGTAACTGGTACGAGTATGTCAGCTCTCTACGCGCCATGTTGCCATGGATGGTATCGTATGACAAAAATAGGTATGGAAGGTGGCTGCCTGACTTCTGACCATGAAGCACTCTGGCCAGCTACATAAAATTGTCCACGAGAAAAACACAGGTAAATAAACGAGATCGTATAGTGATACATTTATTTATTTAAATGGGTAAACTAGAGTCTCACGACTCTCTCTCTCTCTCTCTCCCATGCCTCTCCTCCCTATATCTGCATGTCTCGCTATCTATCCAATGTTTCTCTCCCGCTTCCACAAAAACATACATTTATATACTACAGGGCTGTTACCGTATACACGGGATATCCCGTATATAGTTATACCCTCAATGGATCTAATATCTCACGTGTATACCTCTATACCTCTACCCTCATTGTGTTACAACCATCACAGGCAATCCCTACTCCAACATGGCATGGGACATGTGGATCGAGTTCACCATGAACAAGGGCAGCTAAATGAAATATGACTGGCTCTCCATCCTTCAGAATGAGAAGCAGCTGCTGGTGCACTCCAGCAATGTGAACAATGTAGCCAAGATCCGGGCAGCTCACAATGCCCTTGCCGACCGAAAATTAGCAAAGGGGAAGCATGTTAAATGCGGCCCGAAACGGATGCGAGAAGATGAGCAGTGCGTTCAGGACCTAGTTGCGTGCATGCAAGAGTTTGACTCCTTCCCATTTGACCCAGCCTCACCCGCACACTACAGTCAGCCATGCCTGCAACAGATGAGCTCATTGCGGACTTCAACAAAGCCCTTGCTGCAGGAGAGGAGAAATTAACCCGCTTCTTGCTAGAGCAGGTCTTCAGTAAGGATACCGCCATCTATGCATCAGTCTCTCTTAGCAAACGCTTGACGTTTGCCAAAGGGACAGACACGACCAAGCCTGGGGAGGACCTGAAGGCAACAGTCATGGAGATGGAGCGGGACGCACTCAAGGCAGTGATTAACCTTGTTGAAGTCAGCAAATTAGTGGACCTCACTGACTTGCTAGAACATCGTGTTTTCGAAGAATGTGTGGCATTATTCAACTGCAATGGCACATACAGGAAGACGCAGAAGAGCAACCTCATCCAGAAATCTCTCTGCAATATGTAGATCTATAAGAACCCTACATCGCTATTGTCGACATTGGAATGATCTGGAGGATGGCGACTCCGTCAGCAGAAAGCCAACAAATGCAAGATGGTACACCATACCAGATAGTGGTCGGACTATGTCCACAAGCTGGCATCCATAATCCTTTCCCGACATGGAGAGGCTAAACGTATCATCTGTTGGAACGACCCGTATGACACAGCATACTCAACTTAAGATGACGAGCAAGACCTGAGGGTGCAGGGTAAGGCACATGTCCCAAACACTTACATGACATTGGGCGACCCCTTCCCCTCTGCTGGAGCATTCAGATGCTGCTTTGTAGCAGTAGCAACAAGAGGCCGCTACAAGCAATGATATGCAGCTACCTGACCGACTTTGCACAGACTGTTGAGAGATTGTCTACTCCGTTGGATCCCAGTGCACCAACTTGTCACCCCAACAACCAATGCAGAATTACATCTTTGATCAGTCTGAGGCTGACACTATACTCTTGTCCACGTACGCACTTCTGCACGATTCAGGCAGCAGTGATTGTTATTGATGCAGCTGATACCGAGTCCTATGTGTCGGCAGCAGTCATCTCGCAGCAGCTGCCCGGTATGCTTTGTATCAAGAGCAAAGAGGGTCTCATGGCCAGGTCACTAACGAGATGGCATATTGTATCGGGCTTCTACAGCAAGGGTAAGATGTCCCTGTATGTCTAGGTGGCGAAGAGCCCTGTGGCGCGACGGCAGCTCTCGCGGTGCGGAGAGGACATGATAGAGGAACTCTTCCACTTCACACGCGATGTCGTCTATGACGGCCAGAAGAGTACTTATATGGCTGAGGCTCGCTCTGTGAAGTGGAAGAGTATGAAGAAGAAATCCTTTACACGTCATCCTCCAGATGAAGATTGTCTCCGACAACACCTGTCTCCGCGCCAACTACCTGGTGTACTTAGTGAGCCACCATTCCCTGAAGAACCACCCTTCTCCACTCGGTCATGGCTGAGAGTTGGTGGGTGGTCGCTGTCGCCCTGTTCGTCACAAACGACGTGCTTCCCCGGTACACATACCTGCACCAGGAAAAGCTGAAGACGCGAAGACTATGAGAGCGATTCTGATCATGAGGGAGACAATGATTCGTCGGAATTTGAGGCTTCCGAATATAGTGTGGCAGAAAGCTCATTTCTGGTTGATCATATTTCTTTGAATCATATACTAAGTTACAGAACATTATTGTATTGCCTATTGGTGACGTTTAAATGTGTTTTAGTAATGCTAGTATGGTGAAATATGAAAGTTTTATGTTCAGCATTTTTTATACATTGTATATATGTTTTAAATTACTTCATTTGATAAAAGTTACAACTATTGAAAAATAGATTATGTTATATGTAATTAGTTGTGTTGTTACGTTTGATTCCAGCGTATGGCAGCCATCTTGCATATATGTGTCAAAATGATATTAAAACGTAAAAGTGATTGATTTAGTGGAAAAAGTGTATTTATACTTGATTCTATGTACTCTGGTTCAAAAGTTAATTTTCAAGACGCAGCTGGCGGCCATCTCGGATATTTTGGTCAAAATGAGGTATGAGCGTCAAACTGATGTCAGAATCGGAATCCTCATGGTTGATTTAGTGGAAATAGTGTATTTATACTTGATTCTAGCTGCTCTGGTTCAAAAGTATTTTTTTCAAAATGGCGCCTGCGGCCATTTTGGATTTGGCCCCCTGGCAAAAAATGCCGGCATTTTTGCGAGGGGCCGGGTTTCTAAATTGTATATAAAAGATCCATAGAAGTCAAATCAATCGTTTATTTATAAAATAGGCGATCCCGGGCCAATTTTGACCCAAAAGCCATAATTTGTGCAATCTTGGTAGAGGACCCCTAGACAATGCTACACACCAAATATCTAAACTCTATGCCTTTCAAATTCGACACCAAGATTTTGAAAGCGTTTCCCTTTATAGATATACGTGAATCAGGTGACCCCAGGGCGGCCATATGTTGACCTTAGGGGCATATTTTAAACAATCTGTGTAGAGTACCACTACACAATGCTACACACAAAATATCTTAGTTCTAGGCCTCTCAGTTTCAGACAATTAGAGTTTCGAATTGTATCCCCATATATCGGTATGTAAAACAGGGGACCCAAGGGCGGAGCAAAGTTTCACCCCATGAGCATATTTTGAGCCATATTTGTAGAGGACCACTAGACAATGCTACACACCAACTATCTAAGCTCTACGCATTTCAGACAAACAGATTTAATATATATATATATATGTGTATAACAGGTGACCCACATGGCGGGGTCAATTTGGACCCAAGGTACATAATTTGAACAATCGTTTTAGAGGACCACTAGACAATGCTACTAACCAAATATCTAAGATATATATACCTTTCGGTTTCAGACAAGGATTCTTCCAAATAATTCAATAAATAAATCCTTTCGGTTGCCATGGCAACCAGAGTTTTGCAGGGAATTATTACCTTGAACAACTTTAAAAGAGGATAACCAAAGGGTCATTCCTTTCAAGTTTATCCAAAATTAGGAGATGTTGTTTACAGTAATTTTTGACCACGAACGACGTAAAAAGGCGATCCCAATAGCCCAACTTCAGCACTTCGTTCACAGATGACTTAAAAAGAACACGCAACCGTAAACTATACTGATGTCTATATATTGATTAGAGACATTGCCATCTCGATTACAGATTACACACTCCATTGAATGGTTCATGTCATACAAAAACAGACAGTCATAACTTGTAGCTCAAAACTCGGAATGTCTGTTTTCCTGGGAAGTGCCATACTTCATGAAGTTCCAACCACACGACTATATAGGTTAGGGCATCTGTATTGGAATATTTTGTGTTGGACAAATTCCTTGTAATGACATCGAACATTTAGAAAATTAGAATTAAATTTGTTAAATTCACATTTTAGATTCATCGCAATATATACTGCACTCGATGTTATTGATGACCGTTTGTTTGTGTAGTGTTAATCAAAAATTTGTGGCTGACCTAACGATTAATTAAAGAACATTTTGTCCTTTTGTAAAATAGCTTCGATTTCTTATACAAGGCAGAAATAATGTGATAAAAGACTTATTAATTATAGTCGGCATTTGTTTTGATAATACAAATAATTGGAATGAATGTGATGAATTCGAATTGTTGTATTTTTAAATTATTTACCAATACGATTAAAATATTTAAAGAATGGATTGAAGTTTTTAATAGAGACTTCACTGAGTTGGTATTTAAAGATTCTCTTTCATTCAAATATGCTGGCCGAATGGCTATATTGACGACCTAAATCCTCTTTTAATCAACATATTATAACTCGAATAACGGTAACTTCGTACATGGTCGGGAAATGCGAGTTTAAACAACAACAACAATAATAAAAAGGGGAATAACAAAACCCGGAAGCAAGTGAATATTGATTGTCTATTAATTTATTTGGTTAACCGATTAAACGGTTAGAAGATTATACGACTGACCCGTGGTTATTAGTATCGGTTACCGTTGACATCCCTAGTAAAACTACATGTGAATATACAAACGATGTAAATATTATAAGCAGGTCTTTAAACTCATAATACCTGAAACTCGTATGTTCACAAAATGATACAAAGGCAATAGTATGTTAAAGTATAGAGACAAAATTGATATCTGGCGATACCGAAAAAAGAAAAATGTCAAATTGATCACGCTACGAGTGATGACATATAATGCCGCAAAACGCTACATCATTTTCCTTTGATTATACAAATTAAAATGTTTGCATTAACTAAATAATACAGTAGAGAATTAAACTTAAAAGTATAAATAAGGTCGAACTACCGCATTTTATTGCACGAATTAGAATAATATTTCTATGACGCCAGATTACCATACTTGGTACCTTTTCTTGTCCTAGCCAAAAGAGGAATTTTGACATGCAGCATTGTATTAACGCGGGCCATTTTCCAAATATTTGCAACAGAAAGTGTGAAGGTATGGAACAAAATATGTTAACAGTTTACCTGGCTACAATCATGTATCTGCCTTGAAATTAACTGAGGGTAAGTTGAAACATCCGACTAATCGGAAGTAAACATTAATACAGACATGAAATCATTGCTTGGAAAATGTGAATTGTTATGGGTGTTTTTATGTTTTGAAAACAATATTAACTTTCTATTACAGAGTAAATTCCGAGAGAGAATGTATACGGTCAGAAATCATTGCCGCAGGTATAGTAATTTATGCAAAAATATTATGGTTAACACACTCATTACTGAATGGCGGAAATATGTTTCTTAGATGTTTGTCGAATCATAAAAATAATCATGTCGATGTCTGATACTATGTAAATATATATTCATTTGAATGACGCCCATTCAAAGGGGTGATCAAATAACACTGAAATGAAAGGCACGTTACATTAAAACTCGTTTATCTTAGTTAAGTATTCTTAACATTAAGTCGATTGGCAAGTAAGTTATTTTGACTTGTATTAAAGTTGTTCCTGTATTGTCATTCACTGTACAAACGAATTGGATATTGATTAGCGCAAACCTTTACCTGCATGAGGGTCCTTACACTAAGAAACCCCAATTCATATAATACTGTGTACGTTCCATAGGTTGGTAGTGGATAAGTCTCTTCTTGCCAATTGCCTCAACGACAAATAAACTGCGTCTGTCAAAACGGAGTGTCACTAAAACAATAAGCTCAGCATGATATATAAGGGAATGGAAGAAACACTAGCAGCGCTACAATGCTTGTTTTACGTTAGAACTTACACCTTTGGCTCTTGTAAAATTTAGTTGGACAGACAGAGAAAGCTATGGTGAGACTGGGCGAAGGCACAGAAGACTGTACGCAGATGCAACATTGCCACAGGTATCATGAAAGGGTTCATAATCGTGTGTCTATCCAATCTTTTCAGATCCCTGCATTTCTGCACCGTGTAAAAATTCAGCCACTTGTCTACGAAGGGCCAACGACACTGCCGACTATGAATGTAAATGTATCGATACTCGCAGGTTTGAAGGGAAAAATTGTGAAAATAAACGTAAAGTATATTTCTTCTTATATCGAAACTAACTATTAACAATGTTTTATATTGATAAACACATTAAACAAGGAATAACCATATTGGAGACAATAATCTCCGGGATGTTTTTATTCTCCAAATAGATAATATATAGAAGAAGAAATGCTCATTTCGTCTGTAATATATGTGTACTTGTCCATCAATAAACAGTGCAAGTAAAATATATTGATGAAGTAAATTACGTTTTATGTACAGAAATATATATAAGCAAATTTGGTTTAACTTAACTAATCACAAAAAGAGAATAATAACGGTGCAATTTTAGCAGCATTTTAATTATTCAATGACGTAAATCCTTATAAATATATATGTGGTGGCGCGGCGGTCATGGTGTAGTTCCCTTTGGCAAGTCACATGTTCTAGCCTAGTACTGGGGTCATTAATAAGTGAAACGTCGTCGTGATATTACTGAAATAATGTTGAAACGGCGTAAAACCCAATATATATCTTTGTTTAACATGTAACAAGAATTTTGGAATATGTTGATAACTTTAGGGCAAACAATGCTGATTTCTAGTGAAACAGCTTGTTACGAGCTTACTACGCTGAATCTGTTTTGTTTGAAAAAAAAGCTATATATTGGCAGATACGCTGGAAGAGTTAACGTCCATGTAACTAATAGGGACATAGGGATGACTCTGATGAGATTTTACGATTGTACAGTCATACCTGAGTTTTCACTGTGTGGAGAAACAAAACGACTCCAAGTCGCTTATCACAACTCATACATATATATCAATGTACACTTGTACAGTTCCTTGAACAAACTATATTATTGCTTATTTTTATGTGGATTTATTTCCTAAAATATATCTTAATTATATAACTTTAATACGATGATTATAAGTATTGAGTCGGATTCTGCGATTTTGGGTTAGGCATCATTTAAAGTGATTTTTGCATTAGACTTATGGGGTCTATTGTTATGTTGTTGTTGTTTTTGTGGGTGATTGGGGGTTGTCAGAATAATATCTGACGAGAGTATGCGGCTGTACTAGTACACCTGCCTATTCACTGTGCGGAGATGCATTACGTCTCTAAATTGCCGGACTTGGCTCATATAGATACAACAATGTACATGTACACTTGTAGAGTTCCATGACTGTGATTCGAACCCTTGTGTCCATGGTAGATGTATACAGATACCTACTGGAGGATTTGTATGTGCTTGTCCACATACGGGTTTTACAGGGAAAACATGTTCCGTCAGTCAGTATCTTCTTCCTTTATCCTATTTACTTGTCACAAACGTTATATAAATCAAAAGCGAAACTGTTTTTTATACACGCACCCATTTAACAGTGAACAAATACTTTTTGTATCAGAATGATTAGGGTCATGCAATCGAATTCGGGCACGTAATTGGTATGTTTCTTGTCCTCTGTGTACTAGGAAACATGCCAAAGACATCAGCGATTCAGTGCTGTGAACTTATGTAGATATATGTTTTATTAGATGGAACAGTGAAAATATATTTGTTTCTTAACAGTGACATATAGGCCGATGGGGCCGTGTGTTTTCCTATTATTAGAGTGTGTTATATGTTTGTTTTGTTATACACATGTCACTATAATAACATATTTACTTACTTACCTACTTACGTAGAGAATAGGTAGACAATATCTTCACAAGCATCCACGAAGGTACATTGAATACCTTAATTTCGAGAGCTATTAAATGATTGTTCGCGGTCCATTTATCTTTACAAAGTCTATACACTAATAAGTAGGTATTTGTGTTGTATATCTATAAATCTATAAAAGTTGTATATAATTATAAGATAACATTTTGAATAACATTATCAACAAGGAAGAAAACGTTCATGTATGCTAATTGTTATGATACTGTATCTCTTGTGTGCAAAAAGTTCTATTAATTGATCATTATGACTATTTTCATCAAATTGAATGTGTCCATCATTCTCTTCGTGATCAAAGAGTTCGAAGAAAAGTGCTCTCATTTCCTTACTTTCCATAGCAGTTCCGTAACTATGATTTATATATATGTGACTATAATAATGTATATCACTCGCTCGATTCGATTTGTAACTAAATAAAAGAGTCATGTCCGTCGAGCCCCATTAGCTCAGTCGGTAGCGACGCGGGCTGTCAATCCAGGCTTTTTGATTTTGAACACCAGCTCACCCAACGTTCTTTACGACGTTTGACAAAAGTCACTGTGACCAGCGTCATTAATCTTCCACCTATGGGCTAACGGTCTGTATAAAAGCAGCCAGTTGCTTGGAAAGTATGTTGTGTGAAGTACTGGTGTGAGCAATCCTGGAAACACACGAATAGGTGTGTACTGGCCGCCGTGATATGACTGAAAATTGTTAAAATGGCGTTAAACTCCAATCAATCAATCAAACAATCTTGGAGAATGTAAAGTGACTACTATGGTACGTCACTAACGACACCTGGCCATTTTTCAATAGTTTTTAATTTATAAGTTTCCGAAATATAATGTCCTACATCTTTTATTGTAAAGTAAAGTATACCAAACGATAGGTCATGATTCCACCATCCTCTGCCATGACGTTGATCATGACGTCGATTTGATTTGTGCCGCCGGAAAAATAAACATCTGGTGCGTTATAACAGGACAGTTTTTAAAAATGAGTATAGAGGAGGGTTCTGCCATAACATTCTGAGTTTGGAATGTTATAACCATAGCAAATACTATGGTAATGTTGAATTATGCCTGTGGTGAAGCTGTAGTGAATCAAACACCTGTCTGCATAGCCATGCTCACCGAGCAGCAAAAACACAGGCAGCCATACGCCAACTAGGGTTTGGGGTTTCTGAACCATACAGACGAGACCCCTCTCAATGTAAATTCCTTCTTTTTTCTGTGATATAGAGCTACCCTTTCCTCAGAAGTCTCGGTATAAATATAAAATATACCTGTAAATGCAGTTTTCTAGAACCATGGCTTGAAGGTTGTTTTCAATAAAGAGTAGTTTGAAAATACAGATTTTTACAGAGCAGATATCATGCACGGGAACATGTACGTTCACGTCGACGTAAACATGTGCTGGGATGGTAATCGTTACCTGACGTTACTGTACTTACGATTTCGTATTCAAAATAGTAATGTATCAAACATTATCTTGATGAAGTTTTCAGCAATATATCTGCCGTATCTCAAGAAATACGAGCACTTTGACGCGAACATTTGTATCAACCCCCGCATATGAAGAGTCTACGATTTTGTGATCGTATTTCTGCTCACTAGTATTCAGTAAATATCAAGATTAGGTCAATAGTGCCAAGCAATAATTTAATAGAATTTAATAATCTAGAAAGGGTATTTGAAACAACCATTTTGATTGCCAAAAGTGCTAAGGTGTCGTATAAGTAAAGCATTTGTAAAGGTGTGTCACTATGATAAAGTAGAGGTAAAACTATTTTACTTTACAGATTTGAATGACTGCTCTTCTGACTCGTGCAACGGGCATGGTATGTGTTTAGATGGGATCAATAATTTTACCTGTGCTTGCTACAACAGATACACCGGAATGAATTGTGAAAATGGTAATAAACTATGTGCTACATATTAGTGTAGTTGAGTCTAGCGATTAGGAATCTTTTTGCATCTGCCAGAAGTAAAGACTTAGATGTGCTGGTCCATACGCACAGTTTCACCAAGCTCTTCACTGTTTGCCTGCATGTCAAATAGTCCAAAGAAGAGCCAATATGACCCAAATTGCCTGACATAACTCATATTTATATTAGCTGCGTCCAGCGAAATAGGGTATTATGTATCTCCCGTACTGTATCACTGTGATGCGTGTAATACTAGTAAGACTGCTTTAATGATGTTTCAGAAAATACAGTTAAGTCTATATTGCCAAGTTTATTTTATTTTACTTTCTTTTAATACTCCATATATTGCAGCTGACATGGACCGTTTAATGCGTGTATACCATGTAATTGTACTGTCCCGTGTATACTCACCATAAAGCTACATCAATTAAAGGATTGGCACCTTTATTTTTCCTGTTATCACATTTGAGCACGGTGGTGAGTTATGAGAAATTTAAGGTATCTCACACGAATGAAATGGCCTAACTGACTGTTCAAAGTCAAGATGTTAAAGCAATTAATTGTTTCGGTTTTTGTTTTGTTATTATTTTCCTATACATATGAAGGTCAGCCCTTTATATAGTTCAGTATATCAACTAAGCTCTGAATACTGTATCAGGCTATATGTATTGACGTGTTGCTATCAATGCTTTTTTTTTCTTTTAGATGTGTGCCCCTTAGAACCAACTGGTCAACTACACTGTAGCGGGGGTAAAGTTTTAATATCATTGTCAAACGAAAACTGACCTTCAGAGGTTTAGAAAAATGGCAATAACAGTCAAATTGTATACTTATAAACACGGTGTTGGGTAATATTCGTTTCCAGAGGAAAGTCCCCCAATTGATTTATTCAGAATTGTGCCCATCAGAACTAAATTGTCAACTACATTGTAGCTGCGGTGATGTTTAAATATTCACGTCAAATGATAACCAACATTGTTATAACAATCAAATCGTATCCTTATGTAGGCGATATCTTTGTCACTGAGGATTTTGTCATTCTTGTTATTATTAGTCACATGAAACTATAATGATGTGTCATGGAGAGCACATTTCCGAAGTATATTTCAGAATGAGACCCTTTGCTCAATCGTATAAATATTTAAGCTAGTTACTTTTAATAGTAGAGATATGTTTCCAATGATTCGTCATTGTAACTTTTATTACTGTCTGGAATAATTTCAACAATTTAAACATCTTCTTTAGCTTCGATGTATATTAAGTGTTCGGTGTTTTGCAGCCGGTTAATATAGTTATATTAAACATATATGTTAGGTATTTATAAAAGATTGCCACTCTGAAAAAAACGTAAGACATCTGCGACCAGGATGCTACGCAGTTTGCCTATCAGTTGTAGAATGTTTTAAGAAATGTCAGTAAACCGTTATCAATTTGGATCGTTTAGCATGGGAGAGCAAGCAGGCATTTTTCCAAAAGTGTAATTATTACGTTATGCTTGTTTTTCCGAAGCACCACACAACTACTTTGTGTGCTTTAAATGGCATCAATTTATATTTCTAAGTGTCCAGTGCTAGATGTAATCCGGGTCCTTGTCGTAACGGAAAATGTATAAAGGAAGGCTACTGTGTTTGCCCGCTGGCTTATATAAATGATTCAAATTGTTCAGGAGGTTTGTAACATTTTACATTCTGATTAATCCTAGTATTTGGTATAACTTGAGGCCGCCTACACCAATGCTGGTCTTCTGTCGGTCGATGTTGTATCTGGCTCCAGTTAACTTAAGTTCAGTACAATCAACAGCTTTTTGAAAGTGTATATTATACCTAAATTATTAAAAATAAAATAAAATTGTAGAAAGTAATTAACGAGATCGTAATTAAATAATATGTGCACATTTCATTGGGACGTGTCCGGTTAGTGCAGTCCTTTAATGTCAAATATTACCTTATTTGCGTCGGCGTTTTCCTTAGCGACGTCTCCAGTATGTTTCGGCTTTGCTTCTAATGTAGAACAGCACTACAGCCCTATTGGGCTCAGCGCTTTCCGTACATGGTCGGTTTTTATAAACATTCAATATGCTAAGCGATTTCTGTCAAACTTTTAAAAAGATTCGTATTATTCAAGAACTTGTCGGTTATTTAAGCCCTTGAAGAATGTCGATCGGTAATGATCTGATGCGGAAATATGTCGATCCGATTAGAACTGCTCGATCATAAGTATTCAACCAACGCCTGGCCAGCGAGCTATGCCGTTATTTGACAAATCTTGTTTCATTTATAATCATATTCAAAATACATGTTATAGATTACTTTACATCTGAATATACTGATCAACGTTAATAAAGTGTCATCTTCTTTCAGTTATAGGAGACGTGGCACAGAACTATGTAAGTATAATTGAGTTGAAGTCCAGGAAAACTAAGTGAAGATAGTGGTTTGTATACACATGGATGTAACATGGTTTAAATGGACAATGCCTATCAGATGTTTCCTGAACGCATCAGTAACGTCAGATCCGAATTAAACTGCTTGGATTCGCTTGCTGCTATGGATTTACAACGGTCTCAATGTTTAAAACCTTTCCCCAAAACAGTCGCTTTCTGACGCTTCTGCCGCAGACGACTTTTGAAAACATTGTGAGCAATGATTCTCCTTTGGTCAAAATGATGTTTTCAGTAAATATGCCTTCATTCATAGAGAATTTCCATTTTTGTCCTAGATGAATTCTAGGTCCTTTCTGACAAATGTGTTGTAAAGGCTTGTTTTAATAGGCCGCGCGATTGTAATCTGTCTAAATTCCTTGTTTATTCGGAACAACATAGCTTACAATATAATATAAAATGTTTTAATGCCTTAAAAGAAAGATGAATTTAATTTCACAGTTATGAGTTTTTTATGATTACATTATTTAGTTTTGTTATACGTTACAGAATGAAATTGCCCTTGTTCCCCCAACATTGGTCGACAGAAGTGATATCGTTTGTTACATACGTCAACAATGCCAAATTCAACTTTACATTGCATCCCCAAACAGGTACGTTACATTCAATGAATTAAAAATCTGTCGAAATAAATGAATAGATTACACCCTAATCGAATAAGAATTTAGCAAAAAAGATAATTACCAGATAAAATATCATGTCAAAAGATAACTGTATCGGTAACAAATGTGTTTTACCAATACGCCTGAATAATAATCATAAAAAATGCTCTAATCCAGAAAAAAATGTATTGTTGACCCTTGTGTTTTCGTTACACTTGTATGCTCGTGATGTTTCGCACACACTTTACGAGATTCGTGTATTACGTCATCCTTTTGTGCAAAAATAAAGCAATCTTGGAAGACATCTCCACAGCGGTGAAAGACCGAAATGCGCTTCAAACAGGTTAAAAATCAATTTGTTATTCCCAAATATACATAACGAAAACTCAGGGGTCAATGCTTGTAATTACAAGAGAAGATAAACATATCCATGTGCATCCATGTTAAAAGATCCAAATGAATACAGCTGTACAGGTGTCTCTTGAAACTCACGACTTATTGAAAAGGTGCTGGGCCAGATCAAACTGATCTGGATCTACACTGATCGTAACTGCCTAACGGTTGGTTTTCGCAAATTGACTTTAAACCTCTGAAGACCTATCAAAGATGCATTCGAAAACAAATATAAAATAAGAAGTACATGTGTACTTGAACAATTTAATCTAGTCCAACTTGTCATCATAATGCTCTTCGGGCATTTCTGTTTAAATATGTTATGCCAAACAAAGTGGTTCGAATGTAACGTTGATTCTTGCATCAGTATTCAACACAACATTCTTCCAAAACCACTTGCTATCCTGCTACATATAATTGATTAACCAATTGGTGAAAGATGACGCTATTCACAATAACATATGTCGTTCAACCACACGAATGAATGGCCATCGTTTACAGAAAGGACGTGGTCAAAATTTGGGAAAGATATCAAACGTTATTACTATACGTTGTAAAAGCATGATTCACACTCCATGTAGAATCATTACAATCTAAACGTACAGGATTTGGTAAACATTGCTTGGACAGTTTAGCACTTATCTTTTCTTTTTAAACAGTACCTCTCCAAACGTCCGTGTGGAAAGGATATCAGAAGATCTTCAACAATATATAATTATCGAACAGCCGTCAGTTTGGACAGGGCTTACAGAAATAAAGAACCTTTACAGATCCAATGCGATAATAATTCCAACTTCTGAAGGTCACAAGTTCATATGCCTGGTTGCTTCTGACACGTAATAATTGTTAATCATATGCCGGCATATTTCCGGCGCTTATACATGCACATTCATAAGCGCAAAATCAGAAATAGAAATTCCACATTTGAATAGGACAACTACGGTATCAAATATGGGATGCCACGTCATTGAAATGCGATAGTGTGACGTCCTATGTTAAATGTGGTTTTTTTATTTTCAAAAACATATATATTTGCAAAATCTTTCTTCTTTTCTATAATAAGAGAAAATGTGTGTTGCAGCAGCGATACACGACTTTGTAATGTCTAATCGGAGCGTGGGAATATTGACTTCTCTCTCGACAGTCGGAGTCAAGAGATATGTAGAGGATATGTGTTTGTATTGAGTGGATTTAGAATATATCTCCATATCAACTCAAAACAAATATTTTTTTATTTTTATGCTAATTGATGACGAAAGGGTGGAACTATTTAGTGTATTCGTACCTGTTCACACGCGGACGAATCTGTGTGAATGTCTTATTCAAACACAGTTTGTCCGCCATATTGAAAAGTTGTAGCGGGAAAAAATATGGAACACATCTATTGGATTTATTTGTTGAGTACACAATGTCAGACGATGACAATAAGTGCGATTTGTTAAATTTACGAAATACGGAATTATACATTTGTCAAGATAATGTGATCAGTTTTTGTGAAAACAAAGATGAAATTGTAGAGTGTCAGTGAAATAACAACACAAGGTAAAAACAATAGTTCCAGCATACCTATATCACTCACAGTGTGGGTGATATCAGTGAGTGATATTGATTTTATTTCATTGATAGAAAACAGTATCTCATCATTTAGCATGAAATAAAAATAGTTACACGTGCCTCGTAGTTAAATACGACGCAATGTTTTGCTATTGCAACCAAATATTCCTTATTTAATATTTGAGTCTTTTCAGGCGATTAAAGTTCTAATTTCGTCCCAATATAGGAATCACACAAAGAACAATTTTGTTTAAATGCAACGAGTCGATTATTTGCGTCAATGGTTCTTCTTTATTATCATGGAAAGTGAAGACTCTGGTGGGTATATATGTATGCACACGTTTGCCTGAATCTCCACTGCACATAATGCGAAAAATCAAAGTTCACCTAACGCAGTTAGTTTGATGTCCTGTATTCATAGAGGGTGACCCTATTTGTTTTCCATTTCTGTGTTGATAACTTTTCATTGGAATTAATTATAGTAAGTGGAACTGTTCTATTTCTAGTAAAAATTATAGAAAACAATTGATTTCCCATTCGATTTTGTAGAAGTTATCATGTAACAGACCGTTAATGATTAATTATTGGTGCGTTACCTTCCAAAGGTTGCGTTATTTACAAAGAAATGTGTACACATATATAAAATGTTTGTACGTAGTAAAATACAAAATTGCCATGTACACGAAATAATTTAATGCGAAAAATATTTTCGTTGAATGGATGTATGTCGATTTTTCGGCAAAATATGTTGAAATTCTTATGAAAATAACACTTTGAAATGCTAGAAGTTACATGTGCCGAGTAATATCATTGTTTCCAATCTGTGTATCACAATGTTATTCTTGTTTCTTTTACAGACATGCAGAAAAAAGAAGGTGTTTTAGCCTGACTGTAAAAGTAGATCGTAAGTGGTTTAAGAAATAAAATCAATACCATTCATAGGTTGTTCAATGCTCAATGTAGTACAGTATGAATCACTTAAAGATTACTAGTACATGATAGGACATTCAATCGATGTTTTTACAGAATTTTACATAAATATTTCAACACGATATTATGACATCTACCTGAAATGAAGCAGTTAAACAGAACCGATAATTCAACTATGTTGTAACTTTAGAGCTATAAGAATACCGTCCTTATTTACCATTATTTACTTTTTGCAGCTGCAACTAATTCAAAGTCACTGGAATACAAACAGAAAAATGTAAGTACATGTATATATGAGCGGCGATCTTCTAAAACCAACCGTGAAGAATTTTCAATCGGTGTAGAACCATATCAGCCAGCGCAGCATGACTATGCACTTATCACCTATTCGTTATAGAAGGCATAAGGGACTTCGATAAAGAAGTTTATATTTTGATCGTTTATCGTGTACATGCGCATGCAGGTCTTTCTGAAATATTACGGTAGTATTGGTTTTGGAGGAATCCCCGTGGTCGAATGGTTAGCGTCGGAGATTTGAAATCAGTCGGGGCATGGCGGTCATGGTGAAGTGCTCTTGGGCAAGGCACATTTCTTAGCCTAGTAATGGTTTGTTTACCCAGGTATCATGAATAAATGAACTGTCGCCGTGATATAACTGAAAGTATGTTGAAACGGCGAAAAGAAAAATCAAACTAGAAAAGAAACAAAAATGGTTTTCAAAGAGCAACGGTTGTATGTATGAGTCTTTCATAACAATTGCTAGCACTGACTAATTATCACTAATATATTGTACGTTCATACCATTGAAAAGGTAATTGACTTGTCATCATAGTTAATATGTTTAGTTTTGATACTTCAAACACCTTATACTTGAGTAAAGCAGTAAAGATTCGTTTTAAAATGTTATAAAAAAAATTAAAAAGAAAGAAAAAAAACACAATGATTTATAGTGCTTCTAGTATGATGTGTTTGTTAATGAAAAGAAAAGTCGAAATTACACACAACCATATTATAAGTACATGTACGTGTACCTGTTGCATATTGTTTTCTGGTATTATTGTCTACATGTATTGTAATTTTACCTAGAACCAAAATAAATAGCAGCTTTGATGATAATGACATTCAATTGTATATGAGAAAACGTTGTTTGAAAACCACAATCTTCGTTACACATTCAGGAGTTTTACTGCCGTTATTGATAGGTCCATTCCCGATTAAAATGTGTCAAAAGTCTGATCAAGATCCTGTGATTCGTGAATGGAAAATCAAACTTTATTAAAATTTGTAAAAAGGCATATTTTAATCACGACAACAATCAGATATTGTTCAGGAAGCGTTCCGATTCAGCCGTTTTGAGCAGAATTCGTCCCGATTATCCCGTTCTCAATCCAATTCTGATCCGATGTGTATCTTTCGCATGGTAGACAACGACCGAATCTGTCCCGATAGCGTCCCGATTCTCCAGAATGCGACCGGACAGTGACCAGACAGTGAACCGACGCTGACGGAAGACATCCGTTAGAAAACCGTTTCACGTGATAGTCCCGTCCTAGTAGAAAACCGTTTCACACGATTTTCCCGTCCTATAAAAAACTCGTGCGATCGAACTCTCACTCAAGCATCAGCAGTTCTACAAGGAGCATCGCCGTCAGTAATTTGCAGATTATATAATTTCATCTTTCGAAGGATTAAGTCACATCACTATGGCTGGTAAGAAGAAGCCTATGTCAGCTTCAAGACAACCAAGGAAAATGAAGCCTATTTCTATTTCTCCTATGCATTCAACTGCTGATGAGTCTGGTGGTGATGGTGAGCCAGTTAAAGAAGTCCAGCATGACCACAAGGGTGAGACTGAGCCCGTTATCATTCCTGTATTCCAGCATTTACGGTGGACCGGTCAAAGTACTGTCAATGAATGACAAACACACACGTTATACTCCAGACGTGAGAAGCTCAGCCGAATCTTGATATCCACGCATTTGTAATCCTACAACTGTCGCCATATTCAAGATGATCAAGAGAATATCGGAACGCAGTCCTATAACAGTCTGCTGTACTGGCATTTCAAACATCTTTATCTGGACTCAGAGGTATCGTGTTCTGTAATTGTCGGGACTCTGGCGTTGGTATTATTGCATAAGTTCGTATTAATTACGGGACTATTCTAGAACGGATTCGGCAAAGACGGTTCGCATTCGGCAAGATCTGGACGCAATCTGTTCCCAATCGTCAAGAAACGGCAATGAACAATTTCTCAAGAACATGTCCGCTCTACAGGACACCGCCCAGACATCGTCTAGACAACACAGGACACTTTTACGATTTTGATCCTTTACAACAGAGTCTGTCACGACATAGTCACGATTGTAATCCGACTAGACAAAATCGGGTTCCCCGAATGTAACTGGGCGCACCCAATGTCATGCTACGTTTACACTAGGCCATGATGTTTACGATGTCCACCATTCAAAAAAATCTTGGAGCTCGACGATTCATTGTATCAGTCTTTCTTTTTCTACGTTTTGCTACGCTTTCCTGCGCTCTCAGTACGTTTTGTTACGAAGCCAACACGACTCTGATCAAGATCTGCCACGATTTTCATCACGTTCTCTCAAGTTCTGTTACGATCGTCACGATATGCTATTACGTTCTGTCACGTTCCGTTAGGTTATGTTAAGGTCTCTCACGATCACGAAGTTCTGTTAAGATATCCTGCGATTTATGGCCACGATTTGTGCAAAATCTCCACGCTTGCAGCACGATTGGGTATAAAAAGGCTGGCATATTTTTAATCTACCCAAGACTAAAGATGTTTCCTTGTTCAGTGTTGCAAATGTAATGAAAGCTTGCAGAGCGTGGATACACATCGTGGAAACCGCGCGGGAACTTATCAGAGCGTGTCAGACCGTGTATGCCTATCGGGATGATCGTAGAAGAACGTGTCACAGCGTGATGTAATTACTCTTGCTATTCAATTTATCTTGACGAATCGTAGAAAAGAGTGATAGAGCGTGATAGAAATTTGGTGACATCGTAGTGAACATTGAAGGAATCGTGTTTCCAAGTTCATCAAGATCCCCTACGATGGCGCATCAAGTTCTGCTACGCTCGGTTAAGGTCTGTTAAGGTCTACTACGCTTTACTACGATTCCTACGTTCTATCACACTCTCTCAAGATTTGGCGTCAACTCGGCATAATCGTGGAAAAATGTTTGACAGCCAAAAGTTGTATCACGATCCTTACGATCATTACGATTCCACCACGTTCCCTCACGATCACTACTATTCGACCCCACGAACCCCCACGCTCATCACGATTCTCTCCAATCGTGGAGATCGTAGACATCGTGGCCTAGTGTAAACGCAGCATCATAGTGTCACGTGTTTGCCGCCACGTTTAGCTACGTTGGGAAACATGGCTACAACGTGAGCAAACGTGATCAAACGTGGATAAAACGTGATCAAACGTGACAACACGTGATCAAACGTGAAAAACCGTGAAGTGGATATTTTGGACATGTTCAAAGTCGCTCATGTTTCCCCACAACGTACTACAACGTGGCGAGAACGTGGTACAGCGTAGTATAACGAAGCAGACACGTAGCAGAAACGTAGCAAAAACGTAATAGACCGTGAACATAGCGCGTCCCGCCGGTTGAGAGGTTCTGTTGCGTTTGCTGACACGTTGTGCCGCGCTATACTACGTTGTGGCCTCGTTGCTACCACGTCCCTAGTGCCGCGTTATACCACGCTGTGTCACGCTATGATACGCCGTAAGAGGCATAACGAAACACAGCGTGGAACAACGTAGCGACAACGAGGTGACAGCGTGGAGGCAGCGAGACATAACCCGACTTTGATATTCGATGTCACCTTTAAATTGTGTCACAACGGGAATACAACTAGGCGATAGCGTGGGTAGCACGTGGCTATGACGTGGCAACAACGTAGCACATCGTGGCACCACACTGAAATTTGCTAAATCGTGGGTGTCAGAAACGAGGCACAACGGCGAGGCCAAAACGTGACACTATGACTGGAGCATAACTGTCGGGAGTGCCGGACCATTCCCGTAGGACTCTGTTACGAACGTACACGACTGCGTTCAGAAAATGATAGGACATTCCAGATCATTGAGTATAGTAATCCGACTTTTTCACTTTTCGTGTCGTAGAGGTGTCTGATCGCAAACGGGAGCCATAATCGGCACTGTGTGAACGCCGCATAAACATCTGTCAATTTGTTTTCATTACAGAGACTTTGACTTAAACTGGAATCTAAAGCTAGTTCTTATTTTAAGGCATATACTCCATTAGGTTTGGCAATATCTAATGAATTAATAATTTTCGAAAACCTGGTTTATAAGTTTGAAACTGCAATTTTATTAGATAAATTTTGAATACCAATCAACGCGAAACATAATAGTTCATTTTGAACTAGTCACAGATTCCCTCGTTAGATATACCCTTTGCATTATTTATAATATCAGTTTGACATCTTTCGAAAGATTTAAGGTTTCGTGAACGGGAGGTCGAAGATCGATTGCGAAACAAACGTTCAGTTTATATTAATCACGCTCGATGTCTGCTTCCTGGAGATCTAACCAGTACTCGCGCCGTTTGTGTGGAAAATCCCAAAGTCAGAACGCGCTCATCATGGTTCTCGAACCTTAGACCTATGGCACGAGAGGCCGACGCTCTACCTCTGCATCCCTGTCTTCCACGCCATATGGCAAGTTAGTTACACCAGAGTATTTAAAGGAACACATATGTCGCCTATTAAAGTGGCAGTAAATGAAAACGAGCCAGACATACAGGGATCGCGTAACGGACAAGCAGATAACAAATAATGGATAACTGTGTAATTTCCTGTAACTACCAAACATTGTACCGATTATCTGCTGTTGTGGTACCTGGCAAGACCAACCGGAGATTAAATGTTCTTCTATTTCAGGTCGCAATTTACTTCCTTGACCCCACACCCAAAGGTGACACAAGATTTGTGTGTTATAATGACACTCAATACCACCTACTGCTGTACACCAAGAAACCACCTTCTGGGAAATGGTAAGAATTTATTTATGAAATGTTTTAAACAACGTCTTATAGATTGTTTCACACAAGACTGGCATGGACGTATCAACGAATCGTGTCGATGTCTTCACTTTAAACAGCATAAATCTTTATTAAATACAGAAACATATCTACTTATAGACATGTCGTTTAACCATAAAATTGCTTTATCAAAATTTCGTTGCTCCAATCATAAGTTTAGAATTGAGACTGGTCGCCTAAGCAAAATTACTCGGGGGGAAAAGGGTATGTTTGTACTGTTTTCAAAAATTCAATCATAACATTACTGAGTGTGAATATCATGTATTTTTCCAGTGTAAAAAGTTCCACGAAATCAGACAGTATTTCCTTTTCACCTGGTATAAATCCTGTACTAACATTACACGTTTCTACAGCTTACTACAATCTTATAACCCATTGCTAATTAGAAAATAAGCACACTACGTATACATGCTGTTGAAAGAGTTTTAGTTTAAGGGACACTTTTCAGAATGTAATAGATGTATAAATATTATGTTATGTAGTATGGGCCGGTGGCCTAAATACTTTTGAATACAGATTTGTCATTGTCATTGTCATTTTATATTAGGAACCGCGTCAGGCGATCAGGCGTATTATTACATCTCCGTTGTTTTTCATTTCATGTAGGAGTATTTGGAATTAAACAAACGGGCTTATCAAAAATCATGATATTATTCATCATTGTATTATTTTGCCGTTCTTATTATAATCGGAAGTTGAAGTAGCGTGTGTAAGACTGTACCTTTGAACCTACTTACCAGAACCATCCCCATTCGCTGATGCAGCAATACCTTTTTTTAGAAGGCGTAGCTCATCGAGCGGCTTCAGTAATACCCTGTTTGTAACTGCGTGGTACAAATAGATGTATGGCTATGGATCTTTTTATTGATGATTTTATGATGTCAAATCAAACGTCACCAATATCCCGCAGTGATTTTTACCTTCAATATTAGAAAATACACGTTGTTCTCAAAATGGCTCTCAATGTATCAATATAGATAAATGCAAACAATGATTCTTTCGTTTCCATTTGAAATTCTCTAGACAAATGGTCGTCTCGGTCGATTTGCTTTCCTTTGATCTAAAAAACAGGCCATATAGCAAGACCTTTACACGTGAAAACCGATATTGTTCCAGTTTGATTTTGTGGAAAAATGCCGAAACATGCTGGGATATGTGTGCTACATTTACAGTGTGTGTTCTGAACACAGTACTGGAGAAGTTCATGTCATGTTTTTCTTTATATATTTTCATCAGCGAAAAAATCATTCCATCCGAAGACGATGTCCACGTGTTTGATCCGACGATAACCAGTACAGGGGACTGTCAAACAGAACTCTCCTATACCTTCACAACACTCGGGAATCGTCATATATGTTTCCTGTCCTCGTATGTTATATCATTATGATTGTGTCATTTTTAAGCTATGCCATGCGAAAGACGACAATAATAATGTAATTGATAATTTGGATTAAAGTGCATAGCTCATAACCGTCCTCCAGATATCATTAGATGATGTCGATTCTCGCATGGCCTTGCCTATTATCTCATTCATCCTATCGTATTGCATATGTATGGGAAAATATCGTGTTGGACGGAGTTCAAACACAATATTTTCCAAAGTCATGCGATAACCTTTTAATTCTTTATTTTGTTATTGTCTATTCAAGATGTGTCGGTTTTTAGACTTAACAAAAGGAAACACTTAGAAAATTAGAAATTAGAATGTCGTTCTTAATACACATTTACGATTTATCGCAGAAAGTTATATTTGCCGATGGTTACTAAGATCAGATATAACACAAAAGTACGGCGACGTCATTTTGTCACGACTTGAAATTGAATCGTCGGGGAAATTAAATCATAAAATGTAACCATTTTTCGAACTGTACAACTTTTAATTATGAGTTATTCGCATCGACATTCTTGTTATTTAATGCGATTTAAAAGCCTGTTTTGACCTCACTCTTTATTCAGTAAAGCGAACTTTCAAAACATATTTTCTTTATTCCATTGAAAAAAATCATATCGGAGAATGGTATCATAATCGGAAGATATAACCTCTTGATATTTTTTGGATAATATTTAACCCATATTACCTTATATGAAACGTCTACGAAAATAAAAATAAATGTATGCATGTATATGGAACGCCTTAACTGTCTTATGATGACTTATTATATACGGTAGATATTTCATTATATGCAGTAGATCTTTTATTATATGCAGTAGATATTTCATTATGTGTAGTACTTTTTTCTTTATATGCTGTACTGTCTTGGTTATATGTAGTGCAACTCTTATATGTGGTGGTACTATCTTTATATGCAGTGCATTCAAATTTGTGTGCGATACAAAGACCAATATATGCAGTAGATTTGTTATGTTGTGTAGTAGATAATTGTACTTTGCTGACTCCCTGATATTATTGAAATAATAAGATACGATAATTAATCTTAATATATTTATCGAATAATTCTCAAATTTGCCTATAAAATATTATTCATACTTCATTACATCTGACTATTTTTTCATGA
This sequence comes from Serripes groenlandicus, assembly GCA_031761405.1. NCBI lineage: Eukaryota > Metazoa > Mollusca > Bivalvia > Cardiida > Cardiidae > Serripes > Serripes groenlandicus. The sequence continues at coordinate 41,743,004 of JASEVX010000007.1, forward strand.
TGCTACAAAATGTTATTATCTTAAAATTACAGGTCAAATGATTCACAGTCTCAGTTACGATGTTTCGAGTTTACTGTTCAGGCAACAGGTATACATGTCAAATATATTGGTATATAATAATTGTTCGTGGTTTATCGCAAAGTTAATATATTGCACTAGCCGGTGGTCACATCTATATATTGGGTCAAGGTCAAGTTATATTTTATCAGACAACAATAAAAACTTATTATAAAATCAAATATTTAATGACTCAACTCTCTTGTACATACAATGCATGTGTATATTTGAGAGAAACAAATTGGGCTTCTTTGATATCTGATCTTATTGATGTTCCAATATCGTCAATAATATATGCATGTCCATCAGAGACTTTGCATTCGACATGAGTGCATTTGCCCTGAAACAAACTCACTTTAGTGATAGCTATTAAAGTGATAATGTTTTCCGTCAAATTAGCACTAGAGTCGAATACTATCTTACAGATCGACAAACTATACTAACAGCTATGTAATTATATACCCATTAGGTGAGAAACAAACCATTTCATGTGGTTAACTTCATTTATTATATACCTGTACATTTTCCGGCGCAGAGTGTCAAGCGCAGTTTAGACACGACAGATTAAGATTCCGTATCCCACCTAGTTAAAATACGGAATTGTGACGTGAGACAGAGCGCGGACTACTTTCAGCGAGGTTCCCGTTTTGAATCTGCGCTACGTAGTAAAACATGCAGACAACCAGTACTATTTAGGAAAATCGTTTCTATTTTACAGTACAGCTCACGCGGAAAACGCAACGTCCGTGAGCCACCGCAGACAATTCTCAACGCGGACAATTTTTTTGGTCGATCAAGCTAGGCGGACGCCCACCCATCAGATTTGCGATGGAACCATCGCGTATTCGCGGTGACATTCCTTTGACTCGATAAGCTTTTTGTCGCCGTTTTGCTGCGAGTTTTTTTTTATTTTTAATTTTTATTTCATAATAGTACGAATAAATAATGTTGAAGAGGACAATGATTATAAATCAGTGCTAACTATAAAGCAGCATATATGCGTAACAACTCAATTTATTAAAATTCGTCGATATAATTCCCCTTAACTCGATGTATTCTGCAAACAATACAATACGTGATCATAATACTGTCAAGACAACTTCGACTGTTAATTCTGCCCGAAAGATGTGTAGCTTTCTTTAAATCTCACTAATAAATGACGTAATTCCATTGCCAATCACCACAAATACCAATTCATTGTTCATTCTTAAACGCCTATATATTATTTCTTTGAAACCTGTTTCAAATTTAATACGGAATCCAGAAATTTGACATGTCAAAAGCGACATAAATACGTAATATTACGTTGTAGGAGCGATAAATGGGTTCGTATTGCACGACAAGTAGTGTGGGAAAATCGATATAGATTTTCCCACGCTACGAGTCGTGCAATACGAACCCATTTATCGCTCATGCAACGTAATATTTCCTTTAGTATATACCTACATTCTATACTTAAATGTGTAAACCTGTGATTGAATCACGTCAAGCTATTTTGTGTTTTATTGGCACTACAATTTAACATTAAATAACATTTCCGTTATTACTCGAACCAAGCGGGTACTTGAGAGTAATAACAATATCCATATATAAACAAATACGTGACATGAAAGTATTAATTATGCTAGTGAAAGATTAATATTGGCACTGACGAATGGTGCTACAGTACACTTCCAGTCCGTTGTCAAAGGATGCGTATTGGTAGGTAAAGCATATAATTATACGGAGGGTGATCATGCTGGAGAGACTGCACAGTCTCGCTTGAGTCTGCATTGTACGCAGATTCATGAGGATCCTAAACTCGCTAATCGCTCATTTTAATGTCTAATAAATTTGTTTTAATGTATTGTCCTTCTTGTCAATTATTAGATCTGTGTTTCAAAGGCCTTTGTCAGAACAAAGCTGATTGTTTCCATCATGACGACGGTTCAACTGTATATTGTGAATGTCAACCAAATTACACGGGAACAAATTGTGAAAAAGGTGAAAACCAAATTGTCTTGGTATTTGTACATGGATATTGGTATTCTTATAACGTTACTAGTTAATTACCAAGGCACTAGCCCAATGGAATGTATGTTTTTGTTGATAATGAAAGCAAAACACCTGAACTAATGAACTAAACAAAGAAATTCAGTAGTGAGACTGAAAGCCGAATCAACCAACCAAATTTTAATTTTTCTAAAACTAGCACTCTCATAAAAACTACTCTACTCTGCTAGAATGGAACATGCATCAATGTAGGAGATAGGTGTAACATTTTAATATCAACTTTCTTTAAACTTCACAAGACTTGCCATGACTATTTAGTGTTTGTAAGTTCCTTTAAATATATGTGTGTGTATTTCATATTAAAATATTCATATGATGTTGATCTACGCAACATCATAACAGAACATAACAATAACCACTTACTCATTCAGTCTATTTTCCCCCTCTGTCTTTCTCACATATATATAATGGTTTTCAAATTACCAGGGCCATGTCTGCGGTCGGATAACGTATGTTCCAATGGTTACTGCTATGTGGATGACCACAATAAGACCTGCATGTGTCCGATCGGCATTGACGGACCTACATGTGGACACAGTAAGCATTGTTTTATATCTCTGATGGATATATGAGTATTGGACCAATAAATCAAGCCTTGTACTATAACTCGTCTATATCAAATTTAACCCGCTTAAATTGACCTGACTATGCAATGGCCGCCAATTAGTAACGTAATATGTTTCACATATAATTATAAACACTGTTCACTTGTATAAGATTGTATAGCTTAGCAGGCGAATCACTATCTACCGCTTGTCATTAAATCGATAAACGATTAGTGTTCTTTTAGCACGTCTCGATATGATGTTATTTTAAGAAGCACAAAATAGTTTTGAAAACAAATAAAAAAGTAATTAAGACTGCATTCAAAAATAGAAAGATGTAATACTCTTCGATACTTTTCTTACTAGTTTTCGGAAGTAATCGCTTTACATGTCTACGTGAATGTTACTTTAATTTGGTCATAAGGGGATCACACGAGTTATGGAAGTTAAAGCAGAGCCTCATATCTTCAAATGTATTTGTGAAAAATATATTTTCAGGATTGTATTATCCAGATTATATTTTCACAAGCTATACTAATCGTCAAGTATTCCAAATATAAACTCATTTCCACTGGGGATGCTCATTTAAACTGCTAAATCGAAAACTGGATATTTTAATTTAAATCAGTTTATAACACAAACCGTTTTATAGGCTTATAATATCAATATGTATACGATGAAAGCGAGGCTAATATTCATATTTGTACGATAACTTCTGCATTTTTCTGTCTGTAATGTAAGCTGGTTTTTCGATAGTCTCATGCTTGCCTGATTATTCATAGGTGACAAATGCTTAATAATATCGATAATAATCCACACATGTAATCTTGCTATCGTCATCTCCGCCGCTCTGTTGAGGAAGAACAACTGAACAACATTTACCAGATATGTGCAAATGTTCAGAAGATGGTCCGGAGCGAGTTATGGTCAACAAGTAAGTGAGTAAGTTTTCTGTTGTCACCAATTACACATACATGATACAGTCCTATTCGTTACAAACATATGCCATAAATATGTTTATATCCACATCTTTCAGGTTTGCCTGAAACTGTGCTTGATCCATACACAAACGGGGTAAGTATAGACTCTTTCTTTATTCACAATTTCGTTGACTGGAACTTCTGGGGTGTTTTCAGAGAATTCTCACACACCGAGTGCTTAGCGAGTGCAAGTCAAACTTTGTGATTTGAGTGGTTTATTCGCCTAACATATGCCCTAGTGATCTCTGTATTAAGACAACTTGAATACGTCCGCTATCACACGACAATCTAAACTTCGACTTAGCGCGTAAACCTGATTTCGCGCAAATGACAGGTTATTCTGCTTGATATTACTAGGGCACGACCTTACTGGTTACGTTTGTCGCAGGGGTAAGCAAGATGATACATAGTGACCCCTTTACCATATTCTTTTCATTTGTTTGTCCATCAGGATGGTTATCCTGTCAACCATCTATATGTCTGTCTGTTTTGTCACCCTGTGACTAATTGGCACGTGTGTTCCGTCTGTCATCCTTGTGTTTATTTTACAATGGTACGAAACGACACAGTATGTAACTTAAGTTTATCAAATCCGTATCCATTTAGGTTGTATAACTTGATTAACGCTAAACATCCAGACAGATTTATTAATTGTTCGCTTTATTAGCTTAGTAAATTGTAAAAAATAACCAACATCTTTCGGATCAACTTGCACATTCGCGCAGATGAATCTAGTTTTCTATTTTATGTTAATCAGTCACAGAGGGCTTCAATAAACTTCTGGCAATTATTGTTAATCTTTTAAAGAGAACATGGATGCATAGGAAGATCATTGTCTACACTAGTCGTTAGAATAACATGGTTGTTGTTTTAGAGCACGAATTAAAACGATACTAGATAAAAGTAATTCGATAGCTGAGCAAGTTACGAACTTTTTTCACAACAGCCCAACAGTTACCACAATCAATATAATGTACTGTTTAACTTTAATAGAAGGTCTTAACACAATCGCGTTGACTTAGTTTCTTACAAGAAATGAGGAATTATGTTGTGAGAACATTGAATAACGCACTCAACGCTATTGAATAGACATGAATAAAGTTTCAGCGAAACCAATTGAGGAAAAGCCAAACTTTAAGCTATGAAATTTATCAGGAAATGTCTTATGTTTCAGACTTGAATACACGAAACTATTAACATGCTCAACCGAGTACCTACTTTAAGGTTTCTTAATACCGATTCTTGAAATGTATTAACAGGCTGTGTTTACAGACACTGCTAGAATACGATCCATCACGTGTGTGAGAAACAGACCATGTTCGATGTCATTCATATCCTCTGGTAAATTTACGAATTCAGACAGGTAACTGCCCAACATCTGATTGCGTTCAGTAAAGAGTTATTTGAAGGTTGGTTGTCATCCGAACGACTGTTTGATTAGCGAACATAATAATTAACCATGATTTGTGAAGGGACAAAGGGACCGTTCAAATAACTTGTTTAGCAAACACCCACCGAACGTTTACTATATTCGATATGAGTTTCTGTATCTTAACAAATACTTTGTACTTTACTAGACTAACTGTAAACAATAAATTCAAGCGCTTTCAACTATTATTTTCGTTCTTGTGGACTTGAACATTCACAAGAAACAAACCATTAAATGGACAAATAGGTTGAGACGCGAACAAACATCAAAGCACTAGTTCAATTATGAAATGGGGTTCTTCTGAGTGATAAACCCTGCTTGAACCTGCTAAAGCAGTATTAAATTCATAGCTCATTTTCTATAACCTAAAATGGGCAAACAACTCACTGTGTTTACTAAAGACATTACTTTACAATATATGAATATTTTTCCTGTTGAAAGATAATTTGCAAGTATAAATGATTTGACTACATTTCGAGTTATAGTTAATGTATATTATACCGACTTTTCTGACATCTCTTCTGATGTTCACACAGCATATTAAGATATGAGCCGCGTCTGACGCGTTGGGATCTTATTTAATATACGTACAGTGAAGACAGTGAGTATGTGCATGTGTGAGTCATCAGTGTCCGTCTGCATGTTATGTAGACCGTTATATAAATAATAATGTTGACAACACAATTAGATGCACGCAAATATATCTGTAAACGCTCCACTTACAGAGATTTAAAGACACAAGTAGATACATGAAAAATGGTACAAAACTCAATCAGAAGTTGCATTTAGGTCTACATATAACATTTATTCAGAAAACGAATACTGCTGATACCGGTCGATTGCACTGACTCACCCGAGTCTTCACTGTACGCATTTAGATTCTCAATCGTAAGACTCGTTCATATTTATTTGAAAGACATCATTAGATAGAATGACAAATAATGCAATCTTTTCCTATTCACTTAAGGCCAAACGTATCAGCTGGATATGTCACCGCTTCAATTACTATCCTAGACCTTTATACAGACACGTACACTCCTGGAAGTTTCCTAACAAGTCTCGTCATTCAGGGAAGGAAAACTGGAATTAAAGATGTGTGTGTTCAAATACTTAACAAAGACCAGTAAGTAAATGATATAAAAACCTTTATTGGCTTGTGATCCTTGTAAAATTAGAAATAATCTTCTTTTTGCGAAGACTGTTATAATGGTGGCAGTCAAATTAATTATATATAAGATTCTGCGCATGTACAGATTGATGAAGGTTTTCGCTGGCGGTAAATGACCTTTTGTTGGTTTTCGGTTACTCAAGGGTGTAAGGAAAATGAAGATGATATTTCTTTCTTTAAATGTTTCTAGCCTATTTATCAGACTGTTCCAGGTGTACATTTGAGCCGTTTTGCTTAACAGAAATTATGGCAGGAATTCTCTTACCTAGAAATAAGGTTGTCTTGAGTTCTGGTGAGAGAAAGCCATGAAACAAACAGAAGTTGGAGAACTGGTCAAGGTGGTTTGACTTACACTTTTTTGAAAACAAGTCGTTCAAGTCAAAATCATGAACTTTAATGCAAATATCAACATTTCAGAGTAAATGAAGATAACGTTTGTATGAAGGTCCGTGTCATACTGTTATGTTGAGTTCTGGTGAGAGAAGGCCATGAAACAAACACAAGTTGGAGAACTGGCCGAGGTGGTTTGACTTACACATTTTTTGAAAACACGTCGTTTAAATCAAAATCATGAACTTTAATGCAAATATCAACCTTTCAGAGTAAATAAAGATGAAGTATGTATGAAGGTCCGTGTAACGGAAGGTAAGCCATTCATTATCCCTATGAAATATACAAAAAAAACATTACAATACAATACAATATACCTATATCAGTGTCACGCGAAAACTGACCCTTCCGGTAATTGCGACCAGTTAAGATCCGAGTCGGTCTGCTCCTCTATGAAGTGTTATCATGATCTTCTTCGTGTGTCATATAGTAGTGCAAGTTTGCTTAAAGTCTTTGGATGAAGTGATGACAATAAAAAGACTATACGTTATTGCAATGTGTTCTTAACCCGTTTTACGCAACTTTAAACAAGATAAGCCCAATATGCCATGCACGACTTCGAACTAAAAGTGCCAACAATGTAGGCCAAGGTCAGCCTGCTTGTTTGCACAATTGATTGTTTTAATTATTTCACAATAAATATTTGCTCACATTAACTCTAGAAAAATAATAGTAATGGATTCCTTACATGGTTCAGTGTTTCAATGATAGTATTGCGCTTGACGCATTGGTGTCAGTATAAATACTACCGGAAGTACTTGTGATTGCCAACAAAAGTCTTTGATAGTAAATTATTATACAAACAAACGAAAAGAAAAAACAGCCAGTCTTTGGAGACGATTATGCTTACTCGGTCGTTGCAAACATCCGTTAGATAATTTAGAGATAACCTACGGTTAGTCACAAAATGTCAGCTTTAATTGATCCTTCAATCTCTCTTTATCGATGTGTACATGCATACCACGATCAGTTCACCTCTCTTTCTCAATGAATAATTACACGTCAAGATCATGTGGTCTTTCCTGGTCAATTGGTAAATACACCTTAAAATAATTCAACCCACTTCACCAGCGTGTTATTACACAATAATACTAATCTAATGTAGATGTATATGTTTCAATGTACACGAACCCATCATACAATAATATTACGACAGTTTCTAAATATTTTCGTTTTCATCATTGTTTCAGGGACATCCACAGTATGGACAAAAAAGGTATGGATTTACAATGATTTATCAAAACAGTTTCAACGATTGATTCAATTCAATCTGTATACATTCAGAAACACACATATTTGTTTATACTTCTACATCTAATGAACCTTACAACCAAGTAAAATCCAGATTTCCTCAAAGTTGTTATGTATGGACATTTATTTATGTCAATGATTGTCTTTTCTATCAACTTAAATTTGAAAGTATTTGGAGCTTACTAGACCATATTTATATGCAATGTTACATATAAATATGATAATCTGGCGATTATGCGTTTCGTTGCCTCTATAAATTGGCAATATTCAGTTTAGAATTGGTGTGTACCAGCTAGCCAAATAGCTCTATGCAGAAAGGCAATGTTAAACAGAATCACAAAATCATATATTGGTGTAAAACTAGTAGGAATATACTAGAAACATTTGTATTTCTTGTAGGACAAACCGAATTTTGTGATTCCTAGTTTACCACCAAATACAAATCTTACGTGTATTGGTGCAGGTCCATGCCATGTTGTATTTTACGCAACACCAGGCGAACAACCTACAAGTACTGAATGGTAAGTTCTCGTTTAACCATGCATATAGTACGACGCATGTCAATGACCACTGACACATCAACATGTTTCTTGAGAACCGAGATTTCTTCAGTATTATTTGTTCGTAAAACTGACGTTTTGCTACAAGGAAATGGGTTTTGGTACAGTTACAGTAGCTTATGAATGCGGACAAGGCTGCTTACACACATTTATATCAAATCCAATATGTATCGGCCGAGTTTAATATTATTGACCTTTTTAAAAAATCAGTTCAAGTTAATATATTTATTAAAGATGACAGAATACTTTTTCTTTATCAATGGACTATAATTTAAATCTATGAAAAATGTTTTATTTGTGAAACTTGTCTGCCATTATTTTAACTGAAATCCACCTTGTCCCATGACTCACGATGTACTACAAAACGGCAGTTACCGATTCAAAAAACCGAGAAAAAGTGGCTTTCATTTTTTCACCCATTTACTTTAATCGGTAACTACGCATTATTTATTTTTAGCTCGCCTAAGCACGAAGTGCGAGGTGAGCTTTTGTGATCACTCACCGTCCGGCGTCCGGCGTCGTCGTCGTCGTCCTGCGTCGTCTGTACGTCCGTTTATTAACAATTTCCTACAAATGACTTCTCCTACTAAACCAATGGACTGATTTCAAAATAACTTCACAGGAATGTTCCTTAGGTGGTCCTCTTTTAAAGTTGTTCAAAAAATTTAATTCCAAGAAGTATTTTGGTTGCTGCGGCATCAGAAAAGGGGCAAATTGCCAAAACTTGAAAAATGATCTTGTCCAAAAGTACTGGCTTGATTTGAAAATAATTTTGCACAAATATTTCTTGGGGCACCTTCTATCAATTTTGTTCAAATTTTTCCGATCCGTTGAAAAACATGGCGGCCAGGCTGCGGAGCTTATTTCCTTATATGTGCATAGTAAAATCTTTAAAAAATCTTCTTGTCAAAAAGTTCAGGCCTGATTTAAAGACAATTTGGCACAAATGTTCCTTGGGGGACCTTCTACAAAGATTGTTCAAATTAATCCGATCCATTGAAAAACATGGCCGCCAGTGGCGCGGCTTGTTTTCCTTATATGTGAAATGTAAAATCTTTAGAAATCTTCTTGTCCAAAAGTACTGGCCCGATATAAAGATAATTTGGCACAAATATTCCTGATGTGACCTTCTACCAAGATTGTTCAAATTAATCCGATCCATTGAAAAACATTGCCGCCAGGGTCGGGTCTTGTTTTCCTTATATCAGCATTGTAAAATCTTTAAAAATCTTCTCGTTCAAAAGCACCTGCCTGATTTAAAAATTATTTAACACAATTGTTCCTAGGGTGACCTTCTATCAAGGTTATTTAAATAATTCCGATCCGTTGAAAAACATGGCCACCAGGGGAGTTGCTTGTTTTCCTTATATGTATAGAGTAAAAACTTTGAAAACTATTGAAGTTCTATTAAATCAGGTGAGCGATATAGGGCCATCATGGCCCTCTTGTTTTGTATAATTTAGATGTGAAAACATTGTCAAAGTGTAGTTTTAATAGAATCAAGCATCTTCTATTTAAGTTATTTATAATATTTATATTTAAAGTTTGTAAACATGTAACTTTAAAGCCGCATGAGACGCCATTAACATGTGTGCAAATCGACGTAAAGTCTAAGCGTATTTAGTGCTCAACATTTTTCAATTTCAGCGTTGAATTGCTTGTAAATAGTGACGTAGACCTTCGATCGCATATGTTTTCCCCATGTGATAATTGTAGTGCTGTACCGAATAACAAGAACTGTACATTTGACCTAGTAATGTTTCCAGACAGAGACACAGAGATTTGCATCACGGCGGTTACGTCTACGTAAGTATGGCCAGAGACCCGCTATGGAAGTATTTGCTGTTGGCTATTGTTGACCGTTTGTCATGATACTTATAAGTGTTCTATATCGCTATCACTAATAACCCACGATAAATTTCATTGCTGTATGCTTCTATTGACCGTTAGCAATGAAATGTTTACAATGTATGTGTAAATATTGTCAGTGAACAGTGATATGCATTTATTTTCTGTGTAAATATTGTCAAAGAGCTGTGATACATATTTACATTCTGTGTAAGTATTGTCAGTGAGCTGTGATACGCATTTATGTTCTGTGTAAATATTGTCAGTGAGCTGTGATACGCATTCATGTTATGTGTACAAAGTGTCAGTGAGCTGTGATACGCATTTATTATCTGTGTAAGTATTGTCAGAGAGCCGGATACGCATTTAGTTATATGTAAGTTATGTCAGTGAAATGAGATACATATAAATGCTCTTTGTAAGTATGATCAGTGAAATGAGATAAATATAAATGCTCTCTGTAAGTTATGTCAGTGAAATGAGATATATATATAAACTCTATGTAAATTATGTCAGTGAAATGTAAAACATATAAATACTCTTTGTAAGTTATGTCAGTGAAATGAGATACATATACATGCTCTATGTAAGTTATGTTAGTGAAATGAAATACATATTAATGCACTATGTAAGTTATGTCAATGAAACGAGATACATATACATGCTCTATGTAAGTATGTCAGTGAAATGAGATACATATACATGCTCTATGTAAGTTATGCTTGTGAAATGAGACACATATAAATGCTCTTTGTAAGTTATGTCAGTGAAATGAGATACATATACATGCTCTATGTAAGTTATGTCAGTGAAATGAGATACATATAAATGCTCTATGTAAGTTATGTCAGTGAAACGAGATACATATAAATGCTCTATGTAAGTTATGTCAGTGAAATGAGATACATATACATGCTCTATGTAAGTTATGTCAGTGAAATGATGTACAAATAAATTCTCTTTATCAGTATGGTCAGTGAAATGATGTACAAATAAATGCACTATGTTAGTATGGTCAGTGAGCGGTGACATGTATTGATGCTCTTTGTAAATGTTAGAAGCGAGTGGTGATAAGATTAAATATGTATATTACATGTTTACTGTTACATGTTTTACGTTTTACCGTGTATCATTATTGTGGTTTGAGATAATAAAGGTTGTGTTCTATTCTGTAAATATTGTCAGTGAACGATGATGTATATGTATGTTCTTTGTAGCTATTGAAAGTGAGCGGTGATATTTGAATGCTTCATGTAAATATTGTCAATTAGTGGATAGATGTAAAACTGTTCCATGTAAGAATGTTTAATTAGTTGTTATTTACATAGGTGTATGCTCTTTTTAAACTCGCATGAAAAGTTAACTTAATATTAATCATGATTCTGATAAAGTTTTAGTTTTGTTTCTCATTTTAGAACTATAATTTATTTCATTACAATTAAGATATGAATAATAAAACACTGTTGAAACATTTTAGATCAAAACAATCTGGTGAAAAGAGGTGCTACCACGTGACCGTAGAGCAGGCATCTGTGTCATCAGGTAGGTAACTGTATGCCATTTGAGTGATCAATAGAGATTATAATTCGACGGGATTTGTCCTAACATAGCTAATATTGTCTTAAGAGTCGATGACCGCCATAGCAGCCAGACATCTTCAATAGCTCTGACAGCCAAAACAACGGCTATTGTCTTTCAGGCTATATAGACTACTTAAAAAAGATAACCCAACGATAAGTGTTCCTTAAGTCACCGTGGACCTACAATAAATGCTACACAATTCAAAAAAAAATCTTCAATGAATAGACGATTGGTGTGTAGTTGATTGGTTACATCTATATTACAATTTCTTCACGAAATTTATTCGATGAATTATCAGTAGTGTTGGTAATCGTAGCCAAAAGTAGTCCTAATTCTATTTACGCTTTGATATGACTCGACCAGGGTTCTAATCTGCCACTCCCGCTACCACTGCGATGCTCAAATCATTACACCACATAGCAAGTTACCTTTCAGGAAGATATATAAACCAAGCAATTTAAATTCAATCGATGAAATAGTAGTGTGTATACATATGTTATTTGCTTTCACGGAATGAATCATTTGAGCGCCATTATAAATGCTGTTTTTATTACAAAAAATATATGTTTGTTTTTGTTGTTGTTGTTGTTGTTGTTGTTGATAAAAGGTCATGACTATGCCAATATTAGTTATTTCTTGTATGCTATAGGTTGCCAGATTATGCATTGCTTGAATGGAGGATTCTGTGATGGGCATGGCCATGTCCCTATATGTCACTGTCCTTTACCGTTCGAAGGAACGGATTGTGGAACAGGTTAGTGATGCTGCCTATCTATAAATGGATAACTTCAATACAAAATGCATGCCAAGCTTCTAACTCGTGTCAGAACTCAGTCAGCGATATATTGTTTTCATCCAAACCTTAAGAGACTGGTAAAGCGCGTTAGAGAATTAATTTGTTCCGTATTGGTAAACTTGCAGTTTGATTATTATCAGGTAATTACAGTTCATGCACATATTGAAGCTCGTGGTCAATACAAAATGACATTTAGGGTTGAAGCTTTTGGAATATCAATATAATGGTTATTCGTTATTTTTATCCTGGAAATGTCTCGGATAAGGTTATTGATATTGATGTTTAACGCCGTCTTCAATTGTAGTTCAGTTATAACATGGCATCCAGTTCAACAATACTCCACACAACATTCTTCTTTTAGCCCATTGGTTGAGATCCCACGACTCTAGCCATAACGACTTGTATAGATCATCGGAAATATTTAGTGGCCAAGCTGTGATTCGAACTCACCATCCATCGGATTAATAGCCCGTTATGAAATTTTAAAACGGTTTAAACAAATGCAAGGTTGAGTACTCATACAGAATCAATTATTTACCTGTAACAGTTCATCGTTATGTAACATGTTTCATTCAAGCGAAGATGCAAGATACTAACGTGTTGATAATATCCTTACGAATATCCGTGTATCATCGAAATGAGTCTAGGTTGCTTATGAATGTTTTTTTAGAATAAAGTATATGAACATGTATACTCCTGTTTCAGATACATCTTTGAATGGTTCTTCAAATCCTCAGGTAATTATCGAAATAAAGACTTTCAATTATTGTAATTATTACTATACCTTGGACCGTATGAATAGTGAATTAACAATTATTTTGCTAAACCATTCTTAAACGCCATTACATGTAGTTGAACATTTATTCACCAAAAGGTTAATGTAACATTTTTAACCCTTTCCCACATGCAGATTACTTTTGAAATTATTATGTCAATATAAGAAAATGCAAACAAAATACCAATTCCTTATGCTACATTTTTTCAACTTTATTCAATAATTTAACTTTTGAACTCAAGATATTAAATATGTTTACAGAGATATCTTATGAATGGATTTTGAATATGTGTTGTATGTGGGAAAGGTCTAAAAGAGTTCTAGCTGTCGCAATGATCCAGTTTAAATGTTATCTTAAGTTTACGCATCCTGACATTAAATGACTAACAGCACACGAAAATCGACCCTTCGAACTTTTCGACCAGTAAAGAAACAGATCACTCTGCACTTTAATTATGTCTGATCAGGATGCTCTCTTTTATGAGTCTTGTGTTAAAGCCCTATTGGAATGAGAGCCCTTGGAGAACATTTAGGGTCAGACATTTAAAATATAATCATACACTTAGATTGTAATTGTGATTAAATCTTCAACCCCCGAGAATCGCTTCTTGTAATACGTGGCTCAATTTTAAATTGTCATCAGATTTATTATACCCCCGGATACATAGTATATGAGGGCTATATAGGAGTCACTCTTGTCGGTCGGTCGGTCAGTTGGTCGGTCGGTCGGTCGGTCGGTCCGTTGGTCTGTAGACATTTCTTTTGAACACTATTTCTCAGCAACCCTTGGTCAGAATTCAATATAACTTCACCAGAATAATTGATACCAAGCCTAGTTGTGCATATTGTCGGTGTGTTGCACTTGAATTATTTTTAAATGAGTTATAGCCCCTTGAATTTCTCATACATAGTTTGTCTGTAGACATTTCTTGTGAACACTTTTTCTCAGCAATCCTTGGTCAGAATTCAATTAACTTCACAAGGATGATTAATACCAAGCCTAGTTGTGCATATTGTCGGCGTGTTGCACTGGAATTATTTTTAAATGAGTTATGGCCGCTTGAACTTCTCATACATATGTATATTGTCAGGCACCAGCTGGGGGTATTCATCACCTTCAGTGATATTTCTAGTTTAATTCCAATATGCTAAATAAAGGGTAGGCATTATTTGGTTGGTACCACATAGTCATAAAAGCTATCATCGTTATTGAACATGTTCTAATAATAAATAACAGTATAATATGTGTACAATAGGTCTTCCAAAGGAACGAAAGTCAGTAAATCACTTTATATACATAAAACTCTTTCATAGTCAAATTTTCGACAACTTGGTATTGATCAAAATACAACAAAAATATCGAAATGTAAATGCAGTCCATTCTGATGCTGAAGAGACAATTGGATAGTTTGTAGTTATATGCCGTTTTCAACAGTATGGCAGTTGTGTTACAGCAGCCAATACACCTACATGTTTCATGCCATTCCCAAAACAAAACTTCACACATCATTGACGCCGTGTGGAAGCGCGGCGTCAGTATTGAATAGGTTTTAATTTTGTACCATGGGGTGACGTAATCAAAAAGGGAGCAAACCAACATTATTATTGTTAAGAAAAACTCTGTATTATGTTTGAAAAAAAAAATTCTTTATGAATCAATAAATTGTATTAACTTATTTAAGAAACATCAAAATACGTATGTCTTCTACCGTTATTACAAATCTTTAGACACATTTAATAACTTTTCCCCAACTTCCTAGGCTACGCTTTTTTTAAAAGTTTGATGTACAGCCCGTTACGACACGGTTCATCAAAGCTCAGAAAAAAGTTCACCTTTCCCTTAACTTCCTAAGTTACGCTGTTTTAATTGTTTGATTTACGGCCCCAACATATTTCGGGGGATGTTTTCGCCTATTCGTATATTTTGTTTATATACTCCCGTTTTTGTTATCATACTTCTGCTAAACTGGAAGAAAAATAGACTTCCCCATCTCCTTCCAAAGCTTGTGTCACACTTAACTTATAACTAGAGGCATTAAACCTTTATATATGTTAATATGTAAGCACCTATGCTTTTGTTTTATCTAATTGATCTAGTTAGAGCAGATTTAAAACCGTTTATTGGTAAAAACAAAAAGAAACTACAGCTTGTATGACACATTATAGTTGCAGTCAATGTTAAGCAAACTGTAAACCAAATGGTTTCAGGACTAAACTTGTCATTTCACGACTAAACTTCACATGCTGAATATCACATAGATCGCAGCATATAAAACGTCAGCCAGGTGAGCAATACAGGCACATATTGGCCTTCTTGTTTAAAATAAAGGGACATTTGGCCTTCTTGCTTTGCATCAAAATTCTTCTTGTACTTAACTTGCAAGCGTCCTTTACATAATTATATGTTACCCCTTAAGTTCAATGGTAAATGGATGAGGTTTGACAGCATGTAATTGACAAGCATCAATGGGAAATGACATTTGCCGAGTCAGGATGCGAACTCAATTGATATGAATAGTAACCGACAGAGTCGCAGTCAAAGAAAACCCAAACTGAATGAATAGTGATTGTAGAACTTACATGGCATTTTAACGTTTTTCAGATTTTTGTTGGTCAATAGGGGTTGCTACAGATAGCGAAGTGGTTCACAAATTGTAAGTGCAATGCACCTGCTTTTGATAATCAACATCGCTGTTGTTATCAGCAGAGTCGTGGCTCACCAATACAAACTTATATGAATGAAAATCTTCTTGACTTTTAAAATATTCCAGACTTTTGTTGGTCAAATGGGGTTGCCACAGATAGTGAAGTGTTATACAAATAGCTCGTGCAATGTGCCTTATACCATCGAGGGATCTATGTGAGTATAACGGCCATTATATTTGAGCAACGTCATACGAACACCGACCTACAGATTTTGACTCCGCACAGTCACATTAAAAGCATATTTTAAACGTTTATATATATGTTTGTGAGTTGAAATTCAAAATTCTTATACAAAGACTAGCTTTCTTTTTTTCTTTATTTTTAAAGCCTTATACAATACCAAGACTTGTATATCTGCCTATATATTTTGAAGGCCTTATGAAATGTGAACGAATAAAGTTACTTATCGCAGTATGTTGCAGGCCAAATAAGTGTCAAGCATATCATCCCTGTCTTTTATTTTTAAGGCCAAATAAATATACAAAAATATGTTTCTTGTCTCAGTGTTTAAAAGGCCTGATTAAATATCAAGATAAGCATCCATATCTCGGTGTTTTGAAGGCTTAATGGAATATAAAGACTAACATTATTGTCTTTTAACGTTTAGGACCTAATGAAACTTAAAGACTTAAATTCTTGTCTCTGTTTTTTAAAGGTCTAATAAAATATCAAAAGTAGCAATCGCGTCCCTGTATTTTCAAGTCCTCATAAATTATCATAACTCACATTCGCGTCTTTGCAGTTTGGAGACCGTATACGATATCAAGGCGAACATTCTTGTGTCTTTAGTTCAACAACCTGATAAAATGGCAAGACTAGCAAATAAAACAGTTAGGCTAGTATACTTGTCTTAATGTGTTTAAACCCTGATAAAATATTAAGATTGGCATTATTGTCTCCTTATTTTTTGGACCTTACCATATATACAGACTAACATTCTTGTCTCCGAATTTTAAATGTCAAAAACCAATACCAAGGCTAACATTCTGTATATTTTGAAGGTCTATTTAAATATAAAAAGAGCTAGCATTCATGTCTCTTTATTTTAAAAGGCCAATTATAAGCATCGGATACGTATCACCGGGATTGGCTGTCCATTTATCCAACATATCTACGAATCCATCAACAAAACAACAGTTTGGCTCTGCTATAGTGACCCCGTTAACTACTGGTAAACATCGTTATTGTTTGCAAATGATAAACTCAAGGTAAGTTATATCGTCGTTTGGTTTTAAGTTCTACGGGTTTGTCGTCGGTCCACATAAGCTCAAATCAATTAAGAAGTCATGTGTTAGAGGACGACTTGTTGTAAGTAGGAAATGGTTAAGAATGATATATCAACTATATGTTAACCATGATGTTATCCTCATCCAACTGTGTTTAGGTGTAGGCTGAACTTGAACTTCTCAGAGAGCTCAGTCCCTTAAGGTTGATTTTTAGTTTGAGTTCGAAGCGTTGTCCTAATGTTATTTCCCAAGATGATGTGCAGTTTATCTCATGCGATTTAACATCTATTTTGTGTAGAAATATACTTTATCGAACGAACATGCACACTGGTTAACTTCTGCTTTCAGGACCGAGCCCCGGTAGTTCAGTCAGTAGCGACGCGGGCTGTCAATCCATCGGTTGATGTGCCAACAATCTTTCCGACGTTTGATAAAAGTCAATGCGTCAGTCAAGCATAGTTCGTCTCCAATGCAATACAATACAATACAAGTATATGTGAAACGCAGACGGTTTCTTCAAAAGCCTAATTTGTGAAATAAAGCCAGGATACACATGGATAGGTGAACTGGCCGCAATTGTAATATTGTTAAAAACGGAGTTAAACCTTATTCAAGCAATCAATCAAATCTGCTTTCAGGCGTCATTTTAAAATAAAGAATCTGTTTGTATTTCAATTGTATTTTTTTCTATTTCATTTACAGTACAGTTTATGATGAGCTTTGCATCACAGTCATAGTTGAAGGTAAAGTAATACATATTTGTTTACTTGGTGTTTTACGCCTTTTTCAACATTATTTCAGTTATATCTCGGTGACAGTTCCCTTATACATGATCAAGGGGTAAACAAACCAGTACTGGGTTGAAAATGTAATTTGCCCAATGGCACTCGACTATGACCACCTCGATAGGGATAGAAACAGGGATGTCTGGTTTGAAATCCCCGATGCCACTAACCACCCGGCCGAGTAGATTAGCAAAATACAACAACATTATACGAAAATATTCTTTACAACATATTTAAGCTCAATACGTGCTTTCTTGCTTTTAGCAAAACATTGAGCAATGCTCTACGAAAATGAGCCGTATCGTAATTAAAACATGTTTGTAAACAAAAACATTTCTACCATGTTTTATAAATGCATTGAAAGCACTTCGAGAAAATTTCAAGAGTGCAGGTACAGTATCTCAATATAAATCGTATAAGAATAGGAACAAGCCAACTTCGAATAGCTATACTTTGATGAAAGGTCAACATTCCAAATAATGCATACAAGATTCAAGAAATAATTTAAATAAAAGATGTCTTACTGTGTCTGAACTGACCGTGAATAGCTTAAACACATCACTGTTTGGTGACGAAACTCTTTCATTTGCCGACAATGAAAATATTTTGGATTAGTTCATGCCGACTTACGCGAAAGCAAACGATTCACTAAAAAATAAGCCACTCATCCACTGTATTCCATACTAATTACTGTCATATAATTGAGACTTAGCATCGTTGTTTGTATTAAATCTTACGTTCCTTATGAAACATAACAGTACGTTGTAAACAGTCATATGCTAAAGCTTATATGTCTCTTGTTTAGTCAACAACTCCACATCATCATCATCAACGTCATCATCATCAACATCATCATCATCATCATCATCATCATAATCATCATCAACTTATTAAATATTTAATATTAACATGTTTACTAAATAGTGAAGTTCCTTTATATTTCTTTTCTTTTTTATAATATTGTTCAATAACCGATGAGTACGCACTCCAGCGGGATATGAATTTTATAAGCATGCATTAAATTAACAACCGATGAGTACGCACTCCAGCGGGATATGAATTTTATAAGCATGCATTAAATTAACAACCGATGAGTACGCACTCCAGCGGGATATGAATTGTATAAGCTTTAAGCTATCGTTCTAATCCTATTCCTTTTGAAATGTATAAGTTTATACTAAGTTACTTTTTATTGAATAGAATATCATTAAACAAAACTAGAACAGCTGCTACACTGTTATCAAAAGACAGGAAATGGTTCGAGTCTAATGACATTCGAAATAAAATATCAACATAATTCATCGTTTGTTTTCAGCGGGATCCTCAACATTCCCTGTCCAGGTAAATACCGATGATTTTGTTTTTGAGTAATTTTAGGAATTCAGCTTCATTTGCATGTGCTGTTGGTAGCTTCTATCGATGTCAGGTATTAATTAAGGTGCTTAAGGTATAACACATATCCTCACGGTGACATCTTCGCTAGCCAAGGCTTCATTATATCTAAGCAATTCCATAAGTAATGTAAAGGACAAATCACCTTTGGCTTTCGAAGATGGAACGTTGATGACTCTAATGAGACTTTATGGGTGCACAGGCTAGACTAGGTCTTTAAGAATATGTGCATTAAGACCCCTAAATCTCTTGACGCGACTAGCATCGTTAAATTACGTGATCAACTGTCAACAAAAAGTTAATGCCGAAAAACTATAAAGCAATTATGAATGTATTATTGTAAATAGATGACCTGTATAAACAATAAAGGGGAGAAAATCGTGTCATGCTTACCTTCTGAAAGAAATGACCCGATCAGGGCTTTGACATTGTTTGTCCTAATATTGGCTCGGACTCGGGAGACGAACACGCTACTACGTTTTTAAGAAGTGAGTTAGGAAGCGAGGAAGGAAAATGATCCCCTTTTTGAAACACCAAGCACTCAATGTCCATTTCTGATACAAACTGCTCTACTACACAAACAAGGCAAATATGAAATACACAACGAATTATAATGTTCATCCCTGATAAAAACCTACTGTAAGGTCGAAAATAAATAAAAGTACACAAATTCAAACTGCTTTAGATCGTTATGTTCTACTCATAGTGCCATTTCAAAACAAGTTATGAACATGTATAATTCAGACAAATCCATACTTTGTTCAACCTACGATACCCAAAGACTCCGTCATCCTGTGTGAAGCTAACACGGCTTGTCATCTGGACTTACATTTCACGCCTGGCAGTCTGTTTAACTCATCTCAAACTTGGTAAGTTATGCTAACCGCGTTACAAGACACAGAACTGAGAGATAGAACTCGTAGTAGAGTTCGTGTGATATCGCGGTCGCTAAATAAGTACGTCCCATTAGGTTCGTGGCGTAATTTCAAAATATTCAAAAGGTTGTCATGACATATTATAAGGGGCACTTTTTTATCAGTTCGTGAACGTTATGCAACCTATTCATAACTCTGTAATTACGATGTTGGCCACTGCGTTTTCTTTATTTGTGGTTTAACGCCATATGCAATAGTCTTAAGTTATATAACGGTGACAGAATACTCATTCATGATATTTTGGTTACAAACAAATACGATTCTAGGAAATGTGCCACTATTACCACACCGAGGGGGTTCTAAGTCGGACCATGCGAACCACTTAGTCAATGCATGTTCATTTAGCAAGTGCAACTAGATAAATTAATTCCACAATAATATCGATAATCCATATTGTTTCCGTACTTATAGAAATTGTCTATTATTGTGCATATATGTTTTAATTATCGTCTGCTGGAGACCTGTTTTAAATGGTTAATAAAATGTGTGTCTATTCACAGTCCTACTATCACCGACTTTAACTCCGGAGAAGAGAGCGTACACATTCACTCAAGTATTAAAAATCCCACTGACTGTACAACCGATGTTTCTTATATTCTACCAAGTTCGCAAACCGAAAAGTACCATCTTCTTTGCTTCGAAGTTGGATTGTCATCGTAAGTTATTCCAAAACATTCAGACTTTGTGTGCGTGTGTGCATTCGTGGTTGCGTGCGTATGTGTGTTTTATATGGGTTTATTGTAATTGTCGAGGTTCTTGCATATATTCATCATGAACAGTATCTTCATGTAACAATATTTTCAAAATTCGTCTGCAGCTGATGTTTCAAAATATGTACGCTTGTTATGAAAAAGTTAAGTTATCTTTGCCAAATGATTTCCGATCCTCGGAAGTTATCCCTTTCAATGCTGAGTTTTCAAAAGAAAAATTGTTAGAGTCCATAGCCAATATGCTACTACTGTAGATTCCAAAAGATTTCATAAGTCACTACAGCATCTTACCATTAGGTTGAAAGTTTAAATATCAGCTCATATCTACCATCGTTGACTAAAATATAAAGTGTTTACATTTCAGAAAACGTGGTGAAAAGCGTTGTTTCACAATTCGTGTCGTAGCCAACGTACTGAATGAAAGTAAGTTACATGTACCTACAGTTTTAATGTTCTCGTTTTTTAAATTAAATTGGCCATTTCCAACAAATATCTAGAACGAACCTTCCTTTGGTAAATGTAAAATACATTATCATACACATCTACGTCCCTACTAATGATATTAAGTCATACAATAAAGACAAGGCCATTCGTGTGTTATTGATTTATTTTCAGTATTGAGACCGTGTGCGGGAAAACATGTTTTTATCTATTATTTGAATATGTTCAGTATTGAGAGCATGTGCGGGAAACCATGTTTTACCTATTATTTGTATATGTTCAGTGACGAGACCATGTGCGGGAAAACATGTTCTATCTTATATTGTTATATTTTCAGTATTGAGACCATGTACTGGAAAGACCTGTGAGCACGGTACTTGGTGTAAAGCGGACCTTTCTGTAACGCCCCCTACAGGGAAATGTGTTTGTCCAATAGGATTTAAAGGAGTCAATTGCTCTAAAGGTATTCTATTGTTGATAGTTCAAGTGACCTTTTATTTGAAGTAATATTTTAGAATATATTGCCTTGAAAACCTCTTAGTACAAGCGTATAACATATATATAAATCCGTTATATTGACACAGATTTGAAAACAATGTGGGAAAAGGAGAAATTGCTCATGATGAGGAATTTCTCATTTTGACACAATGATTTTAACTCTATTTAATAGTAATGCTTTAATTGATCGTTATTTTCTATGTGTTTGCCCAATTAATCTTAAAGTCGTCTCTTCAAGTTACAGATTTTCTGAATGTGGGAAGGGTATAATAAAAGGAAACAACAAAAATAATGAAATATAATAAATAATTTAGATTTAACAGACAGACGCATACATGATGAATCATTGTAAGAGTTTAAAAGAAGTAAACAACAGAAATAAAATATATTTGTCCGCTCCGATCCAGGCTCAAACCCGGGACCAATTTGTATCCAATACTAAAATTGTACCATTTTGATACAAACAGTCACCCAGAAGTAATGCAGTATAGCCATCTCCGTATGCAGTCACCTGGTTAAAGATTGGTAAATTAATGGAAATTTGATACGTAGACGGAGATGACATAAACAACGCTACATTAGCCCTTGCCCTTGCCCAAATACAGACTTTTTCTAACGCATTCTAACGTCTCTTCAATAGACGACTTTTGAAAACAATGTGACAAAAGGATAAATTGAACAAAATAATAATTTACTCCTTTTGTCGGATTTTTTTCAAATTTAATCAATAATAAAACTTTCATTTATTGGAATGTTCAACATTTGCGCAAGGATTGTAAACAAAGTCGTCTGCTGCAAAATTATTCCATGTGGGAAAGGGTTTCCTTCTGATGCTACAGCGAATCACTGGACCAGAAACGCTGAAAAGACTAGTGATGTTTGCTTCATTCGTTTGTCTCTGCAAGGAAACCCCTTCAGTAAATACTTAAGGCATAGGACAGTACAGATTTTAAGATTTAGTTGACATCCTCCGACGTTTCCCTGACGATTTCGTTATTGTTTCAAGGTGAATATGTAATAAACTATAAACTATATACTGTAGTGCTGGCAATACAAGAGACCAAACCAGTTAAGGGATATACGAACAGTAGCTCAAACTATTGTTGATATCGTGTACTTTAATTAAATAGAGACCTTTCAGTGTGACCTTGACATTCAAGTGTGCCTCTTACTTTACCTACATACATATTCTCCTATTATGCTTTTATTTCCAATATATTATAGAATCCAGATCATTTTAACTTTGACAATGTTGGGTTTCCGTTACTTTAAAGTCACATACATGAGAATCGAAACAAGTATATACAAAAAAAATACATAAAGTTGTTATGAAAGCGTGATTTTAAATTTAATCCTTGACACTGACCTTCGAACCAACGTAAATTACTAATCAACCAAATTAGCACAATAAATGATAAAATGTGCAAAGATTTGTTCATATGTGTAAATCCTATTTCTTTGTCTATTTAAAATCACATTCAGACATTTTATCAGTTAATAAGAGTTGTACCAAACAACCGCCAGACGTACAGAATGCAAGCACCAATGCGACCGGACAAGGGACATATAACAATGGTTATATCGCAGAGTATACATGTGACAGGAGTCATCATTTCGCTCGATTATCAAGCTCACAATTAACTTGTGACGCTGAGAGCAATCTCTGGTTTGGAACTGAACCTGTGTGTGTCGAAAGTATGTGTTTTAAACGTTTAACCTTTCATTATTTTAGACGTTATTATTTATTGATCCGAAAATCAAATTAGATGCAGTATTTCTGCCAATCAAAACATTGATATGTTCCGACCGGTACACTAGATTGCGTAGCGTGGTTTCTGCATCGCAAACAAATCCCATGTGATGCATGAGAACCGGGTAGTTTTAAACGATTAATTGGTGGTTGGTATGTGATGCATGCTAACCGGGTAGTTTTAAACGATTAATTGGTGGTTTGTATGTGATGCAGGACGATACGATAGGCGTTGATTACAATACGATCTCAGATTTATGTATATATTTAGCATCGCTTCTTTTGAAAACATACAACGTCAGAAGTTTAACAACTGGTAAAGTTGAAGTTCAAAGTAGATACAGAGAGTAAAGCCTTTCTGAAAAATGAGACATTTCTCATTTTGATCTATAAGACAAAAATCTCATTAAAACCAGACCTAAACTGCGCTCGGTCATATATATATCTGATAACTGCCCCCTACAGGTTGTCTCAGATTGATCTTTGTGTCGGCCAATCAAATTGGCGCTTACAAAATCATTTGGATTTAAACACTATTATTGTTTTACTCTAAACTTAATATACTAGTAATTACTATTAAAATACATATTCAGTAGGCTGATATGTTCACACTAATCTTTTCTTTTTGTGCGTCCAGCAAAGATCTGGAGTGTAGTCGGATTTACCTAAACCGAAAAGACGCTGGTTACAAACTGGTGGTATGATTGGAGGATCCGACTAATAAACTATTAACAATTTGTTTTGTTAGGTCAATCTGAATACACCGTATGTTTATCCCTTTTCTTCTAGCCATACCAACAGCCTGGGATTACCTGGGTTGAGTCGCTATGGATTAGTCGGTTACCACGATAGATATCAATGTCGTTAGTTCGAACCCCGGCTCTGCCATTATTTCTTTTTACTGATTGACAACATTCATTTTGAGTAGCGTCATATGTCTTCTACTAGTACATAATCTGATCTGAATTGCATTTTTAACATCCGGATAACATATTATATTATATTTCACGCAATATGACTTAATTCGGTTTTCTTATTTAACACATACAGGTATTTGTGGTGGAGTTGCTGCTGTTGATGGTGAGTTTATCGATCATTTCTATATGCACCGACGTCCGGGAAAGTCAGCGCGAAGACATTTGCGACGATTCTATATTCAGATAACCCATACGCATCCCCTCAGTCGGATCTACATCTGCATTGTTTACCAATTAGTCACATTAATTTTGAAGTAACCTCTTGCAATCAATTTGAATGTGAAACTTGATAGCATGGATACATTTGTAATCTTAAGTTTATAACAATGTCCCTTATATTGCTATTATTTTCCTGAATCACACGCTTAAACCGATCTTTAAAATTGTTGCGTGTTCCGTATTTTATAATTTACAGTAGGGCTCTCTGATATTTAACTTAATTCGACATCCTGTGCATTTTCAGAAAGGCCTGATCCTAAATTAACGTACACGTACACGTACCTTTCAATTTCATTGCCCAAATGTACTCATCGGTTCGTTGTGAAAATAAGAAGCACAGAGCACCCTCAACTTCTTATTCAATGCAGCTTTTTTAAAAAAAATGAGATACCTAATTTGAAGTCATATAAAATGACATTTTTAAATTTAGGTATTGCCGTTTTACATACAGTATATTGGTTAGCAATGCGATTTCAATTTGTAGAAACTGTAAGCAATTGTTTCAATGGCATATATATGTCTGAAATACTGTTACAAGTAGTATATTTATTTGGATTGATTTGTTTTTATTTATTTCAGCACACAAACTTTCTGTAAGTACTCTTATTGAATTATTTCACACTAATATGTATTGCATTTTTCAGTGGTGTTTATGAATCGTATAAGTTACGAGGTTTCTGCCTTGACTGGGTAATTATCGTGGTGGGGTATTTAAAACCGGCAGTCCCAGTTTCGATCGATATGCCACCTAGTGGCGGTAATAGTGGAGTGTCTATGGACAAGGAATATGTCCTAGCCTAGTACTGGATAGTTTACACAGTGATCATGTATAAGTTTTTTGTCGCCGACATAAAACTTAAATAATATTGAAAACTTCCATTATTTTACTTTTGATTCTTGTTACGTTACTCGCAATGGGTTTGTTCCGTATTACGTAATAACTTACACCACCTTGACGAAAGAAATAGAAACAAAACTTCGCGTGTCTTAGTTGGTCGAAGTAGACGTAGAGTTGGATTACCGTGAACTGAAAGTTGAAAGCTTGTTTCGCAATCGATGTAAAATAAAAAAAACAAATGCTGAACTAAACTTACTGAGTAATGTATGGCTTCACTTTATCATGAAAATGTAAATTACTAATTAAAAAATGCACGTGTTCCTCATTCTGCAAGATATTACATATCAATGAAATATTACGAGGGCTATATGAAGACATGGTGGAATATGCTTCTTGTCCAACTTTAACCGACGTTGTGAACAGCGGAGATCCAGATCCGCCTGCACCTCTATATAAGTAGTTAAAATGAATTATAGCAAAAAGACTCTTATTTAAGTATGGCATCGTATACAATCAACCAATACTACTAGAGCTTCCAATTGTTCGTTTCCGATTGGCCTGATGTCTGCACCAACAACAAACATAACCTGTTTGGTTTTTTTTCAGATAAGATCGATTAGTGAAAACAAATCAAGCTGTTCTTGTCCCATACGAGTAGCATTTAACACCAAAAGGAGAACCCAGCCGTTAAACAGATGCCCAGAGACGTCCATGGTTAAATCTCTCCAATATGCGGGGTACGGGGCTGGAGTAATCACTGGGATGTATGTAATCTGTTTTGTCCTGTACATCATCATCCGGCGATTGAGGACAAACGGCAGACGACAGAAAATAGTCAAAAAAGTCCAGAGGACGCCTAAATAGTATATTGAGTGAGGCTGATGGCTGATGGCGTTACGCATTTCACGTCTTTATCACAGCAGACGTTTTTCTCCGTTGAATTTTGATATGTTTATCTTAAAGTTTTATTTTGTCTTGTTTACAAATTCGGAATGCAAAACATATTTCGTGTGAAAATTTTCTCTGTTCAGCTTAGGAAGGTTTCTCTTTAATTTGGTTTTACATGCATACATTTATTTCACTTTTATCTTACAACAATCGATTTCTTTGAATGTTGATATGTATTTCTTACACGTTTAGTTCATATTGTTCACCTATTAGGAATGAAATCCAGCAAAGTTTACACACTATCCGCATGTTAGGCAGACCTAATTAGTCCCTATAGAACTGTCCTGGTCTAGAAAATGTAGCTTAACACCAACTGACTGCATTTCATATGAAACACTGTGTTTGAATTCATGTAGTATCTTCTTAAAAAGTAAAGGAGCAGTCTGTTTTCTATTTTAAATTTGGAGACCTTTTGTCAGTATAATTTTATTTTGGGGCGTGAATGACATATTATACGGAAGTATTTAACAGCAGAGCTTTTCTTCCTTGGAGATTTACAACATGTTCTCTATATATTT
Organism: Serripes groenlandicus; assembly: GCA_031761405.1. Classification (NCBI taxonomy): domain Eukaryota; kingdom Metazoa; phylum Mollusca; class Bivalvia; order Cardiida; family Cardiidae; genus Serripes; species Serripes groenlandicus. Next base: position 41,770,379 of record JASEVX010000007.1, read on the forward strand.
CACGTCTGCCTTGTTTTCTCCTTTTGATACAAGTGTAACATTTTCAGCATGCTTTTTCCCTTTTGAATTGAAATATTATTTCCAATTTCTATGATTTGATTGTTTTTGCTGATTTCAGGTGTACTTTATAGATTTTTCTTTTTGTTATAATGTTAGTTTGTTAGTTATACCAAATAACCAGGAGTAAAGCATTTGCATTAATACACATGTATATTATAGCAGTCATTGTTCCCTTGCATTTAGACATGTCTTTTCCAATATATTACACTTTTTGTTTGATTTTTTAATATTTTGAACACATATAGTGTAATTTTCAACCACTTTGTTTGTTTGTGTGAAAGGTTTTTTAAGACGATTTCAACAGTTTTGTCGTCATACCTCGGCATTTCTTGGGTAAATTACAAGTACTAATAGTAAGCTAATCCTGGCACCTATGTATCAATTGTAATGCTATCCCCGAAAACCTGCGCGTCAAGGAGGGAAACCACTTCTACCATTTTAAAGTGTATGGTATTACTCGACCTGGATCAAATCATCCTGGGCTCCCGTTCTCAATGTGGACCAATGTAAACCAACATGTGTGTACTAGGTACATGAGCTGTCAGCGCATCCATGCTATAGTTTTCAAAGTTGAATTGTCCATTGAAATGTCTTATAAAGCTTCTTTGGCTAGTTCGTGACCAAACCAGGTACAGGTCCAGGATGTCAGCCTTATCTTGATTTACCATGATCGCATATGCCCTGAATTTATTTTCGTAAAGCAACAATATATTGAATGTGAATTCCGGCTTATCTTATTCCACCGTTGAAGAACGTCAGACAAAAAACGTCATTCGGAGACTTGTTGTAACTCTCCCCCACTTGTAGGCGCAAAACTGACGCATCTGCAGCAGACGACTATTGAAAACATTTCGAAAAACAGAAATTGTTGAAACCGAGCAATTTTTTCTTCTTCCACAATGTTATCAACTCTATCAAATGGTTTAACTTCAATTTGTAGAGGATTTCCATGTTTTGCTAAGATGTTTTCAAAGTCGTCAACAGCAGATTTGTCGTATGTGGGACAGGGTTAAATAAGTGACAACAGTTTACAGAGGCCGCTATGACATTAGTTCCACTAAATGACTAACAGGTGCACAGTCCGGTCTCGGTCCTCTCTGGTCGCAAAGCCCTGACCGTCGGTTTTCATGTGACGTGGTTAAGTAATGACTTATCGCACTATTCCCGAATTATCTTTGCCGGGGATCAAACTCTTTTTCCACTCTACCACCATAACACCCTGTTACTACGATGTATTAACAATTGAAAAGGTAAAGTAAAGTGTTTGTTTTTTACAGCGTCACACTTTTTACAAGCGCCAGCCATTTCTGGCCCATGAGAACCCTTAGCACGTTTTCTTTCCGAATCATGTCCGTTTTGCCCGGCACCAGGCAGGCAGACATACGGTACCATAATTCAACTCGCTGGTGGTTCTCCAACCAGCCATATCAGAACGGACCCACTGTCGCCAGCCACTGGGATTTGAACCTTCAACCTCCCGCTCCCGAAACGGATGCCTTAACCACTAGGCTATTTCGGTATCGGTATATAACTGATGATTGTTGAAAGCATTACACCAAACAAATCGTTGATCCCTTAGTTTACGAATATAGCACCTATGGACTCGTCCTTATCCGACTTTGATTAAACCTTCCATTGTTACAGACGACATTTGACGTTTACAACTTTTTTTCAAACATTGTTAGTGAAGGAAAAACTGGTTAAAATAATTTTTTTTTTTTTTTTTTCTTCAGTATTTTTTTTTTCTTAGCTCGTTATTGGAAGCAACCAGTAGGCGGCTTCCTGTAGGGATGCTTAGAACTTTCGGACGAGGAGAATATTTAGACCTGCCAGCGTGACTACATATCGGGATTTCTCTTTGTCCTTACTAAGTACATTAATTTAAGGTAATGACTTTTAAAACATCCCTTTTACACTCTATATACATGTGTGAGTTTTACAAATTAAAAAAAAAAGACGAAGGCCAGTATATTAATTGAATGTATGTACATTTGTATTTAAGCGAAATTCATACTGTATCTAGTCTAAACAGTAAATGTGAATTGGTTATCTGCCTCATACGCTTTATAAGTTTGATAGTATGTTAAACCGGCAACCATTAAACAACGATTTAACCGATTGAAGAAAAAGGGCAAACAACAGAATGATGTCAAGAGAGTTCATAACACGCCTCAATGGTATATGGATTGATGCCTCTGGAGATGCCAGTAGCCTATGTCATCTGTCTACTGCGGATGACGTTTTCTTTCTACAATTGTTTCCCTACGTTTCTATTTGTGGTGCGTTTTAACTATGATACAATGTACAGGAATGCCGAAATGTATATTTTGGATATAATACAGCTATCTATTTCGTGTTGAATTTGCACAAAAAGGTTTCACAATATCTTACACTTTAATTGTGTTATACAAATGAGACACAGACACGTACAATTTCACGTGTGTATCAAAGCCAGCATATTTCCTTTTAATTTAATAATGTTGTCACCAAGCATTTTACCTCTTCTTAATTTAAGGTTTTTTTAATCTCTTACACCATTATTTTGATAATTTTATCTTTGAAACACGAATAGTCGATTATCGTAAGTAGCAACAATTCATTTTGAGGCAATTAATTCGTGAACTTATCAGTTTGTAAAATATAATTATGTTGTAATGAAACCACATTTTCATTCAGGATCTTCAACATGAAGTAGTCTGACTCATGGAAAAAAAATCACTCCTTAAAAATAGTTTTTGGTTAAAATATGTCATCTCGATCTGACATGGAAACAATAGATTATTTTTGTATCATCCGGTTATGTACTCGCAAGTCGAGCAAACACAATATATTTCTTCGAGTTATCGACTTGTTCGAGTTATCCATTCATGCATCCTTAATTGATTTATTCTTTCTTTTCAGATTTGCTAATTATTTATACTCAATTGTATTATGAGAATCAAGTCGATGATTAATTCATATTAAGAAAACTGTGCAGCAGCAGTTCGAATTTTTCGTCTGGGCAATCAGAACTGCTGCTATTCTGTTTTATAAAGACCGACATGTTGCAAGAAATTGCTCCAGTTTAGCTATATAAAAGAATGATCTCATCTTCGAGCTATCGAAAGACCACTGTTAACGAATTCACAAGTACATGTATATGTTTTTTTTCACTTAATAAAGTCTTTAAGACGGATAATCCTTGTGTAGAACTCATAAACCTATGTATAACAACCAAGGCATACATCTGTCTTTTAGCATTCCGTCATGTCTTGTGTAATTTCCTTTCATATAAATACACACACAGATTTATATGGAGAATCTCCACATTTGAAAAATATACATATTGCATTGAGTTGAAAATATTATGACTAGTGGAGAAATTGCTTATCATGCGCAATTCTCCCTTTGCCACATTGTTTTCAAAAGTTGTCGGCTGCAAACGTCAAAATGCGTCTATGTGTAAAGGTTATTGGTAGAATATCAAACTTTTAAGTCCACGTTTGACTTAATTGGAATTACTGGAAAGGAACATCCATTCTTAAGGGTTTTTAGCAAGGAGCTCGTTAGAGCTCAAAAACAAATTCAGATAATCGATTCCGAATGATAACATATATACTCAAACATTCAAATTATTTAAATGATAATAAAATAAATTGTTGACAAAATATAAATATACGGTAAATGTGCAAGTGAGCCTAGGCGACGGAATTTCCAAAAATCCTCTGGAATAAAATGTATTTTCAGCGGTAACGTTAATCAGGAATCTAAGTACTAGAGTATTTCATTTTAGATTCCTGCGTAGATACATCAGATTCTCAACCAAAACTAACCTGAGCAACCCCAGCAGACGGAATAAGATAGTCAAGTCCCAGTTATAAAACAAATGATTTAAATGACATATGTTTTTTTATCAAGATAAAACGCTTCAATACTAAATAATTCGCTAACTCGTGTATCGGTTTATAATTATGTTATAAATAAAATCCTCCGAATAGAAGTGGCCGCGTAACGTAGCGGTTAGCATATACGGCCGTGAAGCGGGAGACTACAGTTCGATTCCCGCTTTGGGCAGATATTTTTGTTTTAAATGAAAAATATAATATTTTTTGTCTTATAAATTGCCGATATCAGTGGTGCAATTGTCATTTAACACCGCTGCAATAAACTCTTTCAAAATGTTGGGATTTAAAATGAATTCAAAAGCAATGAATTTAAAACTATTCACCTATGCGTTATGAAAAACTAAGACATGATTAAATCGTGTGTATGATGTTTTACGTCGCTTTTAACAATAGTTCAGTGAATGCACGCTGAAGAAAATGTAGATAACACAGAATTTTATCTCTGCTTTGAAAGTAAAATTGGACTCTCAATATAGTTATCATTTTTAGTTTATTGTGATTTTGATATGAAATGTATATGTGTTAATTGCATTAAAAAAACCACGGCTAAACATCCATTGTAAACCAGGAGGTGTGCTAAGCAGAAACTAACCAGATAGCAGATGCGCATGTGTATGCCAACTTTTAGTATATCGATAGACCATCATACTGTGTGTACAGTATTTTGCTTTACTCCTTTATCATTTAATATATGGATATATATGGATATAAAGTGCTAACTAACAAGGTGCTAGTGTAAAGTGTTCAGGTTAGACTTTTGGGATCGGTAAATCCATGTCCAAATGTTATCTACAGTTAGCCCCATGCTGTGAGCACTTTCAGTGTTTGATTATTCCTGCTCTTGTAGTTTCAAAGATAGCATATGTCCCTTAACTGGTTCTTGTCACATTCAAGTTATATTCAAGTTATACATGTAGGTATATCGAAATTGAAATAAGAACAGAAAATCGCACACGTTAGAACAGTGACATATATGTCTCTGGTTAGAAGGATAGAAATATCGAGGAACAAGATATTCAGAAGGAAAAAGAGAAGAAAAACATTAACTTCAGTTCAATGAACAAAAACTTTTTGCCAAAAGGAACATTGTTCATGATTATTTCTCCTTTTGCCACAATGTTTTCAACTACATTCTATAGTTCACCTTTAATGTATAGAGTTTGTCCAACGTTTAGTCTGTCTGTTTTCAAAGTTGTCTGCTTTAGATTTGTTGTATGTGGGAAAGGGGTAAACTATCATATATAGTTCACCAGAAGATTGCTTGGAAAGTATGTTTTGATGAGTACTGTTGAAAAACGCATGAGTATGTAAACTGGTCGTCGTGATGTGACTGAAAAAGTGTTGAAAACGGCGTTAAACCCCAATCAATCAATCCACAGAAGAGACAATTAGAATATACACTCACATTACGCGTCTATTACAGTCTATAACAGTAAATTCCACCTACCCGTATTTCTCAGGTTTCAATGATGCTTGTTTGTTGTTTGAAAGGCGATTCAGAAATCTGTCATTTATAATATTAAAGCCAATTAACTTACCACCGTCAAATATCTTGTCTGTTGAAGACATGGATAGTATTCAGAATCACAGTCAACCTGATATGTATAAGCGGCACTACGCGAAAACCAACCGTACCGCATTTGCGACCAATGCATATCTAGAACAGCCAGTACAGTCAGTGCAGTCTGATCTGAGCATGTATTGTTTGACAGTAAGTGATAACAAGTTTCAAAAGGTTTCTGTAAATCAGTGTACATTGGGATCCATAGAAAGGATGCGGATGCAAGTTATCCCCAAGAGCAATTATTATCGTTGGTTTTTATCAGGGCCCCGCTCATATATCTACATGTAGCTATGAAATTGTAAAATATAACAACAGGAATGTTTACAAGATTGTCAATCTCGTCGACTTGGGCTGCTTTTGTTTAGTAGTGGTAGACCGTCTGCCTCGGGTGCGAGAGCTCGCGGTTTCGACCTCGGGCTGGGTCATAGAAAAGACTTTCAAAAGTGTATAAATGCTTTCTGTTCTTGGCGTTCATGATTTTTTGGTTATAATAACTACCGACGCTAGCGACAGGATAACTTGACCAGTATTGCAAATCAATATCCAAGGGAAACGTAATGATATAGCTAAAAAATAAATGTTGAAAAACCATACAAAAACGGGTACAGCTTGACTGACTTATGCCCGTGTCGACTTTCTTTCCCAACCTTTTAATCACCTCTTGGAATCCCTAGCCGACATCAACACCGACGCAAACGCCGATAGCTTGCCTTTTCTTCGAAAAGTCAAGATATAAAGGCTCAGAATCGCTGCTAGAAGGTCCGCGAGGGTTCAACAATGGCTCTCCTACGTAGTCATTTAATTTGACAGTATGGACATCTTACCCAAGAACTGAACAGAAAATATCTGAGATTGAAAAAGAACTTCTTTCGTGTTCCTTGAGGTATTGGTCACCCTCATAGAAGCAATTTACATTATTCCGGAAATGATTGGAGCCAGATACTTGGTTACAGGAGACTCTTCGAGTCGTACACAGGATTTAAAAAGGTCGTCTCACAATTGCATCGCAGTCTTAAGATTAGTTACAATCGGGAACAAGTCTTGATGGATCGTGTTGAGGTCTTGAGAAGTCATATCTAGGTCGTAGCGAAGTCTTGTATTGATGGGGTCGCAGATGGTAAGCGAGTTTCGTGTTGAAAATGTTCCATGCTGTCCTTTAAACTTCGCTAACACCTGTCGAGACCTCAACACGACCAATCTGACGTCGCCTTGAGTATGTGACGGCTATCATCGACTTTCACTTTGGTCGGGGGAAGGTCATGAAAATGTTATATAATAAAGACTGCATCACAAAACAAGATACCTGGCGGAGGCAAGGCCTTAATCCAGGACTGAAGTTTGCCTGTACCATGATTCATCGGGCATCCAGCGACAGTCAGAGCAGCATACATTGGGCCTTAAGGGTTCCCATTAACACCAGGTCAATGTTTTTCCTTGAAGTCAGCGAAGCCACCATTGTTGAGTACGATTCAGAGGTAATCCTACCCCAGCACCCCAGCGGAGTAGAAGGAAATCGCAAATGAATTTCTCCGCAGATGGAACTTCCCACATGCGTGCGTTGCATTAAACGAAAAGCACGTTGTGTGAAAGTGCCCACCAAATACCCTGATCTACCTATCTACCTATCATAACAACGAGGGTTTCTTCTCCATAGTCCCGATGGCCCTTGTAGATGCGGGCTATATCTGGCTTGATGTTGGGTCAGGTGGAGCAGCTTCAGACGCACACATTTACAGCGAGTGTGAGCTAAAAGAAGTTCTGCAGAACAAGATCATTGGCTTTCCTGATCCTAAGTCACTTCCTAGATATGACAGACATCAGGGAATATCACGTGAAACGGTTTTTCAACGGATGTCTTCCGTCAGCGTCTGTTCACTGTCGTGTCACTGTCTGATCTCTGTCGGATCGCATTCAGGACAAACGGGATGCTATCGGGACATATTCTTTTTACCATGCGAAAGATACAAATTGGATCCGAATCGGATTGAGAACGGGATATTTCGGACGAATTCGGCTGGAAACGGCTTTCGTGATTAAATAAATGTTTTTACAAATTTTGATTAACTTTGAATTTTCAGCCAGGAATCGAAGGAAATTGATATCAGACTTTTGACGAATTCTAATCCGGAATGGTCCTATCAAGGACGGCAGTAAAAATCCTGAATGTGTGACTGAGGCTTAAGGAACTTTCCAAGTGCTTAACAGATTGTGATTGTTTATTGTAATTGGCTCTTGTTTTGAGCGATCATCTTGTTTACACTTTGAAGATAGTTTGAGCCTTTTCCATAAACAATACATCTGCATCAGATTACTTTGAAATCATCCATTCAGAACTATGGAAAATCTATTGTAAATGATAAACGTATTTGAGGCAATGGCAGAAGACATATTCTGATGAGGAATTACTCATTTAGTCACAATATTTTCAACTTTATACAATATTTATATTTTAAGATCGTGCGATTTTCCATATATCGCGTTTTTGGGTCGTCTGCTATAGTGCTGTTGTATGTTACACATGATTATTTCGTTTCAGTTTGCCTGCAAGAATGCACCATTTGCGTCAATTTGCACTAAAGTATGCACTTGTTATCATTAAACACATTTAAATTTAACAATATCTTAGTTGATTCTTATAGGTCTATCCCGCGACGGGTCAAACTAAAACGTTATAAATTGTGGACGAGACTTGTGTCCTTCACGCTCAGGAATAAACTATAAAGCAGTACTGTGATTTACCCCAGAATACATCGTTGCATAACTAAAATACTGTTCAAAGTGGCATAAAACAAGTGAACGAATTATCCTATAATCTTTATCAAGATGTCGAAAATTAGTGATTTTCACAATAACTTTAAAACCAGAAAGCGGTAAGTTATGAAAAGCGATATTCATCTGTGCTTTTTTTTTTAAACAGGATCGATAATTTTGCAAAATCTTTGAAAGAAAACCTTGAATATGTGGTTCAATTGATTTTAACTAAATTCTATATAATTATATGCTTAACAATTTTCAAGCAAAAAAAAAATGTTGTTTTAATCTTTTAAATTGAAAAGAACAAGAACGCTTCATATGTTTGAAATTGTTTATCTCACTTGACATGTTTGTATCCCTTTCTTACTCTGATGCACACTTTGTTTGACTGACTTTGTTGGAAAATAGGGATTATCAGAACGGGTACGAGCAGATGCGATCATAAAATATTCCGAATTATTAAGTTTGCAGTGCTGATAATTTCCTTTTCTACATATGGCGTAACAAATAATGAAATTAAATTGTCGTTTGACTTTCAAGCTCAAGTTGGCATATAAACCTGAACAGAACTAACGAGGTATATTAAACTGCAACGTATCCATTGTGAAGCCCCATATATATATATTGTGCTATCGACAAGTGCCGAGTAAAAGATGTAATTTGATTGGTCGATTCAGAAAGCGCATGACCGAAAGCTCGATACGTTAATGCAATTTGAATCCAATGTCTTATTATATCTTTCATTGTTATGACATAAAGAACGAAACGTTGACTGAAGATATGGCTATACTCTACAGTTCGGTTTTAAAGATAAAGATCCATCTTTGGTTACAAACTGTAAATACGCTGAGGTATATGATCGAACATAAATTACGTAATGTCGTTTTATGCATGTATCTGACAGGACGCTGGATCAAGCTATTATCACTTTGCCCAAAGCATGTTTTCATTGATTAGCTGCCCTTGGCTTGAGCAATTCCTCATTTTGCCACAATGTGTTCAACTCTATTCAATAGCCATACTTTCATATATGGTGAATGTGCATATGTGGTCCATATATAACAGCAATACGTTCAGCGAAAAACATAACATTGAGCGTTTCAGCTATGCGGAATACTGTTTTATAAATATAATCCGTGCCTCTTATTCGAATATAAAGTTACCAACACATGATGAAACCAGAGCCACCATATTTTACTAACGAGTAGCGATTCATCAACAAATGGATAAGTTCATTCTCTCACACTTGTATCTGCAACACATGGAACAATATCAACAACGAGTAGCGATTCATCAACCAGTGGATTAGTGCATTCTCTCAAACTTGCATATACAGCACATGGCACAATATCACCAACGAGTAGCGATTCATCCACCAATGGATTAGTGCATTCTCTCACAATTGTATATACAGCAAATGGCACAATATTACGACATCCATTCAAATATATTTTCGATTGTTTGTTTGTACCATGTTGTTTTTCGCCGCTTTCAACCATGTTTCTGTTGTATCACGGCCTGCCAGTACTGCTGGTCCATTTGTCATGACACCAGCGAGTCGGTCGCAATGCTAACCCTTCACTCATGAGCACTAACAAGAGGAATGGTTAATTCATCACCAATCGACGCGTCTGCAGACGACTTCTAGGTGGTTGAGTATACCCAGGAGTGTTTCAAGTCATGAATATGTTCCCGGTACTTTTTATATGATCTGTCCCACGAGAAAACCAACATTATTGCCTCTGCGTAATGTATCGACCCAGATCAGCCTGTGCAGTCCGCACATACTGATCTGGGCCGACACATTCCGTCTCATGGGGATAGAAGAATAGAGTAATGATTCCTGAAACAGAACATCCACAGGAGGCGGAAAATGTCTATCCGGGTGAGCCTGCGCGGCATGATTAGGCTGATCCAGGTTTATACTTTACGCAGAGGCCACACTGTTGGTGTTATCGCGGGACGGCTCATACGTTAACAACCAGTCATTATGATAATAGTAATAACTCTAGAGCAAGACTACATGAGGTTGTTAAATGTATACACATTATAGGGAATATGCAATCAGAATAGATTAAGATCAATATGCAATTCCAAGCAATCTAGTTCGGATATGTCCATGTGAAGATATAGCCTGAAAAGCTTACAGTACATTTTAATTGTCACTTTACCCTTTGACAATTAGAGCATGGATGCGCACAATTATCACTACGCATATTCACATATTCAAAAAACGCAAAAGTTGGTTTTCCAGGAACAGAGCTCATCAGTACATAAATACGATATACGTGTTTCAAGGATAAAACAATCAAACTTATAGGGTAAAACATTGAACAACTTGACGAAATGAAAAAGAGAAAAAGGCGGCTATAATATATAAATGAAATGTTTTAATCTTGGTTACATTTATCTGGTTATCTAACAAACTAATAGTATTACAAAAACTATATCAAAATGAAAACGGAAGCTGTGATGTAGACATGAAAACAGAAACGACGGACACGTTAAAGTTAACAAAAAGAACTTATCTTTACTCAAAGGGAAAGAGTTCTGGTACAAGACACGGGTGGTCAACTTACTCGTGAACCATACGTTGTAAACAAGAAAGTAGCGAACGCTATTGAGACCAAATTGTAAATTCAAGGACCCAAGCAAAGGTCATCTGTTACATGCACTACGTGGTTCATAACACAGTATTCAAAAGTGCTCGTTAACGATATTGAAAAAGAAGCCTCTCCAGATTTAAAATTGAAACATCTCCTTTCATATAGGCGCGTTGTCTATTAAAAAAACAAAGAATAGAATAGTGTAAGCCAAAGCAGCTGCAATATTGAAATATAATAGGGTAAGAAAAACATAACGAAAGCAACTTAAAGTTACTGCTGTAAGATTCGCATGAAATAGGTTCTTCGCTACACAAAAGTAGAACACAATAAACATTTTTTTTCAAATTTGTTCGAAGCACAGATGATCTACAATATTATCATGAACTAGAGTTTGTATATATAATAAAGACAAACTAATAATAAAAATAAAAGTCTTCTGAAAATGTCTGCTGTGATAAACACGTGAACAACGTAACTCTTTTAGCATTAATCAAAATTCCAAGATGATCTACAATATTATCATTAACTAGAGTTTGTATATATAATGAAGGAAAATAGAATAAAGTCTTCTGAAAACGTCTGCTGTGATAACCACGTGAACTACGTAACTCTTTTAGCATTACTCAAAATTCCAGTTAGGCTTGTTCTGGACTCTTTTCACACTATTCTGTCGTGTGTTGTTCGTCCTGAATCGCTTGATGATGACATGCAGGACTAGGCAGATAACATAAACCCCAGTGATTCCTCCAGCCCCGTACGCCGCGTGTTGGAGAAATGTCGCCGTGGATATCTCGGTGTTTTTTTCGACTTTCATTGGACAAGCACAGTTCTCTTTTTCTTCTTTGATCAAACTTATCTGGAAGAATGAAAGATGCTTTCCAAGTCACACGAGTACTGACATTTCGAGGTTCTAAATTGAATATTTAGTACATTATGGTTACTTAAATAATGGTATTTTATCATACTATGTTTTCACTAGCTTTACTGAGGCACAGGCGGATCTGGATCTCTGCTTGTCAAAAAGCCGGTTAACGTGATACGTGGGACATAAATCAATCATTTCATGACCAAATCAGCAACAGCGGCATGTCAATGTGTACGGGGCATATATATTGTGTGCAGTGTACTGTTTTTTAAAGCAAATACAAATATATGTCAGTTAGATTCTCAAATTAAAGAAGTAGTAGTAGATAAACCATGTTTAGTTATGTTTCTGTAAGTATTTGTTTTTTACAGTGTAATTATATTATATATCATCAATCTGAATATCTGTTGGTTAAATTTCAATGTGTTTGTATTAGTTAGATTTAAACAATTAGATTTAAACAGAACAAATTCACTGAAAACTGCAAAGGTTTATCGAAATAAAGCAATTCAGTAAAGAATACTTACAGAACGTTTGTGAGCTGAAATAAATAAAATAATATCGATTCAAATATATATATAAAATAATGTTTACAATATAGTTTCTAAGGTCTTTGGAAAAGCGACTGAACATGATATGATTTTTTATTTATTGCTTTTATTTCCTTCATACTTTTGATAAATAAATTTAGCTTAAATAAGAATATGTTATAATAAGATTTATTCGAAATATGTTGTAAATTGTCGAAAATGACGTCATCTTGTAACAGTGGCGTCATCATCAACTAACGTTTCTTCAATGTCTGAATGTTTACATGACGTCCAATAAGATCCCCCTATTTAAGAACAATGCATTGAACTCGTTGCTGAAGGTGATTCATGTTGTAAACGGAGAAACGTTGATTAGTTTCGTTGCAATAAGCGTATTTTCACAAAAGAATTGAATGGTGTGTTTTCATTTAGATCATATGTTTCAAACAAATCCCTGGAAGGAACACACTTTATTTAGAATTCAGTTTACTACCATACCCTTTTTTAGCTAATAAAGAGAAAAGTACATCACCCTAAAAAAATGACTATTTTTGTTTGTAAGGTTCGTTTATATTTAGGCAGATTCCAATGTCATTTAAACAACGAACAGCCAAATGTGTCGATCCTACTGCCAGTGTACCAGTCCCAGAACTGCGCTTATAAATGTATTTCACTTCAAATTTAGTTATTATTAATATACAATAGACACTAAATCTCGCCATAATTTCAAATGCGTATATTTGAAACATCTCAAGTATATATAAATTAATGGACAAATTATACGACCAAAGTCGTAAACAACATTTTTTGAATGCGCAATGTAAACTGTTTTCAATAAGAACAGAATATGCACATAATGCATATCTCTTCAGAACGTTGTCTCTATGGAATACGAAACATGGTGACTTTCTTTCTGTGGTCAATTCATATAAAATGCATATTAGTTATGGTAACTTTCATTGTTTTCGTAAAAAGATGTGTATATGACACATACTACTCAGAAACAAAACAGGAGCAAAATAAGAGACCTTTACTCAACTAAATCCAAACAAAATTGAAAGCTTCCACCAAACAGTTTCTTTCAGAAATTACTTGACAGTTTATGTCACTATTTGGCAAACAGTGCACATTTATATCATACTAAGCAGTTAATTGAGTATAGACATGTCCAAATGTCCTCGCGCCCATTTACATGTAGAAATAACGGATACACTCACCAACAACGGCAGCATCTCTAACACAAATACCTACACATGGTAAATAAGAAAACAGAAATTAGTCATGTTGCGTGAAACTCGACAATCACATGATTAAATAGGAGCTTATATCAGATTACATACGCCTTCAGTCAGGACTTAAACCGTTCTCCAACGACTTACAGATTCGCTGGAGATTAACGCCACTTTACACCACACATCATCTCTATATTGACTATTCGCCCCATTATTGGAGTATATATGACACTAGTTGAAATGCAATGTGTCATTTATATGACCGAACGAATGGAAACGCCGGAATTCGAACCCAAGACCTCGGTTAAGTAAGACATCTTCGTTTACGACTAAGTCATCGGGATTGAACTGGATCTAAAGTATTTATGAATGTATGGCTAGAAGAACAGGAGCGACCATACGGTGTAATCAGATATACATTAGAGAGAAACAAACAGATATTATCTAGAAAACTCCAGAGATAGATCAATCCGATTACATTGTTGATCTTCGCTAATCGTGTAAAAATCAAAATCAAACATGAGCACGCATCAAATTTTAAATGTATTTAATAATTAAATAAGTTATTTGCTAGTATACATTTATATTCAGAGTAAGACAATCTAATTAAATGAAAGTAATTTCTTCTTGACTATTTGGAAAATGGCCATAATCATTTACTCGTGCATGCATATTAAATGGAATATTGAACTCATAACTTTCCGAAAGAATGGATGCCTATTGAGTATGTAATATAAAACAAAAGTTTAAATAATCGAACTCATACTTTCGACACACCGAGGTCCACTTCCAAACCAGCGATTGCTCGCAGCGTCACAAGTTAAATGTGAGCTTGATAATCGAGCGAAATGATGACCCCTGTCACATGTATACTCTGCGATAAAACCATTTTTATATGTCCGTGGTCCGGTCGCATTGGTGCTTGCATTCTGTACGTCCGGCGGTTGTTTGGTACAAATCTCATCAACTGAAAAAGTGTCAGAAGGGGTGATTTTACATTAGCAATAGAAAAATAACCAGTAGTTACAAACATGGTCAAATCATACCACTTTGTATCATTTACTCTGCTTATTTGAATGCTTAATCAGTTATGTTGGATAAAAGAACAGTATCACATCAATCGTCAAACTGTTTTCATTTTTAGATAATGTGTTATGAAATTTCGTGTTTGCATAATTACAAAGAAATGTTGTACACTTTCTCCTTTTCCCACAACGTTTTAAATCTGCGTCAGCATACCAAATAGTATACTAAAAGGTCTCAAATTGTGACGACAAAAATAAAGTCACTTGAACTATCACCAATTGAATACCTTTAGAACAATTGACTCCTTTGAAGCCTAGTGGACAAACACATTTCCCTGTAGGGGGCGTTACAGACAGATCAGCTTTACACCAGGAACCGTGCTCACAGGTCTTTCCCGCGCATGGTCTCATTACTGAAAATATATGTTTGACTGAACACATTTTTCAAACGTCAAACCGTTTACAACATGCTTATGATGAATCAAACATGAATTTTGACTAGCTATCAATTTCTGATATTTCGAAAGACCTTTTCTGTATTTCATATACTCGGGTCAACGAAGTTCGTGATCTTAAGCGTTACATAAAACTACCTTACCCAGGACTAAATGAATCGTCAGACATTGGAAAACAGTTTAACACTTCTCACTTGACTGTAAGTACAAAGTAACGCAAGTAAAAGGTGAGTATAAAGACGTCAGGAACTTATAATGAACACGAATTTAGAATGCTTTACGATACAAGTTATATTCTTATTAAAGAAAATGAGATAAAAACAAAAATGAAGTCAATAAGATTGAAATAAAAACAACTTCCTTCTTGTATGTTACTTTCAAACATTAAATGCTATAAATCAAATGCAGAAACTGACAGTTGGCACTGTATAGGTAACATGTCCGATGTTAAATATATAAGCTTCGAATAAAGCTTTAAGGTCGTATTACATCTGCGCACAGTGCATGCCCTTGTGGTCATTTGCATAGTTTCACCAAACGTATCTGTCAGCATTAAAAAACTATATACACATATGTAACTTTTGACAAAATAAAGAATTGTTTAACCACAGATATTACTACAATATCTTTGAATGTGATACTGATAAGGAGAGTCGGAATTTAGTTTTAAATCAGACCAACATACTTCGCTGTACGTATACTAGATCTGACTACAACATAAAGTCGTCCCGCCGCATAGACTCTATATATTTAAACTAAGCAATTGGACCATTCGAGGTATACAACGCTTCTCTGTCCCGTGTATTTATATGGATTATCTATCCTGTTGAGTCCTTATGATTTTGTAGGCCACAATTTGATTTTCTGACACAAAGGTTAATCTGGGATGAGCTTTAATAGGTAATCATCAAATCTACTTGTGTTACTGGTTGGAATGAGATTTGGAGAGTCAGTAAGAAACCTAAATCGCCAACACAATACAGTCGACAACCTGTACTTAACAACGTCATTGTATTACATCAAACAGATCTGTGTGTGCAGATCTTCACTATAGAAATACAGACGAAAGTAAAGACCTACCCTTTTGAGTCTTCCTTCGATCAATGGCTTTGTAAACGTCATACATAACTCTTTCTGTTTCGCTATGAGCATAATAGTTCGTTCTAAAATGGTTGGAATGCATGTTAAGTTCATGAATATGTTGCATGAATTAGAAGTCCTGTCCAGGCTGTTTATTTTAGTTAGAAATGTGTATCTTATTGCAGCAAAAGAGACTGCTTTTGACACAAGTTGTTGGGTTCAAGTTAAATAGAAAAAAACAATTTACCTTTATTTGTAACATTATGTACAACATGGAAGACAAAGCACCGTTCTTCCCCACGTTTTCTGAAATATCAAACTCAGATACATTTGCCTGTGTAGCTGCATTGCATCACTTATCTTTTGCTGTTTTGACCAATGCAATATTAGCAAAGTACAACATTATATTTGGGTTAAGCATCCATATTTCAAACAAACATTTACATTGTGGAATTAATGTTTATATCTTTTACATAAAGAGAGGTTATAAGGGAATATTTACTGGGTGGTTATATTGTGAAGTTGTATTATCTTTATATAACATTATAACAGATCTTTATTCCATATTTAAAAAACTATTTTTATCTCAATAAACATGACAATTTTAGATAATTAAGCCATATTTAACATGCATATTCCCGCAGTTAAAGAGCAAGATACAATAAATACAATTGTGTTACAAACAAATGAATCAACACTAATTGTGTATCCACCACAGTATGGACACCCATATTATGTCCACAAAGAAGTCACACGATCTTCCATATGCATTTGACAAATGCATTCATAGGCGGTTCCCTGATAAAATGCACTGTACTTACATGGTTCATTTTACACCCATGTAATTTGAGTGGCTTTCTAATGAAATGATTTAACAACATAGTGAGTCAGGCCGGATAAAGGATATTAAAAGTCTTCAAGACTCGTTTTCCGAATTAGTTGACATTGAAACAGGCTTTAACTTCTATAAATTCCACGATCATGTTCTACTCTGTAGTAATATGAGTATAGGTGCTACCTATTTCGGGTAAACATTTATTAACTTTTGTGATCGGTAATGTATTTTATGATAAATAAAATGATTTATGTCATTGCGGTGTGTCAAAATTAATAGATTCAATAAAAACTATTTAGTGGATCTGCGTTGTCAAAAGTCGTTAAGAAGAAACGACGCCTTCATTTAGGTCACATCAATCAGGAAAACGATAAACGCTTTTCTCTGGAAACTATCTGTTACCAATAACCAATCAGCGAGCAGCTATCACGCGTCTCTTCAGTGTGTGGAATATTTCGATCGACGAAGTTCCTTTGATAATCGAAGATAAAGATTTATTAATTTAAACCGTCGATTTGGAATAATCAAACGTAATTATATCCATAATTTAATTTAAAAGGACTTATAACTTGTATCAGTGGCAGTTACCACTGCGGAATTCCGGTACAGACCGTTTAATCTGGGTGATCGTGTGAAGTTCGTTTGTGACCTATATTAGACATTCATCATGGCCGCCGTTCAATCTCCTGTGTGCAAAATCCAGATCTTTGGACATTCGTACGTGAAGCGTTTAAAGCAGTTTATTGGCGAGAGTTCACAGTTTCGATTTAACTTACAATTAAACTCTCCAACCATGGTGCAATATTCGGGTTTCCCTGGCGCTACAGTGGACACTTTATTACGGAATTTGGAATGCATCAGTGACTTTGAACCGGATTACGTAATACTTTTAATCGGGACTAACGACATTTATCGCCAAACGAATACTCCTGAATCAGTGGCAAACTCAGTTATTGACATGGTAAACACTTTATATGCATCTACGCAGGTTCGTTGTGTCATCGTTATGCCGGTGTTTCACCGTCAACATTCGTCTCGTACGTCTAGATGGCCGATAGATCCAGTTTGGTTCAACTCACGAGTCGACAAGCTCAATATTCTGCTGTCCAGCAAACTGAACTCCCTCCCTGACGGTCGAGCAAGATTCTGGCGCTGCAACGGGTTTTGGTCCAACTCCGCTAGGATGAGGACACTGTCGCCTGATGGAGTACATCTTTCACCCAGAGGTCAAGAACGTCTATATTTCAATATCCGGGCCGCAGTGGTAGCTGTTCTGAAGTCAGGAGTTTAATCCAAAGTTATGTATACAGTATTTCTAAGATTACTATCAGTTATAATTGAGATATTCCATTACATCCAAAGTTATGCAGCTGTTTTAGCTTGCTTTTTACCATCGGGGTCAGAGCTTTATCCACATTAAATTCCCCGGTTTACTTCAAGTCATGCAGCTGTTTTAGCATTATTCTTGATCATCAGTGAGCTTAAATTATATTAAGATTCCTGTTTTTGATGCTTGTGACATTGATTTAACTCATTTCTCCAAGTTTGTTAACAGTGAGCATATTGTTATATTGAATATGTTTCCTGTTTACTTTGGGCGTATTTGAACATTCAGCCTTGTGATCTCCAAGTTAGTTGGTTAGATTGGCTTATCCATATGTTTCCTGTTTATTTATTTCTTTTCATGGGGTCACATTTCATTATAACAGTGAGCATATATTTGTGATTCCTGTTTGATGCGCGGTAGTCTTCATAGACAGTTGACGCCAATTAAAGGCCGTTCCTGTCTGTAGGTTTATTGGAGTGATAACTGTGAGCGCAATCACCCTTTGGGTTTGCGATTCCTGTCAGTTCATAGGTGTGATAACAGTGAGCGTAATCACCTTTTGGGTTTACGATTCCTGTCTGGTTATAGAAGCGATTACAGTGAGCGTAATCACCTTTTGGGTTGCGATTCCTGTCTGTGCCTACAATACCCCTTGACCTCTACTAAGAAGCTAACACTTTAGGCTTCACACAATTCGTCCAGTTCATGCGTTTTTTGAATTAGACAGGATAACTTATTGGCAGGATTATCATGAGTAGTTCAGGTTGTACATAGCTATGCTAAGCAAAATCCTTATATTTCACATCCGCATTCTACGGTATTCCATGCAGCCAGACTTCACTCATTAAGTGTTTTTAGGTTTTGCTCTGCCAAGAGTTCAACCTCATGATACTTCTACTTGTGTTTCGAACAGGGACGTACTATGATACTGCCTCAAAGGGTACGACCATCCAAGTTACAAACTCAATGTTTTCAATCAGTTGGGGTGGGAAAACTTGTCAATATGCGAGTTATCTACACTTTCGTACATTATTCCAGATGAAGCCAAAACGCAAGTTAGCTGAAACAGCATCCAAATGCCCATGTTGCCCTACTACAAGTGGCAGGCAAACAAGTTCGGCCGTCAACAAGGTAATAACGCCACCCCAGGCTAAAAGAGTTAAAAAGACTGTGGGGAAAAGACAGGCACGGGCAAAACTGGCCACATTAGTTCCAACCACAACGGCAGAGGAACCGTTAGTGGAGACGATCCAACCCATACAGCCGGACTGTCCGGAAAGTTCGGACTCCTCAACAGAAGAGGAAAACGTGGAGGATAATTCCACGACAAGTGAGTCCTCAGATGACGAGGACTATTTTGACACAGCTGTGTCAAGTCATCTCCAGGATATTGTGGGAGGTAATGTTGCGCAATTCCACGAACCTATATCTACTTCTATTTCCGCACAGATTAAGAAGTCTCTGCGCAAAAAGATCTGGTGCAACAAATTCGTAGATTTCTCCCTATTACTCCCTTCTGCAAATCATTCCTCATCACCACAATTCTCTCTGCAAGTTGACAAATTCTCTAATATCAACGTGGTCCCCACTAAGAGGCAAAAAACCATTGCCACTATAGAAAGCTGGACATCTGCTTTCATCAGATTTACTTCTGTTTACACCGAAAAATTCCCCACTGAAGCGCCAGCCCTAATGAAATATGCAGAAATTGTTAGGGACCTGGCGGCTAGGTCTAAAGGATTAGCATGGTCATATTATGACACACAGTTTCGGCTGCTCAGAGAGCAACAAGCTTTTCCTTGGGACAGGCTCCATACCGAATTTTGGTTAATGGCCTCTACCTTCCAACCTCCAGTCCAACCCTCCAGTTTTCAGTCCTTTCGGACCGGTCAAGCCAAAGGTCCCCAAAAACCTTACAATCGCCAACAAAAATACAAGGCGTTCCTCGATAACACCTGTTGGACTTTCAACAGACGCAAACAGTGCAATTTCCCCAGATGTCCCCATCCACATGTCTGCGGTTTCTGTAGAGGAAACCACGCAGCTTCAGACTGTTCGTTTGCCACCAAAGAACAAGGTCTTTCCACCAACTCTCCCCAAACCCACCCTCAAGCTACACCCTTTAACCGACCTAAAAAATAGATCCTGTCATCCTATAACACCCATCAAACTTAAAATTCTTGCCGAATATTTAACAGGCTATAAAGACGCGCTTTATTTAATTGAAGGTTTCCAATATGGTTTCCACATTGGTTACACGGGACCCCGTCAATCTATCCGGTCTGGTAATTTAAAATCTGCATCGGAAATGCCCGAAGAAGTCCATAAAAAGATACTAGCTGAAGTTTCATCTTCACGAATCAAAGGTCCATTTCAAGATAGTCCCTTTCCAAATTTGCACATAAGTCCTATTGGTGTTGTCCCTAAGAAAACTCCGGGGCACTTTCGTCTAATACAACATTTAAGTTACCCAAAGGGCAAATCAATAAACGATTTCATTGCACCAGATCTAGCTACTGTATCCTATACATCATTTGATGACGCTGCCTCTTTATTACGTTATTTAGGAAAAGGGGCCTTCATGGCTAAAACCGACATAGACAACGCCTTTCGGCTCATACCTATTCATAAAAATGACCATCAACTATTAGGCATATATTGGAAGGGTCAATATTACTATGATTCATGTCTTCCAATGGGATGTAGTAGTAGCTGTGCTATTTTTGAAAGTTTCAGCTCTGCTTTGCAATGGATAGCCCAGAAAAAATTGGGTATTTCCCACATGATCCATATTCTGGACGACTTCCTATTTATGGGTTTTACGGAAGAAACTTGTCAATCACATCTGTCCAAATTCATTTCTCTATGCGAAGACACCGGTGTACCTATCAAACAGGAAAAAACTGAATCCGCACGGCAAATCATCACATTTATGGGTTTAGAATTAGATTCAATTACCATGGAAGCAAGGCTTCCACTGGAGAAGTTGGAAAAACTTAGGGCTCTATTGACCCATTACACCACAAAACGTAACATCACACTCAAGGCTCTTCAGTCCCTGTTAGGTCTTCTTAACTTCTGCTGCAGTGTGGTAGTACCCGGTCGCACGTTCATGAGACGTTTAACTGATCTTACTAAAAAAGTTACCAAACCCTCTCATTTCATCACCCTTAATTCAGATAGTAGACGGGATATAAAAGCCTGGCAATGTTTTATAGAACACTTCAATGGAAGACATCTACTGCTTCAATACCGGTGGGTCACGGATAAAACATTGCATCTTTTCACAGATGCATCAGGATCTCATGGGTTTGGGGCAATTTTTAAAACACACTGGTTTAGTGGCACTTGGCCGGATTGTCTGAAACACTTTCACATCACCCTTAAAGAATTATTCCCCATTGTGTTAGCTTTAGAAATTTGGGGCTCACTTCTAAAAAACCAATGTCTGATCTTTCACTCTGACAACGAAGCAGTGGTACACATCATCAATAAGCAATCATCCAAAGACAAACATATTATGTGTCTAGTACGTCGACTAATACTAAGTTGCATGTCACAGAATGTTTTAATTAAGAGTGTACACATACCGGGGAAAGCAAATATTTTACCGGACTTACTTTCCCGTTTACAGGTCAACAAGTTCAAAGATCTGGCTCCACACATGGATGTTCAAGCCACAGAAATCCCAATTCATCTGCTAAAATTGCTTTAAACATTTCCGTACATAAACTGTTAAGTCAATCCTTAGCCGAGTCAACAAAATTCAGTTACAAAAACGCATTCCGACGCTACAAACGTTTCCATTTTTCTCACTACCCGAACGACAAGTTGCTCCCAATTCCTGTTTGTAAGCTATCGCAATTCATAGCTACAACGGATTTAGAAGGGCTCAAGCCTGCTTCCATCACCTCAATGGTCTCGGCCCTTTCCTATGTACATAAAATGAAAAACATGCCAAACCCAGCGGACACATTTATAATTAAGAAGTTACTGTATGCGCTCCGGCGCAAACAAGTACAGGACAAGCGATGTCCCATCACACTTACCTTGCTATCTCAATTCATGCTACAGCTTCCAAATATTGTCAAATCCTCTGCTATTGTATTACTTATCAAATGTATGTTCTCTCTTGCGTTTTTCGCATTACTACGGGTAGGTGAAGTGGCCATAACCAGAACGGGTTCTGCTAACACACTTCAAAGACAAAATGTCCTATTTACTTACAAGAAAGGGAAGGTTCAATCAGCTACCCTCACTTTTACTAATTTCAAACACTCAAATGGACAATCTGCAACTTTAGTTCTTAGGAAAAATGCCTGCAAGAACATATGTCCAGTTCGACTTCTAGCAAAATATTGCTCTTTAAACAGAAACTTCACGGGGCCACTTTTTCGTTTTTCTTGTGGCCAACCGGTCTCCGCCACATACTTCAGATCTATCTTAAAGCAAATTTTGACCAAACTTAATCTCGACCCAAAAATTTATACGACTCATTCATTCAGAATTGGGGGTGCAACTCAAGCACATGCCCAAAACTTCACTATTTCTCAAATTAAACAATTAGGCCGATGGAAATCTTCTGCCTTCCAAAAGTACATTCGTCCACATTCGATCTTGGGTACAAAATGATACTGCAACATTGCCTCCCATTTGTGTTAGCTATATTCCAAATGGGTCACATGACTGTGTGAGACAGCATGTTTTATGTGAAGTGTTTTATTGTCTTGACTGGGTGAGCCAGCAAGATAGTCAACACTTCAATTTAGATTTCACTATCTTATTTATTTACTATCTGTCTTGACTCAATTGCTTGACTGGGTGAGCCAGCATGTTTTCTATGCGAAGTGTTTTATTGTCTTGACTGGGTGAGCCAGCATGATAGTCAACTCTTCAATTTAGATTTCACTATCTTTCTTAACTCAATTGCTTGACTGGGCTAACCAGCAAGTTATCTACATACTTGAATTCCATTTAACAATACTTTGTCAAACATGTATTTGTATATTTACTTCATCTATACTTAATATGGGATTGCGTTCATTTCTCTTGACTGGGTGAGCCAGCAAGTATATGGACACCGTTTCATAATTACTAAGCAAATATGTTCTATAAAGGTATAGAGGGCAATATTTATATAGGAAACACGTATAAAGATTGCCTCCCGACAGTGGGGCATTATCGGGGACGAATTCATATATATTGGGGTATGTTCTATTCAGTTATACAGGCGGTAATATTACCATATACATGTATGTAGGCTTGTCCATTGCTTATTTGTCTTATATTTTGCCCGTATCTTTGTTGCCAATCCAGGCATCTGCTACATACTTATCAGCCCTTTTCGTAGGGTGCTCCAGGGTGACTGGGTGAGCCAGCACAACTGGAGTGCCCCTTAACAAACTTACACATTTCATCTGGGCGGCGTTCCTTTTGGCGCTTTTTTGTCCTGCCCAGATATGTTAAAAATGATGTAACATGTTATCTAACCGGCATTAAAAAATAAAATGCCCTATTTCAATTCAACTCCGTGTTACGTCATCATTTTCCCCATACTGAGTGAAATGTGATGTTTAGATCCGAGAACACCGCCATGCCACATAAATGTATTTTATGATAAATAAAATGATTTATGTCATTGCGGTGTGTCAAAATTAATAGATTCAATAAAAACTATTTAGTGGATCTGCGTTGTCAAAAGTCGTTAAGAAGAAACGACGCCTTCATTTAGGTCACATCAATCAGGAAAACGATAAACGCTTTTCTCTGGAAACTATCTGTTACCAATAACCAATCAGCGAGCAGCTATCACGCGTCTCTTCAGTGTGTGGAATATTTCGATCGACGAAGTTCCTTTGATAATCGAAGATAACCACCTCCATCCCTTTCCTCCACCGCTCTAAATATAATTCCCTTCATCACACACTTAACCCGACATACGGGTCGCGCTCGCTGATTGGTACTTGGTTTATTATTCAATTGTTGTTACTATTGCTCTACTATTTCATTGTTAATTATGCTTGATTTAGTTGCCGGGCAGGCGCTTTTTTGTCCTGCCCAGATATGTTAAAAATGATGTAACATGTTATCTAACCGGCATTAAACGCTTTTTTGTCCTGCCCAGATATGTTAATAATGATGTAACATGTTATCTAACCGGCATTAAAAAATAAAATGCCCTATTTCAATTCAACTCCGTGTTACGTCATCATTTTCCCCATACTGAGTGAAATGTGATGTTTAGATCCGAGAACACCGCCATGCCACATAAAATAATTCCCTGCGAACTGCAGTTAGCCCTTTCTAAGAGTTTAAATCCATGAAATGGTGATGATAGGTACAACAAAAAATCAACTTGCCCTTCATAAAGTACTTCAAATAAAACGATTCAATAATTTACGGAACTTCATTTGTGACAAGTCAAACTAACATTTGCTATACTTTTTGTCGTTTTCCTTTTGGTTGTTTATTCATCATTCGCGTTACGCTAATAGAATGACGTCATATTACAGGAATTTGGATTTGTAACTTCCGAAAAGTCAAAAAAAACTTATGAGTTATTATTTGAACTCGTTTTAGAAATAGACAACGAGTGTTATTAAACGGAAATTAGCACACATAAAATTAAATGTGCTCGTTCCTTTATCGAGTACGTATTATCATATTTAATTATTTCCTCTAGAAGTTTTTTTGTTTCGTTATTTTCTTTTCATCCAATCAGAACGTAGCAGAATCGTGACTGCATCGAAAAATCCACTCTGGACACAATTTTTGGAAAAACGGTATAGCAAAGTTTTGCAAAGTTCATGCACATAACCTATTGACCGGAAACATCACCGGCTTCGCCGTCGATTTGTTTACACGTATAAATACCTCGATTTGTCAATAATTCCACATTTGTCACCATCGATTGGCAAGATTCCGGTAATAGCTTAGTTTGGTTTCAAATCCGTTTATGACGCCGCGTGGAAGCGCGGCGTCAGTATGGGATAGGTTTTAATTTTGTACCATGAGCGACGTAATCAAAAAGGGAGCAACCAACATTATTATTGTTAAGAAAAACTCTGTTATATGTTTGAAAAAATCAACCTTTGTGAATAAATAAATTGTAGAAAATTATTTAAGAAACAGCAAGATACCAAATATGTATGTCTTCTACCGTTATTACACAACTTTAGACACATGCAATGGGTATTTAATAACTTTCCCCTAACTTCTTAGGCTACGCTTTTATTATAGTTTGGTTTACGGCCCGATTCATCAAAGCCTAGAAAAAAAGTTTCTGGCGATGTTTTTGCCTATTTACAATATTGAGATTTTAAAATAAATGGGTAATCTTTAAAAAATCAATGATGATTCATTTAAATTACTACATATTACAGTAATATATCTATAGGTGCTACCTATTTACGAAAAAAACGCAAAATAATTATAAACAAAAATTAAAGAGCATACTTTGGCCATAAAAAAAGATTTATAAGTAATTGACTAGACAATAATAATGTTAATGTCATGTTTCTTGCATTATCAAAACATATTTGGAATTCGTAGTGCTGTTGTCTATTATTTGAACAGAAAATAATAAAGTAATGACTTTCAGAAAATCAAGGAATACATTTATAATGAACGAGGTTAAAACATGAGAGCCAAGATGATCCTTAATCGATCACCTGCATTATGGTAAAGAAGCAAATAGATCAGCCCTTTTCTAATGCCACCTGACGACTGCCTTTTTCAACCAGTCAATATGACTGGAACAAATTATGTAAGGGTCACATTTCTGCTAAACCCTTTCCCTATTAGAGACGGTTTCTGAGGCCTATGCAACAGACCATTTAGGAAAAGATTGTCGCCACAAGAACAATTGCTCCTTATGAGAAAGTTATCCTTTTGCCACAATGTTTGATAAATAATTATACTTTAAATGAGTGAGTCAATAGCTCATGTATAGGAATTTTGGGTCTTTCATGTTGATACCACATTTTTGCGGGAAACGACGTCGCTCCATTGACGTTACGCCGAGATGAAGTGTAACGGAAATGACGTCACGTCCTTCTTTGGCTACGATGCAGTCAAAATTGAGTTTCGGGCGTAGAAGGCTAATGCTATCGTTTTTTTTTTTGACGAACGGGAAAACATATTTCTTACAGATTTCCATTTATTTTTAACTTTTCGTACAAATGTTAATTCCCACATAACACAGCACTTTAATGATCTTAAATATCAATTTAAAAAAAAAGATTTAAAAGACGACAATAATTTTCAATCTGTGTTTTTCTGCTCATTTTATACATACCCAAAAAACGATTTTAATGTTTTTTATTAAACAGCCATCAATAATTTTCAATCTGTGTTTTACGTCTGCTTTTTATACATATCCAAAATGGCGGCCCCCATGGATTTTTCCAGTTTCATTTCAGAAAGCTTCATGGGTTATTGAAAAACATTAACCCAACTATGCAATAGGCAGGGCCGTAACGCTTGGCGATTTTGAGTATTCTTATTTAATAGACGACAAGGTGTCATCGGTTCTCATGGAGTAATTAAGTTGTCTCTGCTTCCTTCAGTTATGAATATTTTGCTGTTTTTCACGATTTCATCCGATTTCCAAAATTCATTGGATTCGTACTCAGTTTTTCATGTTTCGTTCGAGATGAACGATTCGTACCATCTGGTTTCGCTCTTTGCTATTGAGGAACTGACTTGACCATTTTCTTTTGTTTATTTTTGTTTTCTTCTTGCATGTTCAAAACGATTAAACTGACATTACAAACAAACAAAACAGACTTATTAATTATTGTTATATGTTGACTATACATGTGAACTTTCAAAATGCTCAATATTGATCATAAATATCTTTAATTTACTTCGTATATTTCGTTTTCTCATACTAAACTGTAAGAAGAATAGACTTCCCCCTCTCCTTCCAAAGCTTGTGTCTCTACGTCAATATTTACCCTTTCTGCTCTTGGTAACCTTTTTATATCGGCTATGGTACATGTAGCCAGGTGAGCAATATAAGCACATATTAGCCGTCTTGTTTAAAATAAAGGAACATTTGGCCTTCATTTTCGAAATATTTACAACCTGTCTGTTTGCACAGGTTATATAAATGTACTGAACTGCATATGCTTCCTTTAAGTCATGCTTCAAAATCATGCGCGGCATCTTTGATGCATTGCATCAAAATTCTTCTTGTTATTTGCTTACGTACATCATTATTTTGCACACGATACGACCAAGCCTCCTCGTAACATTCCCACATAGTCATCTACGCCCATTTGATGGAAAATGATTGTGAATTGAATTTTACCAATTGGTGAAACTAATTCAATAGTTCAAACTGTCTAGCCTAGATGAACAATCCACTATGTTTCACACACAAAGCTAAATATGACATAAGCAGACCAAAAAAAAGGTCAGAATATTTACCCAGGAAGAAAGACTTCGACACATAATCTATTTGTAGTTTCAACGGTAATGGCTGGGGTGATATAGGACACGTCACTACTACAATCGAACAGGTTCTCTTTACTCGGAAATATGTATACACCGTCTACAGGAGGCGTGCTGGTTTCGAGTACAGTTGGGCTGAAAACATTAGTAGGTTCTTAAAGAGAATGACTTACGTCATTTAGGGTAGACTTAAGATACAATGAATAAGATTTCTACGATACTTAAATTAAATACTAAAAGATAGCAACTTGATTCTATTTAACTCGTTCCTGCATAGAACAAATCTGCAGCAAACGACCATGAATTGATTGATTGGGGTTTAACGCCGTTTTTAACAATTTCTCAGTTATATCACGGCGGCCAGTTCAGCTAGTCATGTATTTCCTGGTTTTCTCACACCAGTACTCCACACAACAATCTTCCCAAGCAACTGGCTGCTTTTCCATTAACCCCTTTGGTGGAAGACGAATGACGCATGTCGCATTGAATTTTGTCAATCGTCGGAAAGAAAGTTTGCCGAACCGGGATTCGAACTCACAACCCCTGGATTGACAGCCCGCGTCGCTACCGACTGAGCTACCGGGGCTCGGCAAAAATTACCATGAAAGGACCAAGGCAATACAACGATCATGAAAGGATCAAGGCAATACAACGACCATGAAAGGACCAAGGCAATACAATGGAAAAAATATAATATATAATTATTGCATTGAAGTTTAGATAACTTGTTCATAATGAGCAATTGGTAGCGTATCTGACTCGTGATCTGGAGGTCACTGGCTCGATACCCGGTTGCGGCGACATTCTTTCGGGCGATGTTTTCCATTGCCTCTCACCTCTGATCTATGTGAGAAAGTAGTCAGTGGCTTCGAAAGAATGTTGTGTAAGTACTGGTGTGGGAAAGCCAGGAAAACATGGGTAGGTGCACTGACCGCCGTGATATGACCAAAGCTGTTGAAAGCGGCGTTAAACTCCAAACAAACAAACAAATCATAATGAGCATTTTCCCCTCTTGCCACAATGTTTCGAAAATGCGTCTACTCGTAGGGATGGTTTTTCCTCCTTGGCGCTTAAGCATGAAGACTGATGCATCGGTGTCAAGATAAAAACAAGAGGGCCTTGATGGCCCTATATCGCTCACCTGATTTAATAGAACTTAAATAGTTTTCTAAAGCTTTTACCCTTTACATAATTAGGAAAGCAAGCTCCGCCCGACTCTGGCGGCCATTACAGATCAAAAATATTTGAACAATCTCAGTTCTTAGAAGAGGGTTACCTAATGAATATTTGTACCAAATTATCCTTAATTCAGGCAAGTACTTTTGAACAAGAAGATTTTTAAAGTTTTAACAATGCACATATAAGGAAAACAAGCTCCGCCCCCCCTGGCGGCCAGGTTTTTCAACGGATCGGAAATATTTCAACAATCTTGGTAGAAGGTCACCCAAAGAACATTTGTGAAAAATAATTTTCAAATCGGGCCAGTACTTTTAGACAAGAAGATTTTTAAAGTTTTAACAATGCATATATAAGGAAAACAAGCTCAGCCCCCTGGCGGCCATGCTTTTCACTGAATCGTAAATATTTTAACAATCTTAGTAAAGGGTCCCCCAAGAAACATATGTGCAAAATCATTTTCAAATCGGGCTAGTACTTTTGGACAAGAAGATTTTTTTAAAGTTTTAACAATGCACATGTAAGGAAAACAAGCTCCGCTTCCTAGCGGCCATGTTTTTCAACAGATCAAAAATATTTGAACAATCTTGATGGAAGGTGCCCTAAGGAACATTTGTTCAAAATAATTTTCAAATCGGGCCAGTACTTTTGGACAAGAAATTGTTTAAAGTTTTAACAATGCACATATATGGAAAACAAGGGGACCACCTAAGGACTATTCCTATGAAGTTATTTTGAAATCTGTCCATTGGTTTAGTAGTAGAAGACATTTGTAGAAAATTGTTAACAGACGGACAGACGACGACGACGGACGTCGGACATTCAGTGATCACCAAAGCTCACCTTGCACTTCGTGCATAGGTGAGCTAAAAACTAACAGTATAACTAGTTATTTATCTAGGAAACACCGCAATATAACTGAAATACTGTTGAAAGCGTCATTCTAACACTATTGACAATTTCTCTTCTAAACACAAAGAGGGATTTGAGCGTGATCTAAATGCAGTATATCACTCTAAATTTCCGGAAATATTTTTGGCTGTCGAAATTCCCTACCGCGTATTATTCATACAACGTTTCTTAGTGCGCATGCGTTACTACGTTGGGCTTGACACTTTAGGAATGAAATCACGAGCTTTTGTTGTAAATGCCGTTTGGAAATTTAGATTGTATCGGTGACGTTATTGTTTTAAATGACGTCATTCACGTGCTTTACCAACATTTTTGACGCGCATGCCGTGTAACTGCATACTGTTTACCAGTTGAAAACGTTATGTTAGAATGAATCAGTAACAAATTGTCATGATGAGTTTAAGAACAATTGAAAAAGGTTTCAAAATTTAAATCGAATATTTCCGAAACAAATACAATGGGGAGTAAAGATAGAATAGCCTACACGTGATTTTATCAAGGAAAACAACGTCATGTCAATACATAGTTCCTCTTAATTTGTATCCCTTTAAGTCATACAAAAAGTGCTAGAATTGAAATAGATCTCATTTTGAGTGATATACCGGCTCTTATATCAAGATGTGTCGTTCAGGTGTGTATAAATTAATCACGCAGGCCATTCGGCCTTCGTGATTAATTACTACACACCTGAACTCCAAATCGTGATATATTTCATAAGTAAACACCACCAATGAGCTTTTCTGGTCACTTAATCCAAAGTCTGATGCACTAATCACATCGTAAATATTACGTAGTATTTGCCTGCGCATCCATGCTACATGTAAGTTGTCAAATGGATATTGCTTTACAGAAGGCCTATTGACTTACAGTGCACACATGTTAAAGTAAGTCTGATATATTCTGGTCGCATATGACTTATGGTTGGTTTTCGTTGAACATTGTCAATATATACTACCAAGAAATGTTAACACACTAACTAACTGTCGCAAGTCGTAGGCAATGCATCTGTTTCTTGGCATAACAATTGCACCAAGGAATCATGATGTCATATACAGAAACACGGTCGACATTGCGTACACCAAAAGAAATGAAATAAAATACATCAAATGAGCAACCAATGTGCAACTGAAAACATATCCTTTTGTAAAATGTAGATACGCGTTACAATACAAAGTATAAGACATTAAATCAAATTGATTAAAAGTGCACGTTACCATGTTTGAGTAGAGTTGAACACGTCCCCTTTTATAAAATGTAGATCAAGGTGGCAGGTGTCATTTGCATTACATAGAATAACTGTATCTTTAAGAGGTGTGGGTGTTACGAAGTATGTTCTAGCCTGTATTAAAAAAATCATTAATCCTTATGGTCACGCCTAAATCGAATATTTTAATTAAACATTATCCAGTAAAATTATACATGCAAAAATGAATATGAAAATATAATACTAGAAAAATAGTATTTAATTAAGTCTAAATAAAAATGTGAATTAAGTTAAATGTACAATAGTTTTCCTGTGTTATTACAGAGAATCTTTTCTGTTCAAACATTGCCAACGTTGGGGCTTATCAGACTATCGAGCGATCTCTATA
Source organism: Serripes groenlandicus (assembly GCA_031761405.1). Lineage (NCBI taxonomy): Eukaryota > Metazoa > Mollusca > Bivalvia > Cardiida > Cardiidae > Serripes > Serripes groenlandicus. The sequence continues at coordinate 41,801,732 of JASEVX010000007.1, forward strand.
CTATACTATCTATACTATAATAGCTCCGAGCAATACTGGCGTATAAATAAGCTTGTTTACCAGTCATCTGTGGCTGACCGCTTGACTTGACTTTATCGATCAGATAAGCGAGAGTAATTTATGGGGGTCATAAACAATTTTGTTTTATTTCATCCTCATTAAAGACGTTTAATTAAAGCCGATTTAGCAACTGCATTATGACTGATAATTTTCTTTATTCTCGTTGTTGCGTATTTCAATAAAGAACTAACTAATTATGTGTGAAAACATCACAGTTTGTATAATTAAATTCCAGAAATGAATAAAGCATTCTCGTTTCTATCTATAAACTTTGAACTTGAGCTTATGATATAGTCCCTGACTCTTACATCAACAAGTTGAAAATGGCAGTGAGCTTGAGACAACGTATGCAAATAAATTAAAAATTAATATTTAAACTACATTCGGCATGTTAAAAGAAAGATTGCAATTTATACATTATTTATCTTCGAAACACTTCCAACAACTTCGAAATATCAGAAGTAACAATATTGTATAATAAAAGTTTGGTAGCCAGTCAAGTGGCATACCTTTACTTATACATTATTATCAGGTTTAAACGAATTATGTTAATCACAATAACAATTAGATAACATAGCAATAAACCAATATCGTACCCTCCAAAACACAGCCATTTCACCTTCTTCAGACATCGATTTTTACATAAATGTTCAAAAAGGACCAGAACATTGTAAATGACAGAAGACAGAAACAAACGATTAGCATCGTCGATGGATATTTTTTCTAAAAACTAAATTAAGCAAAATCTTATCGGAAAGACATAGTCATCTTACCGTGTATGTTGTTTGTCCAACATTTGCTGGAAAAGAAAAAAAAACATATAAATATCAGCCGCGTCACGTGTGATTTAGGGTCCTGTTGCAGTCTAACAAAAACTTGGTAGTCCGCTCTTTTTGTTGTGTAGATTAAATTGCATCCTATGTCAAACGACTGGTAGTGTAGTCACACTTGTTTAGTCGCACGCACATGCAGCTTTAAAGGATGCCAATTCTAAGAGACAGTGAGACCCAAAACCATACTCGTGACTTGACTCTTATGTATAGAAAACTCATAAAATACACATATTAATTTCTCTTCAATGATTGACTCAACATATACATGTGTTTTTAATACTAGTTATTACAGTCAACGAACGATACTGATAATATTATGATACTTACCTGAAAAATGAACAGTGATGCACAGCTCATCCTTAGTAATGCTGAAAGTAAGTTTAAAGAACATATACAACTGAAAGTTGTTTGTTTTTTATTGAAAATTGATGTATTACAACAGCAAGTAGTAAGTGCATATGCCATTCAAAAATTGTGCTCAATTGATTTTAATTTACGAGGACGTCGAACTACATGTATGTAAGTAAAGAAAACCTTGCCCGAAATAACACATATTATCTTGATAACATAGCCCTAGTCAAGATCATTATCACCACGAAAACATGAATGTTGAACTATATAGGATGTGTATTTGTTTTGTTGGCGAACTAATTGTATTGCAGCTCAGCCTGCGGCTCTGCATATTTTGATCAGGATCTTCAATGTTCGTTTATTAAAAAAAAATATGTTACAAAATGACGGGAACCCATATTGTCATAAAATATTATAATCGAACCTTCCTTGTTTTGCTTGTAAACATACTGTCTTTTTTCCAGGTGAACTTGATCCAATGTGTATTGCCAACGTTGATGATTCAGGTATGGCAGCTGAAGTGTTGACCTTCAAGCCAGGTGTCACATAGCCTGTCATCAAATGTAAGCTGTCCAAATGGATAAGATTATCAATCACCGTTTAGTTTATTAGTTTCAACGATGTGTTACACTGCATTCTACATAATATAAGTCATATAAACAAACTCAAGTTATCACCGTTGGTATGATATCCAGTTACGAGCTGATGGATAGTAATATTCTTTTGATATGTTGTTGATTAGAGAGCAATTAAATCATACACATTTGGACGTCAATGAAGTGAAACCCTACTTACTATTTGTCACTTTTTTGGTATGACCGAGTGGAAATAGAACCCTGGGGCCCGTTTTATCAACGGTCGTAACTCGGTCGTAACTAATATTGTCGTAAGTTTCGACGTAAGTCCGGAGTTACGTCCGATAACCGTTTTATCAAACAATCGTAGCTAAGATAGTCGTAAGTTTCGGGTCAAAAGTTACGACTGCTCGGAGGCAGTCTTAAGTCGGTGAAAAGTCGCAAATATGGCGGCGATCAGAAAAACATCCGTCGACTCAAAACTATTTTCGTCTCGTCTGAATTGCCAGAGACAATCATGGTGTTTTTCAATCGGACATCCTCGACTAATTCCGTCATACTTCTCGATAATTAGGATTAGGATAATAGTCGAGGTGTTCCGATTGGGTGTTTTTTTGTGGTGTTCTCTCGACATACACATCCGAGTCGGAGTATTTCACGGATCGAAAACACACTGGTTAGTCAAAAGACGACGACATTCGACCAGCTACCAGCAGCCACACAAATGTCATCTGACAATTGTTTTTAAAATGTACGTATGTGTTTAAATAAAATCCCAAATTTAATAACTTGTGTATAGGTTGTGTTTAGAACATAGGTCAAATTATCTAAGGGACGATACTCTCAGTTTACAGTTGTTAGCCGGTCAAATATCGAGTTCAAAAACGCTAATGCTGCGACAAGATCATTATTAACTACAGATAAGTTTAATTGATTTCTGTAGGATTCTTTAATAGTATGAAATCATCAATTAGTGTTTGTTCATTTCAACATGCTTAATTTGTTTAAACGCCACGGGTATGTTGTGTTTAGGAAACTATACGATCCGTACCCAAGATTGAACGTACCGAATGTCTCATGAGTAAGACTGTTCATCAACTCTGTCAGTCATCTTAATTGAATTATTCATCGCATACTACAAATGTCACGAATAAAGACATATATACTTTTTTCATTCTTTCAATAGCTCTAGATGCATTAAAATGTTTAGTTAATTTAGATAAACACTGACTGTGTGAGAGGTTGTTGTTTATTATGATTATGAAGTTCTAGTTGGCATGCTTATGTGTGTTACAAGGCATAAAGTTAGCACAGAATACAGACAAACTAAACAAATTGTGAACTCGTTTAATCATGTGAATTTCATAGACTTTCAATTTGACAACAACTTGATCACACATACATGAATATATCATTTATTTTGAACCACTACCCTTGAAAATGCGTGGAAATACATACAGAATCTCAGATGTTATCAGTGTACCCGTCTCACACAAGTCTGATATTATATCCGTTATGAACATACAAAACTCAGTCATAGAGTATCCGCCTTGAAAACTAGAGATCCCAGGTTTGAGCTTCAGACTGGCTGCATGATTTTCTCCCTCTGTGTCATATTAACAAAGCAATGATCCTATTACCAATTTAATATCTCGCAATTATTTTACTTACAGACTGACTAGTTAATTGGTCTATTCTACCATAACAAAGAGACATGTTAGCTATTTGACAGATCTTATTCCAGACTTCCAGAGGCAGTTGCAGACTTGCAAGGTATGACTTTTGGTGGCTGTTTAAAGTCTCAATTTCTCAATTTGCCACAATGTTTTAAACTTTATTCAATAAGTTTTCTATCATTTCTTGAGAGTTTCCATATTTTTTAGATGATTTCAAATTCGTCTGGTACAGATTTTTTGTATATGGGAAAGGGTTGAACTTTATGAAGTTGTATATATTATATCTTCAAATTTCATGACTGTCATGCCTATGATTATTGAATTAAATTGATTAGTTGTTTGATCTTTACTTTAATTGGTTGACAAACATATACAGGGATTATACAATAATACATCATAATTTACCTCCTTCCCACCTATAGACTATTAAATTTGCTGTTTGGCACGATGATGCATTGCATTGAATTTTTATACAACTCTTCCCAACTACCGCATCTCTTCAAATTATTAAGTAAGATAACTCTATTCTGCATTTAATGCAAGTTATGGCCCTTGTTTTATATACAAGTTCTGGGTAAATTTGTGCGTGCATCTACATTAAGAGTCCATATCTCAGTCATTGCTTAATGCATTGCATTGAAACTTTATACAACCCTTCCCAACCATCACACCTATTTAACTAATCAAAAATTATAACACAATCCTGCATTTAATGCCCTTTTTAGCTCGCCTATTCGAAGAAATAGGGGAGCTTATGTTATCACCCCGGCGTTGGCGTTGGCGTTGGCGTTGGCGTTGGTGTTGGCGTTGGCGTCCGCGTTGCCAGCTTGGTCAAACCTTTGCGTGCAAGGCCTTTTCTCAGACACTGTGTATGCTGTTGCTTTGAAACTTCACACACTTATTCAGGATCATTAGGGGACCTTGTATGTCAAGTCCCATAACTCTGGAATGGATTTTGACTGAATTGTGCCCCTTTTTGGACTTAGAAATTTGGTCAAACCTTTGCGTGCAAGGCCTTTTCTCAGACACTGTGTATGCTGTTGCTTTCAAACTTCACACACTTATTCAGGGTCATTAGGGGACCTTGTATGTCAAGTCCCATAACTCTGGAATGAATTTTGACTGAATTGTGCCCCTTTTTCGACTTAGAATTTTGGTCAAACCTTTGCGTGCAAGGCCTTTTCTCAGACACTGTGTATGCTGTTGCTTTGAAACTTCACACACTTATTCAGGATCATTAGGGGACCTTGTATGTCAAGTCCCATAACTCTGGAATGGATTTTGACTGAATTGTGCCCCTTTTTGGACTTAGAAATTTGGTCAAACCTTTGCGTGCAAGGCCTTTTCTCAGACACTGTGTATGCTGTTGCTTTCAAACTTCACACACTTATTCAGGGTCATTAGGTGACCTTGTATGTCAAGTCCCATAACTCTGGAATGGATTTTGACTGAATTGTGCCCCTTTTTCGACTTAGAATTTTGGTCAAACCTTTGCGTGCAAGGCCTTTCCTCAGACACTGTGTATGCTGTTGCTTTGAAACTTCACACACTTATTCAGGATCATTAGGTGACCTTGTATGTCAAGTCCCATAACTCTGGAATGGATTTTGACTGAATTGTGCCCCTTTTTGGACTTAGAAATTTGGTCAAACCTTTGCGTGCAAGGCCTTTTCTCAGACACTGTGTATGCTGTTGCTTTCAAACTTCACACACTTATTAAGGGTCATTAGGGGACCTTGTATGTCAAGTCCCATAACTCTGGAATGGATTTTTTTCAAACATTTGGATTTTTTTCTTTTTCTTTTCTTGTATTTTTCAATTTTGCGTTTAGCTCAACGTTAAAGTTTCGATTTTTTTTTTCTCAATAAGTACTGGTTCTAGGGCTTTCATATTTTTTGGGGTAAAACATTTGTTTTTTGCTGGATTTTGAAAATTGGGCATAGCTTCTTCATATTTTGTTGGATTAATTTCATTTTTTTTTTTCATTTTCTTGTATTTTTGAACTTTGAGCATTATTTTTTTATTTTTTATTTTTTTTCTTGAATTTTAGAACTTTGTGTTCAGCTCAATTTTTTTTTTTAAATTTCTTGTATTTTTTAAAAAAAAAATTATATTATTTCTTGTTTAAAAATAATTGTGTTTAGCTCAATGTTAGAGTTTTGTTTACTTTTTGTCTTTTACACTTGCCTTGATAGTCAAAGCAGGGGACACAGTGAGACATTTAATTACGCGTAATTCTTGTCTTTCTTTTGTAAATTCAATTTCAACTGAATTATTCCACTTTTGGATTTTGGACTTTATACCCATGCTATAACTGTTCTGAAGTAGGCCCTGATAGACGATATCCCTGATAGGCGAGCTATATTGTCCTCCGACAACTCTTGTTTTACTTAGAAATTCTGGATAAAGTTTTGCTTACAACTACATTAACGGTCCATATCTTAGTAACTACTTAATGCATTGCATTGAAACTTTATACGGCCCTTCGCAACTATCATGCCTTGTATGAAAATAATTAAAATATGTAAATCTATTATGCATATAATGAAAATTATCACCTTTGAAGAAATTCTGGTTAATGTTTTGCACGCAACTGCATTATAATCCATATCTCAGTAGCTAATAAGCATTGGAATAGTCGAGTGAGCTGTCCATAAGACAGCTCTTGTTTTGTGTCTTGTTATAAGACTCAATTATACTGATGTTTTTTAAGCAGATAAATCTAAGAATACTAATTCAAACACATACTAGAATGAAATTTGATCTGATTTTTCAAATAATTTTCATTAACTTTTGCAGCTACCAACTTCTGAAAACATTATGAGAAAGGAGGGGATTTTATAACATGAGCAGGCTATCCTTTGCCTCAATCATTTCAGCAGTTTTACTTTGCCTTTTCATATGCTGATAACTGTTCATGCCTTTTGCAATCATTGTGGCAATTATTGTGTGCAAATTTCTCCTAAAAAAGGGTTAAGGTGCCTACAGTTTACAATTGTAAAACACCAACATATTTTATTTTTATACTTTTATTTTTTTCAGCCTGGACAATTTCCCAAGATGTATGATCACTGTACTTTCTACTTTTGGTTCCATTGTCCATTTATTGAGGGAAATAAGTAAGTATTAGGAAAACATAGTTATATTCCATCTATTTGATTTTTTTCAAATATTTAGACAAATTTCAATGCATTTGCGGCAGACAACTTTTGAAAATATTGTGGCGACAAGAGAAATTGCTCAATTTGTGTAGATTCTGATTTGAGCAAAAAACCAGACGGATTTGAACCAATACTGTTCAGAAATGCTATAAAGTCATACATGTTCTCATAAACAAAATAGATGACTCTATGATGAGCTTTATTATCAATGGTTTCTTATGAGAAGTAATATTTTGATTCACCTAATTGATGTTATATAACCCTTTCCCACATATAGAAGATTTCTGATGCCTCTGCAGCAGACGTCTTGTTGAAAACATAGTGACAAAAGAAGAAGTTGCTCAAAATGATCAATTTCTCCTTTTGCCATAATGTTTTCAACATTCTTATATATTTATACTTTCTTATATTAGGGGTAATTTCAATTTCATTGAAACAAGACCTACTCTTCACAATGTTCTCAACTATTTTCAGTTATTATACCTTCATATAGAGATTTTCAATTTTATTTTACTAATTGTCTTCAATGCGGTCTGCTGCAGATTTGATGTATGTGGGAAAGGGTAAACTCAGATGCCTTTGAGGTGTTGAATGGTCTGCTACAGATATATTGTACTTAAATTGGACAAGGTTAATTATAATATATATTTTAAATTTGTCTAATTCAGCTTATGCATAGATTTCTTTGGTAGATTTGAATTTTAATGTATTTATTCAATATGCCATTACAAATTTCCTTTGATGAATGAATTGTTGAATTTCACAACTTAATTTTTCAGGTGAATACTGATTAACAATACAACATACATGGTCGTTGTTTATGTCACCAATACAGAAATAGCCTGACAATGTGTTGTTATTAGGATCAAGAAAATCAAGCAAATAATGTTGACTACAGACAGTTGATATGATTTGGACCTATAAAGTATTCTAAGCAGTATAGAGAGAACACAGACATGTAAAAAAAAAAATTGGGGAAAAATCAAGAAAAACATAAATTGCTCATTACAGGCAATTTCTATTAGTTTCATAATGTTCTGTGCTTTGTCCACGGTTTGATGCCAAGGTCATACCAACACACTTGTAGTTGTGTATTCTCTAGCTGAGAAAGCATTATGAGTGATGCATCAATGTCAGGATGAACTTTCTGTTAGCAATAGTTAATTAGCTAGGAAATGTGATTTGAATAACATTTAACCCTTTCCCTCATACAACAATTCTGCAGCAGACGACTTTGAACATATTTTGTCAAAAATTAGAAAATCTCTATAATTAAATGGATAACCTATGACTAAAAGTGGAAAACATTGTGGCAAAAGAAATTGCTTGTTTTGAGCAATTTCTTCTTTTGTCACTATGTTTTCAAAAAGCTGTCTGCTGCAGAGGCGTCTTTATTAGAGAAAGGGTTAAGCAAAATCAAACACTTGCCATCTTAATTGATAACAAACCTCCCCTCATACAGACATATTTTGACTCTTCTGTAGCAGACAAGTTTTGAAAACAGTGTGCAAAAGACAAAATTGCCCATAATGAGCAATTTCTTCTTCTGTCCCAATGATTTAAACTTTATTCAATAATTATACTTCGACTTATACAGATATTTGTCCAGATATTTTCAATGTCATCTGTTGTGGATATGCTGTATGTGGGAAAGGGACAATGTCACATGTTAGAGCCAATGACCTGAGGACTTTTGTCCGTCGGTAAATGTTTGTTCAAATAATATATCCTAAACCACTGGACCAATTTCAACCAATTTTAACAGGAATGTACCTCCAATGTTTTTGAGTTTAAATTCAATGTAAGAACATTGATTGCTGCAGCAGCAGAAAGGGAGAAAAGTGCATGGATAAGAAGCAAGTCGTTAAGAAGGACTGTAAAGTTGAGTATTGGTGTGAGAAAGCCAGAATGGCCACTATGATACGACTGATTTTTTTTTTGAAAACAGCATTAAAACTCAATAAATGAATTAATACTTTGGTAAACCTCTGAAAAAAATAATAAAGCCAGCTCGATAGATTGGCTTTCCAATACTTATTAAGGATTGCCTTATTTAAATGTCATTTTTCAAATGCTGTTTAATTTTCGGATTTTACTATTTGAAAATCATAAATTAATATGTAATTTAATTTAAATATGTTTCATCCTATTTTATGGATATCCTTATTTCTCAAGATATAAAACATGTATTTGGTTAACCCTTTCCCCCATACAGCTGACCAATTTGAATACATCTAGTCAAAAACATTGAATATCTTTTTAAAGGAAAGAAAGGTGAAAACATTTTGGCAAAACGTGAAATTGCTCATTTCGGGCAATTTGTTTTTGTCACAATATTTTCAAATTTTCAAATTTCTTTTACTTCAGAGGTGTCAAGGTGTGTCTGTATGACAGTATAAAACACCCTTGGAAAAACATGCAATACATTTAAAGCAGAGTGATTTGAAAACATATGCAAAACTGGAAAATATCTATAAATGAAAGATTACAGGTTATTTGGTATGTAGTTTAAAGCAAATATGAGAAATTGCTCCTTTTCAAAATGCATTTGTATGAGGAAAGGGCTATAATGAAGACAAAGATATACACATTGATATTCGCACTGGATGCATGTACTGTACTTTTATTTTGACAAATTTTGAATAAAATGAATTAAACCATATTTAATGAAATTTCAGTATGCATATCTCCCCAAATATCTTACATTGATGCTCAATTATGAGTTTACAAGTTGAAGTCACCTGAATATTGAAACTTTTTATCATGTAATTTTGAATATTTTAACAATGAAGCACATGTATATAGTTACTTTATCATGCTATATCCTGTCCTAAAGCAATTGAAGTTTTGTGAAACAGGGTGAAAAGTGACTGCTATGTCTCACTCCACATTCATTGGCGACACAACTTACCCATTCCTTCATACATCATATCTTCGTATGACATTGAAAATGTCTCGGCAAAAAATTACACAAACGAAAGTACATTTAATGAATACATTTCATTAATTTCTCCTTTTGCCACAATTCAAATGTTGTCGTCTGCTGCAGATACTTCAATATGCGCCTTATGTTCGAAAGGGTTAAAAACGGTTTTAGTAATAGTAGCATTACACATTGAAAGAAAAAGACAAAATGTCCAACAAGTCCCTCTTTTTCAACAATAGTATCTGTTGCAGAGGTGTCAAATTGGGTTCTATCAGGGAAAAGAGTTAGTCTCAAATGCAATGTATTCCATCAGACCAAGAAAGAAAAAATGTTTTGGGTTCAAGAGAAATTTCTTTATTAACATATTTACAGCAAAATTTCATGTGTTGTACAAATGGAATATATCAACTGAGAAGCCTGTTAATATGACTGATATCATCTCCTTGGGAAAAAAAGAGAATGTTAATTGTTTTAGATGGTTAAATATGGGTATTTGTTAAAATAATGTCTTTACCTTCTCCACCGTGCAGACGATATTTTGAAATATTTGCAGCTGATAACATTTTAAAACATTGTAGGAAAAGGATTGTTTCTTTCAATGGTGTTTTATGTCACTTTCAAAATTGTTCATGCACATCACAGCGTTTCCTGGATATATTACCAGTACAGCTGGTAAGCTTTTCCTGACAATAGTGCATCAGTTGTAATGTTATCTCCTCAAACATGATCACCAAAGAGGGAAGCGAATTCTATCATTTTTAAAGTTTTTTGTATGAACAAATCGGTGATTGAACCGTGGTCTCCCATTCATGAGTCTGACATGCTAACCACTGTGGTGTAGTAAAAGAAGAAATTGCTCATTATCCTTTTCCCACATACAGGAAATCTGCAGCAGATGACTTTGAAAACAGCTAGGCAAAAGTATGGAAAATATATACAAATGATGATGTCATTATTGAATAGAGTTGAAAATATTGTGGCAAATGGAGAAATTGTTCATTATGAGCAATTTTTCCATTTTCCACATTGTTTTCAAAAGTCATTTTCTGCAGATGCATCGAAATGCGTATGCAAGTGGGAAAGGGTTATGAGACAGACAGAGCAATTTCTCTTTTTCAAACAATGTTTCCGAATTTATTCTAAAAATGCACTGTTATTAAGAGAGATTTCCTTTATTTACCTACTAGAAGATGTCTGTTTCAGAATCAATATATGTATATATATTTATTTTAGCAAAAAATATGTACAATCCATCAGTATACATATATGAATGCATTTGACAATTTAACAATTTCCGGACAAATTATATAGGGGACATAATTAACCCTCACCCTGATACAGACGACATAAGACGCCATTGCAACGGACTAATTTTGAAAAACTAGGCGGGAAATGGAAAAAATGCTCATAATGAGTAATGTCTCCTTTTGCGGCAATGTTTTGTCCTCTATTCAATAATTCAACTTTCATAAATAAAAGATTGCTATATTTGTGTTCTGCTGCAGATTTACTGAATGTGGAAAAATATTCCATATACATTTTGTGAGTGATGAAAGATTGATTGATTGATTGGGGTTTAAACGTTAACGCCGTTTTCAATAATTGTTCAGTCATATATCGACAGCCAGTTCACCTTCTCACTCTATTCGTAGCTTTCTTATACCAGTACTCAACACAACATACTTTCCAAGCAAATAGCTGCTAATCCACATAGACTGTAAGCCCATTGGTGAAAGACGAATGACGCATGACACAATGACTTCTCAAACGTCGGAGAGAATGTTGGACGAGCTGGGATTCAAACTCACAACCCCTGGCTTGACAGCCCGCGTCGCTATCGACTGAGCTACCATGATAAAATTGAATGAGAATACCACAAACCATGGAGAAATATATATTTCAGAAAATCTTTCAAAATGAAGTAACAGAAATTCAACAGAAATTCTAGATAGCTTTTCTAATATGAAAGCAGTGTAGAAAACATTGATAGCAAATGAGAAACTGATTGTTTGAGTAATTTCCAGGATTATTGAAAACAAATTTATTCAGAGTTGTCAAAAGTATAAGAGACACTTCAAAATAGTGTATGAAAGCAATATTGACATTTTACAGAGCTTCTAAGTACATTTGTTTGAATCTTCACCATTGTTTTTCCTGGGCCATCATACTTGATACAGTGCACACTTCTGCTGCTTATTGGGAACCACGTGACCCTGAAATAATTAAATTGACAGTATGAGTTTTATACACGAAAAACTGTAGGAAATAAGCTTATTAATTGCACGTAAGAAAGTTAATAAATATATTTCACTTGTCAATACTCAGACTACATAGAAGTGTCACTATATCACGACAGGAAAGACACAAAACATTTGCAAATGTCTCTGGTTACACCAGAAACATCCCTGGTAAGACCAAAGTAAAATGCTGTAAGTATTTTGTTCTCTACAAGACTCTACGTCCTACGTCCTTGTAAATTTAACCTTCGACATTTTAGGATCAGAATTTTGTTCTCAGTAGTAAATAGTATAGCCCCATTGAACTAAAATTATCAATACCAATGTACTAAAGACAAGGAAGAACAGCAGTGAAAAATTAAGCCGATTACATTTTCAGTTTCACAATACGAAGCGTTCAACCTCAGATTTTATGAATCAGCAGGCGATACAAAATATTTTAATCGTGTACATTACCGTGAACACTGTCCGTATGACTATTTGTCATCATTAAACATCAATCGTTGATGTCTGTGTAGACTTCGTATCGAAATTTGAGGCATGTTTACGTTTTCGAGGTGATTGCAGACAGCTTTTATTGTTGTTGTCGCAAAACCGGAAGCTGATATTTAGACTGGCTCGCAGTTATAAATAGACTTACGACTTTTGAAATCTTAGCTGCGACTTTGAAGTTACGACCTCGTTGATAAAACGGTCTTAAGACCGATCGTAACTTCAAAACTTACGTCAGGTCGTAGCTAAGATCCGACTTTTTTGATAAAACGGGCCCCTGACTTTCATATATCTACTCTTCTTTTAAAATGTTCTTAAAGGAATTTATAAAAGTTGGACGCTAAAGTGCTCTGGATTGAAACGAATTTAAATGCTTGTACTGTAAGATTCAAATATACAAAATGGTTGCTACTCACTAAGGTAGTGTATTACTAACTGATATGTTTAAACTTAACGAGTCTCGTAATATATCGACAAATAGGCTTAACATGTTTTCAAGAGGCTTCAATAATGTATATCCACGTATATTGCGAACAGGAAATATCCTAATAAGGCTGCTCAAATGCAAATCAATTGTACTTGTCACCAAGCCTTATATGTCGGTTTTTTGCATGACACGGGTCTAATTATTTTCTATTTTCTTAAAGTTAAGAGTTGCATATATATTACAACATCCAACGTGGTCAATAATAAGAAGGTAGACAGATAAAAGTATTCACTATACGCATATGCAACACCACTTGTAAACGTCATTCGCGATTTTTAATAGCATATAGGAAAGAAGTAAGAGATATAGGTAGAGAAAAATTGCATTGTACCTCGGATCAAGTGAATGTATTGGGATATCACAAGGTTTGTTGGTGAAGCAAAACACTTCATTTGGCACTTGTCTCGCTCCTGTAAGTGGCTGAAATCAAAAACGTGTAATTTCACAATACAGTGCTAGAAGAAATACAAAAATGATGATGGTATTATTGATGATGATGATGATGACGATGATGACGCTTGTGATAAGTTTCCTGCGTATCCATATTAATGATTTAAATTATTTTTTAAAATATGTGAACGATTTAATTTCGAAAAATGCAACGTCGTATCAAACTGCGCGTAAGCATTGACTCATCTAGATATGCAATGGTCGAAAAAGCCTAACAGTTGGTTACTGCAGAGCGCCACTCATATACCGGTTTGACAGCCAAACGTGCAAAGTCACATGAAGATCGAACGAACTACCGATCAAAGTGACATATTATACACTAAAAGTTGAATCATTGTCTATGATGTCATCCATAGACTCCCAGATTGTTTGCTTGACCAGATTGCGAAAGAATTCTGAACAACACTGCGCAGAGGTTCGGGCATATCTGGATCTGGATACAATGTCCAGAATATCAATGTGTCAATGGGGGAGGTCAACATATTCAACTTAAGTTGAATTTAACTTACTTGATTTGCAGCACTAGCTGATAGTTTAAATGATTCATCTGCAATGGAAAGACAAACATATGTTTTATATTCTGTGACAATAATGAGCTAATACGTATACGGCCCTTTTTGTACGTATATTTATAACCAGCATATAACCCTCAATGCATATCAATCTTCAATACAATATACTTGTATCTTATCATCTGATTTGAAAGGCTCTGGATCAAATGAAATCATTGTGATGCAAAAAAGGAAATAGAACAATCTACAGAAATGAAAATGTTCACTATGAATCAAATGTCCTTTTTCCCACACAATTTGTACCGTCAACAGTCCTTCATAATGGAGGCTTTACATGCATTAACATCGCTTATATCAGTGAAAGACTCATTAGTGCAAGACAGCCTTTGATAAATGTATCGTTTGGCAATATATACCTGATACTAAACGTGTATTAGAATATTATATATGCTGCACATAAAATAACCATTAAGCATTGTGATATCTGTAATGGAAATGTACATGTAATTATGGGATAAACGACACATAAATTAGATTTAATATAAACATGTATATGTATGTACGCACCAACACTATTTAACATTTAAGAAAGGACAGGGTAAGATTGATATTGACAAATACTATTACCTATGTGGCACGTGTTTCCAGAATAGCCTGCAGGACAGTGACATACAGCGGGGTCTAAGTGTCCGTCACAGAATCCATGATTTGCACAATTAACTACTTGACAGCCTTTCTTTACTGAAATAATGATAAGGAATAAAATAACCTGCTCACTCATATTAATCTAAAAACTGATAGAGTGTTAGCTGAATTATACTTACATGTACAATAGTATCGCCGCATTAAAGAGACATCTTTACAAATACTCGTTCTTAACAGATTACAGACAGGATTAGTCTAAATATTTTAACTATTACCCGTGTAAGTGGGACATTAAGGTAGTTACTCGAGTTGTTCGATAGACAATATTCATCTTTGCTAATAGCTATCTCCTTAAGCTAATGTATGTGTAGCATAATTTACATTGTACATCGAGTGTCAAGTAATTCGTTAACATTAATTTATCACCATCGGTGGCTACTTCCTGGTACTCAACCAATACTGGTGAGGAGGTGCCGACTTTTCATTTGTGTGCTCACAATTACACAAATACTCACATGCCTTTTTCGTAACTATCTAGAATATATTACTAAAACGTATGTATGGCTATCTCATCTAACTAAAAGTTGTTATCTGAAAGTGTTGTGAACACATATTAATGTTTTCGGTCCGCAGTGCCACAATTTTTGAATTCATATTAGATATTTCCCTGTCCACTACACAGTTATGTACACAGATGTTGCCAGGGTAAATGCGTCTCAAATATTGCATGTTCATGTTAGTTGATGTTGTAACTCGAGTTGATTGATCAAAAATGTTAATTTATTCTAAGTTTTCGTAAGCTGACGGTCAAATTACAGCGACGGCAATGCTGGTTGCATCACTAGACGCTTGACTGTTCGCATTTACACGGCTGAATATTGTTAAACCTTTCCCACATACAACAAACCTGCAGCAGACTACTTTGGAAATATGTGTACCAAAAAATTGAAAATCCCTATAAATGAGGGTATATTTACTGAAAAAAGTTGAAAACATTGTGGCCAAAGGAGAAATTGCTTGTTTGAGCAATTTCTTGTTCTGTCACAATGTTATCACAAGTCGTCTGCTGTAGAGGTGTCATAAAGCGTCTACATGAGAGAAATGGTTAACCAAAGAATTGGATACTATTTGAAAATGCGCAAGCAACAGCCCTATTGATTAAGAGAATGTTTGGTGTTTAACGCCGCTTTCAACACATTTAAGTTATACCAAATCGTTTCCTGATTACGTTACCAGTATAACTTGTCCATTCAATCAGTATACTTACCTCGCAACCCTGAGCATCAAGGAGGGCAGCTGTTACTACCATAAAGTCTTCGATATGACCTGGCCGTGGATTGAGCTCGCGACCATCAAGTACCGAGATGGACGCTCTACCACTAAACCACAAAGGCCAACCCGATCGAAAGGCCATACATAATGTTAAACATTAGTGGTGCTCTTCGAAAACAAACCTTAACCTAATCCTTCCCTCATATGATACACACTGCAGCAAACTCAATTGAAAATATCTAGGCAAAACATTGAAACATTTCTATCAATATTTTTTTTTAATTAAACAGAGATGAAAACATTGTGGCAAATGAAGACATTTTATTTTTCAGAGGTGTTATCAAGCGAACGCGTGAAAACAGATTTACGTGCGTTGTCAAGCCAGTTGATCAAAGTAGATTTTGTTTTAAAGAAATTGTGACTTATTGGAGAACAGTGCAGACACAGCTCAGGCTGCGCAATTGCTCTGGCTGATCTGGATATTCACTGGTCGCAAATGCAATGTGGTTGGTTGTAACATAGTGTGGCTCGTACGTGGTTTGTTAGGCGATATGTGGTCTCATTTACATCTGCATCAAATGACAGCGACATATTCGCTTATTTTATATGTAGACGAACTGTTAAGGCTCATGCAAAACTGTGCATATGTACAGCCCTGCCTGAGTATTCACTGCTGGTATGTAACAATACCGACGGGGACCATAACCCGTTTATACCCACCTCTGTTAGATTCAGCCTTAAGTTGATAACATCTCTTCTCTCCAGCAACATTTGATCTGTTGATTAGAATTTCTATTATTTATTTATAAACACTATCTGACTGCATTAAATCATGTAAACGAATGAGTATACGTTTTGTGTTGTTTTATTGTCCCAACTCAGTTATGGGATGGTTTCGGTCGATAATACAAAGGACTTATTTTTCGAATATATCGTTTAACTCGAACCAATTCCTGGAACGAATGTATTTTTTGAAAAAGCTTAGCACAATATAGCATAGCATTCATTTTATTGGTGATTACGCAGTAACTTTGATAACCTGATTATACACAACAACTTAACTGTTCTAAACAAGAAATAAGACAGTCCAACATTTCTAGGCTTAGCAACAGTAGATGACAACATACAGTTAATTTAACACTTGTGTCACAATACCAAACTGTTACAGGTGTGACTCCGTACCACTAAACCGAAACCAGAAACCGATTAAATGCCCATTTTAAGTTTTCATTCATAAACGACAACCAAGTGTAAACCGAGTAAAACAAGATAAAATACTTACAATGTAGTAACTGCTTCAACACAAAGCCTTGATACGTCTTTATCCAGAAGTAAGACAATATCAAAACCGCAATACTGCTGGTTGATGGATCCTATATTACACGTTTCACATGTGGAATACACGTGGAATTTGGCTACTTCTGGCGATGTTATAGCTACATGTATCTTGACACTAAAGGAAACAATAAATTTGATATCGCATACCTGGACCACACTTTTAGATGTTTTGTCAGAATTGACAACTATGCATTTTCTAATAACGAGCACAGCTCGTTTCTTGCGGAGCAAGAAATGAACTTTGTTCGTTTAGAGGTAAGCTTTATTTTAGGAAATTTCCTATATTCTGTATGGAAACAATTTTCTTTAGCCCAACTCGTGAAATTCATAGTAAAACTTCACAGAACAAAGCAGGGAACCATGGCCGACATTTATCCACAAACGGATGACGTCATATTCACCTGGTACCCGAGATAACTATAACAACTGTTTTGTTTACAGTGGTGGCTGACAACCAGAACTCATTGTCGGCTTCATGGTCTGCCAACCGCATTTCCTTAGCTTCAGGTAAGAAGTTGTATCGCTCTCGTTTTCTCTCGAATAACACAGACAATGTCATGTTAGCGTTCGTGTAGTAACCGATATAAAGAAATCAAGATGTTGTGTCAATCTAAAAATCAGCGATGTTTCGTATTCATTAGCGGATGTTCCTGTCGATGGCAATTGGTTTTTTTTCACTGACTGAGCTATGCTCTTCATAATTCATTTGTTCTCACCATCGCTACGCACACTTCGCGATAGCCGTCAGTCTGACAAAAACTCCTTCGGACTGTCAAATTACTATGCAATGATTTGTTGAACAAAGCGGTTACACGAAACACCCTGTAACCCCAATACACCCAAACAGGGTTAAATCTGGGGCGCGGGATTGCGTGAATCACACGTTTGATTAGTGAATACTGCAAATCAAATATATCATACACATGGGCCACCTATAACGCACAACTTTCAGAAGCTGCGCATCATGGAAAATGCCTGATTTCTTTTCATAATGAAAATGTTTAAGATTTAGTAATCGTAACCGCCGTACCCCATATAGGAACACATACGACCACTATTAGCACATAACAGAGTCAATATATTTTTAGAAGTATTCGAAATATTTCTAAACAAATGTTAATCAGTTAAAATTAACAGCTTTTCTCACGAAGAGATAATGGGAAGAAACGTCGCCAGTGAATGAAATAGACGTTTTGGGTGTAATTGGAAAAAAAGAAATTTGAACAGTTTTCTGCAAATAATTGATTGAAGACAATTCCATGGCTGAGACGGATTAATACGGGCATGACTTGTGCTGTGTGCTCAGAACAAAATAGGATGTGACAATAATCGAAAATGTACTTTAATAAGACACATTACATGTCAGGCTCACTGCGATGCTTTAAATAATCCACCATGCAGCAAAGCATGCTTCATGTAATTATGAAAACATGATAATCTTGCAAAACAGTTATTGTTTTAGAATGGGAAAAGGCACTAATGATTTCATAAGATAAACACAAATGTAAGTTTCTGGTGTGTTAAGTTCAACAGAAAGAAAAAGGTTTTATAGATAAATATGATTCTGTATCAATACGAATTCAGATTATAATAATCATGTGTCAATTAAAATGTTGAGTTATCCTTGACTGTCAACAATATCTGTATAACCACTCAATGGCTCTTTTTTCTGAACACATGGCGGGGGGGGGGGGGGGGGGGGAGGGGGGGAATATTGCCCCTTTTAAAAACAAAATAGTAGAAACTCTGCCCAAATATACCCAAATGCAAAGAAGGAAATTGATGAAAAAATGCGGTGCATAGAAATACCACAAATTCATTGGAATCCTTCAAAATCCTCAATATTTTACCAAAAAAACCACATAATTTTAGAGTAATTGGTGTCACCTTTTTCCCACATATAGACACTTTCTGACGCTTCATATATATTATTGTCCACATGTTTCCAAAGTCGTCTACTGCAAGGGTGTTGTATGTGGGAAAGGGTTAAAGGAATAATCCGGATAGGACTGCACAGAGGTCCAAACTGATCTAAATCAAAAATAGTTGCAGAGCCCGAAGCTTGGTTTACAATGTGACATGACTAATATATATTGTTTTCAATTCTGCAGTTATTATCATGTATTAAAACCACAGTCAAAGGTTTATTTCAAAACAGAGAATGGATTAAGATCATCCCATACAATCACGGAGGCGATATACCCTTTGGTCATTAGTACCTGTCATTAAATGATATAGTATGCATCGTTGACTTTGGGGTAATATTCTTTCCTGTATACACATCAAAACAGAAAACAGATCAAACGATACAACCATGGAATGACAGCTGTGATGGCGATAATGGGAGAGGAAGTTCATATATAATAGGCAGTTAGTAATATACCGTTTGGTCATTGGTGGCTGTCAAAACAATGAAAAATGATTGCATCTTTGCCTTTCGGATAATTTAACTTACTGCATGAACATCAAACACGGGAATAGATTGAGAGCAACCCTTACAATCATGGAGTTATAGAGGATATGTCGATATTCACAAACATGAGAGGAAATTCAACTGATTTAATGTCTAACTGATGGCTTGATACAGAGTAATTTTTATTAACGGCTTAGTATATCAAAATCATCTCAAGCTTCTTTAATCTAATTAAATATAGTAAGAAAACATGTCTTGACTTTCACTGTTGGTGAGTTTAGCTCACCTATGCACAAAATGCTCAAGGTGAGCTATCATTATCACATTTTGTCTGACGTTATTCCGTCATGCGCTGTTAACAATTGCCCTGTGAAATCTACAGGCAACATTTTACATCCACTCTTCATGAAAGTTTATCAGAAATTCATCTCCATCAAATATTGGCCAATTGGCCGATGTTTTCAGAATAACTGTTTAGATGATATCTAGGATAAGTTTAAATGTAGGTCATGACAGGTCAAACATAAGGTCACTTGGCCAAATTGAAGGAAAATCTTGTTATCACTCTGGAAGCTGTTCCTTTAATTTTAGCATTTTTGAAACTTTGGCAGAATGGATATTTTGATGATATCTAGGCTAGGTTTGAAAATGGCTATAATCTGTTCAGAAACTATGTCACACTCCAAATTGATGGGAAAATGTATTTACACATGTTTCGTTTTACCTTACTGCATTGAATATGTGTGTGTTCAAGTAATGAAGTGAAAGTGTTTAAATGTTTGATGATGTGACTTCGCACCCAAAGTTAAAGTACAGAAACCGTCCCAGTTACAGATTACTTTAAAATGGTAGTCACATACCTTCTGTTTGTCCCATTAATATAGGTGCTGTGCTCGTGATGAGGCTTTGCCTTTTACATAATATATATATTGATAGGAAAGTCCCTTGCGATAGTGTGTAGATGCACAGACTCTCAAGAGACACATTTCTACATGGGGCGATTCATATACTACGACTTGTATTAGAACCTTAGACTCACACTCGGCAATTGTGAGGGCTATCATCTAGGTGTGGAGAGTTCGACCCAATGACAGGTCATCCTTTTTGTTACTGATGATGGACAAAAGTCAGTTTGACCACCAACGGGCTAAAAAGTATATGTGGGATGCTAGAACAATACTATGTTGAGAACATGTGCAAGAAAAAAACAAAAATAGTCGTAAGGTGAACTGACCACCGTTACATAACAGAAATATAGTTGAAAAGGGCGATAAGCGCACTGCCTGACTCAGCTATTAAACTCAAAATCGTTACCTTGATTTCCCCGAGTTGGCCGTGGACTATTCTAAATGAATAAATCAGGTGTAAAAGGTTGCAGAAATCCCTGAATGACATATACTGTGTGACAAAATAAGTTCAAAACTACCCACTTACCATTCCTGATTAATATAGTGTTCGCCAGGTGTAGCGTTGAACAACAAATGGCATGGTTCATCTACTATACACACCAGATGAGAATTGGTCGGAACACTGGCCTCTACAAAGTGGGGCGTTTCCTAGTGAATAGAAAAGATATGATTGCAGTAGAATAAAAACATAAAATATCTTTCTTTCCTTTTACATGTACGTGAGTATCGAATATTGGTCAGTCTTACGTTCAATAGACCACAGGGACTTGCTCCTCTAAAAATAGATATTACCCTATATATGGATAGATATTAACATCCATGCATATATAGGGTAATGTCTATTTTTAGAGGAGCAAGTCCCTGTGAATAGACTTAGCAACAGAAACGTATTTCGCGGAAACGAACCTGAACGAAATAGGATTTCACGTTTAACAATAACATACAGAATATACTGAACGTAGCTTATATAAAACAAATCATGAGGGCGTAGACTACAAGTGCGGACAGTTACACTTCCAATGTCGTCGGACACCCAAGGTTGTTGACTCTGCTACGGCAACATCACTCGTGGGACTTTGTCACTGCCTTTTCGCCATTTTGACAGATAGCCAATAGTGTTTCTGATCGGATGCAGCACACGGTTGTTCTGCGCCAACCAGCCAATCAGATCCCTCGTAATAAAACTATTATATACTCACTTTATTTTATTTGACTTCACTTTGGTGGGTGAAATGTTTAATATTGAGAAGTTGCGTGAGTTCAACAAAGATACAGCTAGTGCAATGATAAGAGGACGAGATGTCTTTTCATCAGTGAAGACAGGCAATGGCAAAAGTGTGCGTTATCAGCCACTTCATGTTATTTGTATACAATTGGAGAGCATACATGTAAGCGGCCCGGTAAGGTAAGTTGGAAACGTTATTCACCTGTTTGGGATGAATGTTATAGATCTACAAGTATTCCAAATGTATTTGCTAACCTAATATTTTCTTACTTCCAGTTGTATCAATTATAGAAATAAAAATTATATCTTGCATGAATATTTCTTGTAAATTTCTGAGAAAAGGAGTGTACACAGTAAGGCTCAAACTCTTAAACATGTGAATTATAAATTTACACAGTCAGCGTAGCATGTATGGAAATACGGCCCATTGTCATTTATAAGAAATACCTATTTCTTTTCCAAATCGATTCAATGATAAAATGAACAGGTTATCTGACATTGCTTAAAATAAGTCTGAATTCGATTGTATTCATTCATTGCTGAATATTACCTTTGTTTAGAATCAAAAATCGATTTGATCTGCCAAATTCTCACCATTATAATTCAAAACGTGCATACTTATCAGTGTCAACACAACTAGCAATGTAAAAGCGCCAAGTTTGAGTTGAACACATTTTGACCAAAACCGTTGTCTACTGTAATTTTAAGCTGTAAAATGACCGCACACAGAATACGTTTTTCTGCTTTAGCCATATAATTACCTTATCGGTGTATAGGGTCGATGTGCCTGCAAATAAAAATATAAAAAATACATTTCACTTACTAATATTCTCTTAAGGAGCAGTGTAGGGTTAAGATGGCGTCTGTTCTGACGAATTTGTTTTAGACTATATGACTGTATAACTAAGGCGTCAAGGTTAATCTTAGAAAATATGAAATAGTCCGAACTGAATTTATTTTCTAAATGACGTAACCTTTGGTAACAAACGTGTTTTTATTGCGAAATCTGATTATTGTTAGCCGTTTTACACTGAAAAAAGCCAACTTTCAAGATCAAATGTATTTTATTCTGAAATAAAATTATATGTATTCTTATTGGTATTTTTATTCCATTTGAATAAGAACAAAGCAACTCGTTAATTATTACAAGCATGAAGTAGATTATCATCACATAAGAGCCTATGACTGCTAAACAATATTTAAATCCTTCTAACAGCGTTTAAGTTGTGGAATTCATGATAATGTGTTGATATGATTCGTCAATACATTAAGCACGATTCTACAGTGGCGAAAGAAATTGTAAATTGAGCACAATCTCATTAAAACCAGACCTACACTTAATCTTGGATTGTATCATGCAAATTCATTGGACAGAAAAAGAGCACCTGCTAATGAATGTTTAAATGCATAGGGTCAATTCGGGTCGACCTATTATGCAATGTTGTCTGAGTCGACGCAGCATTTTGGTCTGATTCCAATGAGATTTGTCATTACATACCTTCTGTGACATAAACTTTGAAGCATACCTCATCCATATTATTCCTGTTGGTAAAAGGAGAGAACAAATTATAGAAGTAACAAATGTATACAGAAAATAAAAGATTAGCCATTTTACAAAACAAATATCTCAAAATGTAAATCATAAAGTTTCACAATGTTATAACGACTTTAAAACCAAGCTACCATTTGACATTCTAAATTAGCGATTTTTATCATAATTATTCCATTACTGAATACCTTCCATGTTGGTTCATTTCAAATATACTGGTGTATGTTCTTACATACACAATACATATATAACAAATGAAGATCTACGTGTTTTCAATTTAGAATACCTACCCTTGTGTGTTCATTGCCAATATACAGGTGTCATATAGACCCTTGCGTTTTCCATACATATTGACGTTAACAGCAAAACTTCCATTGCCCATATCAATGGTATCTATGGCCGCTATATTAACGTAGGTGCTTGTGAATCCAGATCGAATGTCGGGTCTGCAAGCAGAATTAAAACCAACAGAACGTTACTTGCCTTTGCATCTTTTGGGTATAGTTTATGAAAAAGTGTATATGTTTTTTATTAGAATTAACTCATTTTCAAATTATTTTTTCAACCAGTTTTTACAAGTAATCTTCCAATATTTCAGTATTTTCTTCCACGTATTTTCAAAAGCAGGCGTTTGTAAAGCATAATGTAAGGGTCGGATTCAGAGTGTCGGAACACATCGAGCCCTCACTCATGTGCTAGCCAAATCAGTAAATTACCTAACAGTGTAGCACTCTGGCCAGCTACATCATATTGTCCATGAGGAAAAACACAGGTAAATAAATAAGATCGCATAGTGATATTTCCGTTGGTTTTATTATGATGGTATAATTCTAAGGTTAACCCTCGAGTCCCACGACTCTCTCAAGACTCTCTGGGCACTCCACCAATAACATACATTATATACATACACGTGATTATCCAATATCCCGTAAATGGCTATACTTCTCAATGGAGCTAATGCCTCACGTGTATATATTTAACCTCATTGTGTTACAAACAGTTTTTGACTTGAACTCGCTGCGCCTTCGGTGTAAGGGAAATTAAAAAAAGAACCGTGTTCAACGACTACCTGCGTCCTACAAAACCGGTATTGCAATGCGATCGGACCAGAGTTATGTATTAACGGGTACATCGCATCACAGACACTCATGATTTATTGAGCTAACAACTCGATACATAGTAAATAATGGTAGGTTTGTAGCAACATATAATTCCTTTCAAATACTAGCACAAATGTCATGAACAAAATCATATTTATTGTATTGGTTTTTAAAGACATTTATATTATAATACAGCGTTTTCTGGGGAATTTATCAATAAGAGTTTAAATAATCAAAGCACTGAAAGTGCTCACAGCAAGGGGCTAACTGCAGATAACATTTGGACATGGATTTACCGATCCCAAAAGTCTAACTTGAACACTTTACACTAGCAATTTGTTAGTTAGCACTTTATATCCATATATTAAATGATAAATGAGTAAAGCAAAACACTGTAAACACAGTATGATGGTCTATCGATATACTAAAAGTTGGCATACACATGCGCATCTGCTATCTGGATAGTTTCTGCTTAGCACACCTCCTGGTTTACAATGGATTTTTAGCCGTTTTTTTTAATGCAATTAACACATATACATTTTATATCAAAATCACAATAACCTAACAATGATGAGTCAAATTTTACTTTCAAAGCAGAAATAAAATCCTGTGTTATCTTAATTTTCTTCAGCGTGCAATGACTGAAATATTGTTAAAAGCGACGTAAAAAACCATACACGATTTAATCATTTCTTAGTGTTTCACAACGCATAGGTGAATAGTTTTAAATGCATTGCTTTTGAATTCATTTTAAATCCCAATATTTTGAAAGAGTTTATTGCAGAGGTGCTAAATGACAATTGCACCACTGATATCGGCAATTTATAAGACAAAAAATATTATATATTTCTTATAAAAACAAATTATCTGCCCAGAGCGGGAATCGAACTCAAGTGTCCCGTTTCACGGCCGAACATGCTAACCGCTACGTTACGCGGCCACTTCGATGGTTCTCATTTATAACATAATTATAAACCAATACACGAGTTAGCGAAATATTTAGTATTGAAACGTTTTATCTTGATAAAAGACAAATGTCATTTAAATCATTTGTTTTATAACTGGGACTTGACTATCTTATTCCGTCTGCTGGGGTTGTTCAGGTTAATTTTGGTTGAGAATTTGATGTATTTACCTAGGAATCTAAAACGAAATACTCTAGTATTCCTGATTATCGTTACCGCTGAAAATACATTTTATTCGAAAGGATTTTTGGAAATTACGACGCCTCGGCTCACTTGCACATTTATCGTTTATATGTTATATTTTGTCAACTATTTATTTTATTATCATTTAAATAATTTGAATGTTTGAGTATATATGTTATCATTGAGACTCATTTATCTGAATATGTTTTGAGTCGGAACCGAAAAGTTGCCTTTACTCCATTCGATTTACAATATTTAGGAATTACCAATGAACTTTACGCGCGATCAAGTATGTTGAAAGCGTAGAAATACATTTTAATTTTTAATCATGTAATTCATATATTTTAACATAACATTTCTTTCGAGTTATTTCTTTTGGGTTAGTGATGTCGAATCAAATCAATTTTCGGCTTCATATGTCAACAAGTTACCGCATTTTGATTTTTAGACAGGAACTATTGGCGGTTCAAGATGACCAACATGGGAATTAGCTGGCAACAGTCATTTCATTTTTAACAAAATATTCCACAAATCATCCACTTTCATTGACATTATGTACGATCTGCAACCACCAATACATTTATATGAAGTCGAGATGGTGTTCAGAAACGGAGAGCTGATGTAGAAAGACTGATGTGAAGTAATTCAATGCCGATATCGTAAAACGCCTGTCTAGATTCCAGTCTCAAAATGATGCGTCGTTTCGAAAATTAGCTACTATAGCAATTGGCTCTAACGAGCCCCTTGCTAAAAACTACTACACCTACAAAGAAACAGTGGCGATTGCATCAGCCACAGATATTCAGTGATTTAATTCAGAGGGAAAAGAGTAAATTATATCCTTGAATTAAGTCAGAGAAATAACTGAAAAGAAAATTGCCCCGAATGAATAATCAAACCCAACCTTGTTACAAATACTTACGTTTCGGTCCCTGAAAAATGTCCCGACACGATAAGAGGAACAGAACATAATTTGTGTCTTATACACACAACAACATTTGGCACTGCGACATCGGTAAAGTAAGCCTAGACAATATAAAATAGTTGCATATTTTAAAACTATGATTTACATTTGAACCATACTATAGGATCATTGCCGAGAAGTGTATATGTAGCTCAATACCAGCATGTATGTCCGCCCAGGCATTTTAGGTTGTTTTTCTCTGCTGCGTTGCTCATTTAGACATCACATATTGACTGTCGCTATGTTATAACAAGAGTGTACAGCTTGCATAATACATAATGCACGTTATGAGGTCACAACTTCTTCTTTACCAAGGCTTTCATGGAGTCAAAAAGTGAATCAGATTGCGGACAATGCTAATTTGGAAAAAATAGTTTTACTAGTTAAAGGGACCATTTCTCTTAATGTTCAGTTTAGCTGTATTACGAACTTTTTCGATATAGTATACCCATAAATAAGACCAATTTGTAGTTATTGTACTATTAATTGAAGGGACAAAAGTATTTTATAATACGTTTCAATTACGAAGGAGTGTCAGAGCGTTGCGTTATTTATAGTTAATCAGTTCCATTACTTGACTGGACTTGGACGCCGTTTACCAGTTCACCATGTCATGTGTATCCCAGCTCTTGAATCATTTCTTCACACGCTATTCTTCATTCCCTACCATATGTACATTTAAATAGTGTAGGATCGAATGAATGATCGAGCGCAGACAAGATCCCTTGATCAAGAGCCATTGGAGGTTCCAACTCATATATCGAAGCTTCATAGTTCATTGCAAACGAATAAAATGTGTAAAATGTATTAAAATGGTGTTAAACTGGACATAACATATAATATCTACACCTTCCATTGACTTGATATTGTCTTATTGTGTATTTTAAATCATTCTTTATCCCGTAAACTATATATCCAAAAGAACGTAAATTTGAAATATTACCCCAGTATTTGCGGGGACTGTCGTCGCATCTGGTAGTTCTAGAATAAAGAAAAACAAGAGATGTTTGTCAAACATTATGCCCCCCCCCCCCCCCCCCCCCCTGAGCTTCATGTTGTCAGGAATATTAGGACGCTTTTTGACACGATGATCTCAAAATCAATAGAGGTCATCTACCAGTCAATCTCAGCCTCCAAGTGTTAGGGCCATGGGTGCAGGCAATGTCGAGTTATCACTCTGACAAGCTTTTTGCGTTCAAGGTCACTGTGACTTGACCTTTGACCCAATGACCTCAAAATCAAAAGGGGTCATCTACTTGTCAGGCACAACCTCAAAGTCATGTTTGAGGACTAAAGCTCCGGGCATTGTTTAGTTATCACTCGGACAAGCTTGGTCACTGTGATCTTGAACTTTCACATGATGACCTCAAAATAGGGGTCATCTACTAGTCACCCGCAGCCTCCATGCTAAGTTGAAGGGTCATAGGTGTAACAATGTAAAGTTATCACTCGGACAACATTTCGTGTTAAAGGTCAATGACCTTGACGTTTGACCTGATGACCTCACAATCAATAGGGGTCATCTACTGGTCACCCCCAGCCTCAAGTTTGAGGGCAACGGGTTTAGGCAATGTCGAGTTATCATTCGGACAAGATCTTCACGTTCAAGGTCACTGTGACCTTGACCTGTGACCTTGACATTTGTCCGAATGACCTGAACATCAATGCAGGGTTATCTACTGGTCACCTCCAGCTTTCATGTCAAATTTAAGGGCCATGGGTGCAGACAATGTAGTGTTATCACCTGTACACACGTTCGATGTTCAAGGTCACTGTGACCTTGAATTTGATCCAATGACCTCAAAATCATTAGGGGTCATCTACTGGTCACCCCCAGCCGCCATGTCAAGGTTGAGGACCATGTGTAAAGTAATATACCCCTTTTCTTCGAAGGGGGCATAATAAACATTGAAGTAAAAAGAACAAGCAAGTTCAGCCAGATAAGAATGTTGAGAATTGCCCTGATGCAAGACGTGTTCATGCACCTGATGTAGCAGACGATATTAAGAAACAGAGTCAGAAAAAGCACAATTGGTTAGAACCATAAATTTATTCTTTTTCCACAATAATAACTATATATCACAATTATTATAATTCCATATGAATAGTGTAAGTAAACATCGAACGTATTTAAGGAGACGACTAAAATAGGCATACAGGGTCTAATAAGGATTACAGAACATGCGCAGCATCCCTGATCTAGAGCTGTGTTCTTGGAAAGGAGTCGAGGACTTTCGTCGATCAGATATAATTTCAGGTATACAGTGAACTCGACAGTTCCGGGCCATCGTCACATTTGGAAAAAAACGTTTAATATTCGAGAAAGATACAGTATTTGGACAATTTGACTATCAAGTCATATTTCCCATTAGCTTGGCTAGTTTCATTTTGATTTCTTTAAAATCAGATGTTGTAATCTCGAAACGCTTGACTGCATCGAATCCCGCGAAATCAAATTCTCAATATTTTTGTTTACCTGTCACAGCGAAAGTTGCTCATTGTAGCCATAGTTTTATTATTACAGGTATGTATTGCACATCAATGTGAAGGTTATTTACCACTGAACAAGATGTATAGTATTTGCTTGACTTGTCAAAGTTGTTTATGCCAAACTAGCAGCTAATTTGTCCTAGTTCGTATACATGTACGGCACTTTCGGGTCAGCCAAAGGTAATTTCTCAAAATTATCAATTTATTAGTAAAACTATTTTGGTAACGTTTTAAGAATAATTTAATGCTTTTGGTGATAAATCAATGTTAAAGGTGTGTTATTAAGATTTACATATGTTGTCAAATATGAATTATTATTTGGTTGAAATACAACAGTTTTCGTGCATGAAAGTGTGTACAGTAAATTTATTTATTTATTGGGGTTCTACGCCGCTTTCAACATTATTTCAGTTATATCACGGCGACAGTTCACTTATTCATGATTCCTGGGTAAACAAACCAGTACTAGGCTAGAAAATGTGCCTTGCCCAAGGGCACTCCTCCATGACCGTAGTCCTGCGACTAGGGATCGGACCCGGGACACCCGGTTTCGAAATCCCCGACGCTAACCACTCGACCACAGCGGATTCCTGTGTACATTAAAGTTGGCCATCACTGTTATATCTTATATGTAATTGCAAGTGATTTATTTTAGTTCTTTTGTTTTCATATTATTTTGATAAAATGTGAAAAATATATCTTGTTTTTATAAAAAACAGCTGATTTGTTGAATATAACATTAATTGAGATTACCCCTGATAACAAAAATAACCATTTGTCACGTGACCAGGAAATGACAAGTTTGTCCCGAAACTGTCAAATTGATAGCTTGCAATTGCAGACACTAAAGAAACATTTTAACAAATTCATATAATTGCTGAAATATATCATGGTGGGGAGGAAGTATTTGTTGAACATTTTATGTTGTTTTGTTTATCTCAACTTTCCTTTCAAAGAGATTGTGTTACTGACCCGGAACTGTCGAGTTAAATGTAGTGTCTGAATCGATGAGACTAGTGGTTTGATACTCAAATGAAAATATGTTTTATCAAGTCTTCTGTAAGTTTTATTGCAGTTATATGGGTGTAACACCAAGTTGCCTTCGAATGAAGCAAATAATGCCCGAGAATAATTAGGTCAGGTGTTTTCGAATGCAAGTTTGTGTTATATTCATCACTCAACACTTTAATGTACACACACCAAAGGATTCGTTATGACATATAATACATGCGTTTGCCTATTATATAATGGTTGTAAGTTGGCTTACTTTCTTCACAGCGATTGCCCTTGTAACCAATGGGGCACATGCATCTTGCCACCTTGTCATCAACATCACAATAACCAACCGTGCAATTATCATCTGCTTGTTGACATGGACCTGGAATTAAAAACAATTATTGAAATGTTCCTTGATCTTTTTCAATCCGCCAGCTTTAAATGATCTGAGAACAATAAACATGCGTAATGCAACAATGATTTCCAATGACTCCATTGGGGTCCATGTTTCGACTCATTTCAAAACCGTATTCGCTTGTCTCTGTTTAGAAAACTAATGCCGTGCTTGATTGAAAAACATTATTGCTTGACCCCTCTGAAATACAAGATTTATTAAGAACCCCCATTGACTGGTCTAAATGAAGTGAATGATTTTATTGTGAAATAACATTGACTGGCCATATGTTGAATTGTTGTACCCCATTGACTGAACAGATACAAATACGTCAATGACAGGACTCATGTTAATATTTTTCATATAAGAACACCATTGACTCTCAAACCATATGTTATTTGCTGGTCTGGTTAAAGTAAACCAATGCCTGGATTCATCTTTTATACGTATTGACTGGTCTCAATGAAGTAAACCAATGCCTGGATTCATTTGTTATACGCATTGACTGGTCTCAATGAAGTACACTATGAACTGACTGGCTACATTTACGTATGTCATGTTCTACCCCATTGATTGACCAAATTGAACATAAAACACCATTGACTATAGTCGCATTGAAGTACGCCATGACTGAGCTCACTGAAGTACCCTTTATTGGCCTTATTGAAGTTCACCAATAACTTACCTCATTGAAGGACCCCCTATTGACTGGCCTGATTGCATAAACGTCATTACCTAGGCATTTTGAAGTACGACATATAATGACTACATCGAAGTACATTCATGGTAGACCCACTGTAAATGGCTTCACTGAAGAGCACCATTTACCAGCAACTATTTGCAAGTCCTTTTTAAGTTACCAGATTCGATCTCAAAAACGACAAATACCTTTTCTTGATTCTATGAAATTAATTGCAACTGTCTCTCTCTAATACATATTAATTCATTGATGTATGTGTTCGAATTAACGTCGTCGGGCGAAAAGGACTGCTTATATCAAGTGCCTAAATCTTATAGATTTTTAATTTTCCATTTTCTGCTGAATTCCTCCAAAGGCTAGACTCAATCTCAATACATTACTAATTCTGGCATTCCTCTTGCGATTTCCTTCATTAGTAGATTATAAATAAATATCAAACAAAGTAGACCAATAGTAAAATGTGTATGAGGTGATGAACTACTTGTTCGAAAGAAGTATTTCAAGCTTCAGCCGATTGTAACTGGGTTATAGGTTAAAACCTCATTACATAAGGCATTGTTCACGTGAAGCACTGTGCAGGATTACAATATGGTTACGCCAACTCTATCATGATAAAGATTGTCAAGAGATATGTTGACGTGTTTCGGGTTGTTTCGCAGGTGACAATATCTTAACTGAGCCTGTACACAATGTGGACGGTATGTACAATGTTCTTCGTCTCAAACAACCTTGGGTATGTGGTTTCGTCTGTCTGGAACGGTGTTGAACTATCCGTTCAGGTTCTGTTTGTTTGGAAACGTCTCTTCCGAACCAACTCAAGCTCTGAGACGGTGTTGAACCTATCCGTTCAACGTATGTTTTGAAACTTCTCTTCCGAACCAACTCAAACTCTGAGCACCCTGTGTGAAATGTGCTAGTGCTGAACCGATGCCGAACCACGTATGTAGATTCGAACTGCTCAACCGATGTAGGATGTTTCAGCTGATACTCCTCTGGTAGAGTGGTCTATATATGTCTAATTGACGTTTAAAGCATTGATGGAGAAATCGCAGTATTTCGTGTAAAACGATAGCGTAGCGAATCCCTTTCATCTACCGAAATATACACTACTTATACTAGTCTTATAAAACGTTCAATAACGGCTATGACTGAAACTAATTTAAAACTCATTTAAAGTTAAAAACGAAACTACTTTCGATACCACACTTTCATATATGCCATTTTATACATTAAATTAACCTTTTAATATACATGAAACTAAAACTTGCATAATAATAAAATAGTTAAAAATCAACAATTTGTGTTTTATCAACGTAATCATAACATAACGCTTGGTACAACATTGTAAAAGGAACTATATACAAAAGGTTATACTGCTTGTACATAACAGAATATTCTGACAAAGACTAACGATAAAGACTAACCCTTTTCGCACTGTGCACCTCTATAATTCGCCTGACATTCACATATAATGTTACCCAGTATATCATCTGTATACAGACACTCAGCGTTATTTTGGCAACCATCACCACCACACGGATCTAGAAACAATTCAGAAAATCAAATAAACTTATTAGACAAGTGCATCGTATGATAATTTGCCTTGATCCGATGTATCTAATTACAGGTATAATACCCGAATTGACTTAGATAAACCTTGTGATAAACCTTTATAAGTAAAGATCTACCAGTATCTGCAATATTGACCTTAAATTGGAACCGGAACGGAAGAAAAACATGATTATCTCAATTCGGCTTACGGAGTTCAATGATATACACATGTATATTTTGTTCAGTTTTTTAATCACAAATAATGGTGCAATAAGCACAAACGCATGCACATGCTGTAGTTAAACTAGCCATGCTTCTGAAAAGGCAGTATATTCTTGATAAGCTTGATTAAAGGTTTGCAAGTCATTCACTGTACGATGATTTTTATCAAAATGCAGAATCCATATGTCAAATGTTTCTTGAGAGCCTCTGTGGCAAAAAGGTAATCAGTGCATGACCGCGTGGTTGCTACTCGATTCGTAAGTGTCAGTGGTTTGTTGAAAGCGTCTGTGACTGATTGGCGGTCAGCTGAGAGACGTATCAAATTGAGCAATTATGCAGATATATCTGAATATTCAGTGGTCGCCAATGCTTTGCATTAATTGTTTTCATATAGTAAAAAACACATATGTTTTGGATGACGTTCATATTTGTACACATGTACATACATGCCAATACAATTGAAATTATCACACATTCGTTGAAAGAATAATAAACTTGATATATCCAATATAATCGCGAATACGATAAAAACAGGGTTACGCCATTGCCTTGTCCAAAGTTCAGGATGCGGAAGGAGGAGGGTTGTGCAAAGGGTCATATTAAGAAACTCACGTCTACATGAACCATACAGAAAAAACAAGTTAAAAACAATAAAGAAAATAACCAACACACGGTATCA
This sequence comes from Serripes groenlandicus, assembly GCA_031761405.1. Classification (NCBI taxonomy): domain Eukaryota; kingdom Metazoa; phylum Mollusca; class Bivalvia; order Cardiida; family Cardiidae; genus Serripes; species Serripes groenlandicus. The sequence continues at coordinate 41,835,086 of JASEVX010000007.1, forward strand.
CTTACCTTGATCGAAAATTTGGACTTTAAAGCATCGTTTTTGGGATTCACTTGAAATCAGCCTACAATGGTGAATTGAACAAAAAAAGATAACAGTTTTTACCTTCAGCAATGAGTAAAGGAAATACAACTATATGACGAAAACACCCTGTACGAAACAAAGGAAATGCAACTTTTACCGTTGGATTCAACCCTAAAACCATAAGAGAACTAGCTATGGTGAAGATCACTACACGTGTGACCGTAGTCTCTTAAACGAAGACTAACTAACAGCCGGGAACCTATCCAGTGTGTCCTTAACAGTTTACATATGGACATAAAAAGACTGTGTCTTGAGACGTTTCGTCATCTTGGCTTGACATGAGCATGATTAAGATACAATAAATCATATAGTCTACATACGAATACTTAGACAGAAGCTCAAAGGGGCATATGTATGTATAATCATATGCATACGTACGTTGATTGAAAACACACATGGAAGTTTCCGGATGTTGAAATCAGTATACTGGATTGTGTCTTACAGTTCGTTGATGTCTGATCTACGCCCAGTATTGTCACTCCGTCGTCTGTTGATATTGGCTTGTCACTGAAGCAAACATAATTGTTATACAACTGAGTCGCGCCAATCGAGGGTGGTACATAACGGTTTTTATTAGTCTTTTTATGTGGATGTGGAGAGCGCGAATCTTGAATGAGATGAACAACAATGCAGCGACCTTTGTCCAAATATGCGGTGACCTAGTGAATACTGTTGCTTGATTTGCCCTGCGAACGTGACTTTGAACAATCTAGGAATGTTACGAAAGCGCTATTATCTGATGGAAAGGTCGTATTTAATCACTCGTTACTGAAAATGAAAGCGAAAGCTTGCTTTTTATCTGATCCTGCTTGAAGCCCTTGTATTTGTACTTTTCCCATATTACTAAACACTTGTTTGAACTGACTGCACTGTTAGCCATCTAACATGATTTGCCTTATTTAGGTTGTTGTTTAACGTATTTGACTTTGTCAGTAGGTCTTGTGATAATAACCATCAACAAAGAAAAGCTATGAGTAGTCATCATCGTCATCATCGTGTATACAGGAGCTTCCGTTTACAAAATATAATGCATTAAACAAGCATTAAGACTAAATCTCATCCTAGATATACGCTATTTACCTCCACATAGAAATATAATAACAAAGACTAGTATACTACTTTTGATATGTGATCTAAATGCCCCAGTGCCAATGTTCATATAAGACTCGGACTAGTCTGAGCATCCGCACAGTATGTCTAGCATTCACTGACTGTCTACATGTATGTATATCAGCCCTAGATGCATCTTTTTATAAAACAAAGAAAGTAGAATTGTAGTATCACTAGTGGTATACTAATATAACGTATAATGATGTTCAAGCATACGTTATAGCTTAGACACAAAACCTCTAGATGTGGCTCATTTATAAAACATTACGATAACAAAAATAGTTCCACTGTTTGTAACTCCATATCAAATATAAAGTTGTGTACATGAAGCCATGTATTTTGATTGGTGGTTATGTTTAAGAGATTCATCCGGCGGGTTATGTTTAAGAGATTCATCTGGCTGGTTTATATGTTATCCAAACACAATAGTTTTCTCTGTTGTTACAACCTACACGATTTTAGTGATGTGAGCTGGAAGGTGTTACAATGTGAAACGAATTTTGATATCTAAACAGAATTGATGTCCTTTGCTTGATACTGCTTGCAAGAATCCCGATGTTGTCATATTTATACAGAAAGATGTAACATGATGAATTATTTTGTTGATATTTGATCTAAACACAATAAAGATACCCTGTTTGTTAATACTTACCAGGATCCCGATGTGGTCATATTCAATGACGTGTACAGAAAGATATAGCAAGCTTTGTTACGTTGGCATACAAATGTACTCTCACCACGTAAAGTTGGGTCGACAAACTTTATTCTTCTCTGTAGAGACAAAATTATACAATATCGTTTAATAGAATGCCTAATTTTACAAAATAAATACATTGAGTACATATCGTATTACACATATTTAACTTAAACATGATAGTAATGTTTTTTTCCTTTGCGCTAAGGGGTGCCGATTGATACTTTGGTGTTAGGATATATGATACCGGAAGAAGTTATAAGTTACCCAGGAAACCCTGTGATGTTTTAAATATTGCTGGAAGTGGCATTAAATTCTATTTACACAAACATCACATATTCAATGCTGAGAAACTACTTTTCCTCAGAAAACTTAACTAGGTCCAGTGTGTCTGGAACTAGTAAGATAATCGACAGCCTAATGTTTATCCTCAACTTCATAAATAAGTTATAGCATTAATTACAGAAGTGCATTCTATCTTTCAATTTTGTATTTGTGAAGCGCAATGCCAAACAGTGTTCTATTGCATTCATGTTGTGTCCTCCTGTAATGGCACATGCTAGCAGAAATAGACGGGCTACACTTACAAATTGTTTCCCCATGTGTTACATACTATTAGTATACGTAAGTGAACAGTAAATAATCAGGTACGACTATACTTAGTACACAGACTGTTCCGGGACTTCACTGTTCACTTAATTTATAGTAGTACAAATGAATTCTTCAATTTGTTAATGTAATATTTCACACGTACGTGTATTACACCTTTAAGTAAATCACCTTTAACTTATAAATATCTCCTTAGTTACAATGTACTTCCCCAGTCACACTTCCAACATTTAGTTGATTGATGCGGTTTAGAAAAAAATAGAAGCAAACTTTTTAAACAAGTCGTAGGGGCCAGATGGTGACCTTTTAATATCCTACCATCACTTATCGAAGATTGGGCATCGGTATGTTAACAATGTTAAAGACATAGGCCGATAACCAACGCGGGACACTTCGAGCACATCTGACATCGGTAGCTCACCGGTGAGTTTGGGGTCATATTCTCGAGACCACAGTATAACGCCCATCGTCCGATCATCGGAAGGAAACCCAGCGGGCATTAAACGGGTCTCTGTCGTTAATCGTCGGGTGACCGGACGGGGCCAAGCCGGCGTTTTCGACATCGCTTCTAGGTTTATAGTGTGCCAGGATTTGATGCCCCAGTTACACAGACGGTTGGTCCCCAATCGGTCATTTTATTTTAAATTTACTCGCTGTTTTGATCGGTTGTCATGCGTGATTATTTCTGGTTTTCTGTGTAAACGGCCATCGGTGATGGACAAGTGTTCAATCAGTTATTTCATGGGTTGCTGGTAGGTGACCGAAAGCAACTCAAACGGGTTGGATCGGTGATAAGGATGTTTTCATCGATAAAAATGCTAAAATACTATCGGTTTTTATCGTTTGTATATCGGGGCTAAATCGGGCGTAACGCTGCTTAATCGGTGTTTGATAGCTAGTCATCAGTGGTTAAACACTTTCCGTCAGATATGGCTGGTGATTCATATTTGGTTATCTTTGTCCGATCGGCGATATCGGTGATTAATAGCTTGCATATCTCGTGATATAGGTTGCTGTCGGTTCTTTTATTAAAACAATATGTTTAAGTGATGAGAACCGATTATTTTTTTGCAGTTTAGTTGACCGATTGGCCACTTACAAATTTAAACCCACCGATGACACGATGGCGGCAATCGATTGATCACAGATTGAATCCCTATTAACCACCGATAAAAACCGACGAAATCCCACATTTAAATTCTCATCTTTTTTTCTATCGGTGGTAAGTATTAGTTAATCGGTTGCTTATCGGTGGCTCATCGGTGGCTCATCGGTGATATCGGTTGTAGACAGGTTGTCAATAGGCTATTTGTAAAAAAAATCACCGATCGAGAATTTTAAACATGTTTAAAAATCCCAATCGGTAATTTTTCACCGATAACACTTATCTTTTCCCAATAGCAGTTGATAGGTGGAAAACAGGTGACCAATAGGTGATATCGGTGTTAAATACGTTGTCATCGGTTCACTCAAAAAAAACTACCGATCAATCACCGATGGCTCTGTGTAACTGGGGCATGACTGAGTACATCTCAGGCCGACAAATATCGGTTTGACATCCTGTGACATCTACCGGTGCCCGACCGATGTCCGTCCAGCACCCGGTCGAACACTGTTCATACATTTCGACCGAAAATTATCCGATCGCATATGGGGTACCAGGGTGTCCACTATAACGATATGTCACCGGTTTTAAACAAATTCTCAACAATACCAAGACCATTTGATCATTAAAAAACCTCCTGCGACCTTTGGAAATTTGACAAAGGGATACACGTGTCAATTCATATGGATCGAAATCAATATAAACTTATAATTTCCTTGCTTTATTTACAAATGATATCGTTTATATGTTCGGATACTTTAATATCACCTTCCAACGTACAAGGAACATGCAACAGACGACTAACACAGACATCTATAACAACATATAAAAATGATCTGTAATTGAAATACATTTAATGAATGAGTTTGAAAAACATTGTGTCAAAGGTAGAACATATCTAAAACTAATACTTCCTCCTATTGCCACAATATTTCTTAAAAGTCTGCTGAAACAGATGCACCAAATGTATCAAAAAGTGGGAAAGGCATTTTGAAAGGGTAAAGCACTATGTTAGGATAGTATAAATATATACTTACATTCTTTTGAATAATCTCCATTGAATGGGTAGTATTGACGGCTGAAATAAATACACAGTCGTTTAACAGTTTACTTTGTTCTGTTCAATCACTTCATTCTTTTTTTGTCTGACAATTTTACTGATCTCAACTCTTGATGACGGCGTAGTTAGTCAAGAAGGCAATAGCATACCTTTTACATGTTCAGTGACTGTACAAACTAATGAAACTCATTGGAATTTCTATTGATATTTAGCTAAGGTATGAAGATTGCTCTTTACAAGTATTAACGGCTCTCGTGATATCTTTTATAATAATCCATTTCAGTCAGTAGACATATCAGCCAATATATTCCTCAAGTGATTGAGTTTGACCTACTAAGAAAAATACACTCAAAGACTTGTAAGCAGCAGTTGAAGACATTGTGCATTAAGAAATAGTTCAAAATAATTAGATTATAATTTTCCAACAATATTATCAAATTCTCAAAATATTGAAATAACCGCAGGACACAACAGTATAATCTCAAAAACGGTCACAATGCTTATTCTATGAATTCATCGGACCAATATATCAAGAATTCATAAAGTGTAAGGAAACTGGGTTACTTTCACGCGATTCGTAAATAGCATAGACTACATCTTATCTCATCAGCCTTTTACGATGCCTTTTTGTTTCAATCGGAAAATTGGAAGAACATGAATAAAAAAACACAGAAAAAATGGCGTTTGAATCAATACAAGATATGAACGTACGATTATCAATGACCTTCAAAGCAAAACATCTTTGATCTGATAAAGTTCTGAAAAAAAGTAAAACGGTTATATTAACATGCAATGTATATTGATAACAGGTTCATTATACTTTCCAAGGCCTTTTAAAATTACAATTTGTTCAAAGAATATATTTAAATCGGCTGAATTGTATTAATAATTTTGCAACGACCCTAAATGAATTGCAACGAATATTGCAGCATGATAAGATCAGTAATTGTTTCAAAAACACGATATTGCAAAACAAGTCCCCACACTCTGCCCGAGGGGTCTGTAATTCAACATTAACTAATACCTAACATACTGGTGTATTAATACATACATATATCGATACCAAAGAAAATGTAACTTGTGAACTATCATGGGATACTATATATGAACCTACGCCGTTTTAAGTAAGTGTTTACACCAGTGCTGGCTACGTGGTGTGTGTGTCTGTCGAACAATAGATTCAACATTTCCTATATATCCTGATCGTTATCTATATGGGACTAATCCAAATGGATGCGTGTTTCAGCCTCAATAAGCGTTTAATTGGGATGAGGAAAGTCGTATTCCTTACACAAATTAAATGGAATTAATTGCCCGGATACCATGGTAAAACGGAGGCATACAACACGTCCCCCTACTGACGGTGCAATACATACATGTATGTGGGTACTCAATACAGAGCTATTTTGATATATTATTAAGCAAGTTTCACGAAATGACATAGACTGTCAACACCCGTCGCAGGTTTATGTATGTGCAAATCCACTTCCATTAAACGTCTGTAAAATAGTAACTATCTCATCAATAATGTCATATTTCCCGTGACAAAACGATAATGGTAATTGGACTTTATATATAAGCTTTGAGGATGTATATGAATGATTAAAGCACAATTTCTTTTGTTTTTTGTTATCTATAGACAGACAACAGTGTGGTGAGATTTACATTCAAAATAAGTCTTGCAAATTCCAATTAATATAGATTGAACATTGCAATAAAAGAAAAGGGTTAACAACATTATCCTCAAAACAAAAAAATAACAATCCAATTTCCACATAAGTCTCTTCCTCAAAGCAAAAACAACAAAACAATACCAAATAAATGTAGGATCAAATATGGCCTCGATTCGATACAAATTGCATAGTCAAAGTTACTTAAATGCAAAGAGGAACCAGGATGATAATATCCATCTTGCATTGATTGTTCACTTCCGGTAGAATCGCGAATGGCTACCATTGGATCAAGGTAGCGCACACCGACATGTTTCTAGGCCGCCCACAATGTGCTGGCAACAAAAACTATCTGTACACTGCATTTTTCAGCAAAAAACACCTACATTTACCCCATTGAGAATGTATGGATTTGTAAGAGGGAAATGTTAGGGTCCAGCCTCAGCAGCATGGTATCGTTTTCTCTCATGAATTGCATTATGATGTCAGGAGATGCATGTGTAAATGTACCAACCAGCCTCTAAGAGATTTACTGATTAAATGAGGGCTATGTGTCGCTTCGGTAATGCAACTAATGGAGGACATACTTGATCTTTTAGTTTGTTATTTTTAGGGCGATAAGATCACGCCAACTCCTTTACATTTACTTTGTATAGGAACATGCCAACTGAACGTCTGTACGGTTTGTATAAACTATAAAATGAGAAATGTATACAAGATGGGGTTTTTCATTCCTAATATCACTTCGCTGTTTTATTTTTAGTAACACTTTTGTCTAAGTGTAACATTTGCCGCTATACTAATAAATAAACATGAAGCAGGTTTCTATGCCCTCATTCATGGTAATTTATAATATTTAACTCTGTTACTAAAACATAACAATGTAGAGTTACGTAGAAATAACCCACGGTGTCCTTAAACACAGTGCTCGTCGAATGCCAGTAAAAACCTGTAATGTGATTAATAAACCTACCCTTCATAGATAACTACACACATATATCCTTGCATTCTAGCCATAGTGTTGACAGTCACAACTACTTTGAGCATGCTGTTTATTCCATTGATATCGTTCGTCGCTTGTATATTTGATATCGTTATGTTGTTCTTCAATCTTGGTGTTACTTTATTCACAGTTACATTTGTTGTGGCGCTGTAAACAAATCAGAAGCGCGCAAGGCGATTTGGAACCTAATAACATGATTGGCTTTCAAATAGTATTACGGTTAATATGCTTAATACTAACTTTCAGTGTCCGTTCTGTCAGTATTTACATCAAGGAATTTCACTTTATTTGAACAGATAACAAAAGGCTCAGTTGAGACTGTGTGTGTGTCACTCTTCAGGGATATAGTAATCCGAATGTTAGGGAAAAGCAGGTTATAGTTGCGTTGCGATGATGTGTTATACACTACGTGACGCGTGGGACAATTGATATATCACGATACAGATGGTCGAGTGAGATGTAAATTTGCCAACGCTCTGGGTTGCTAAATACATAGCCACGTTACTCAAATGCAATCCGATTTTCCATTTAGTATATACCTTTGTCAACATTAAAAACAGACAACATTGACAAAGTGTACATTTTTGAAATTGTGCAATATGGAAATCACACAATTTCCACATTGTATATAAGTAATGATCGGCGAGGTAACGTTGTCACACTACCAAATTGGAAAGACGTCACGTCGTATTTTAATATCATCAATTATAATATTTAGTTACATATTTGTCTAATAAATTTGCCGAATGTTTAATAAAAAATCATGTCCGGTATGTTTTGCCCGAGATATTTTGCCCGTATTTAAGCCGAGACAAGTATCGGTCACATTACCATCCGGTATGTAAACAAGCGTAGCACGTAATAGTAGTCCATTTCTTGTCACTCAGGCTAGCACGGCTAGCCTTATGACTGATCGAGGCAAACCTACATGTATAATACTTGCCATTTGCCTAGGAAAGGCAGTAAAGCACTGTACGTAATGCTGTTACAAACGGGAAGACACACTTATGTTTGTTTTAAACTTTCACGCTGTAGTGTGTTGTACTTCAAGTTGAAAAAAAAGTCATCCTTTCGATATATGCATGTACGATTATAACAACATAAATCACGTCACATGAAAACTGACCTTCGAGGTTTAGCAACATGTAAAAATCAAAATCATGATATTGTTTGGTCGCCATCTTGTCTGACAATAATTATGAAAACCTCTAGAGAACTGCTATGGCAACAGTAAACAATACAAGTAATACAGTTATTTGATAGTCATTTTTGTAAATGTTGATAAACACCAACGATCGGTAACCGCGTAACGTGGCTCTAAATTATTTTAGTTTTTTCTTCGAACATACTCAATAAAGTTTCATATATTTCCGGTTGAAATACTTAATAGAATAGTACAGACCTTTTCACAGATGTAAAAAAGATATCCAGATCACAAAGTTCGTTTACGTAACACATCACCATGCTTCTAGGTTCGGGAGTCGGCGGCAAAATGGTCACATTGGTCTGTAAGATAGAGTTCATACAATGTATGCCACACAATTCATTGATCGGATACAGACAACTATTGGCGCTTCTGCGACGGGTGACTCTTTCGGACATTATAGAAAAAATGAGACAATGATTCAATCTATCAATTTCTTAAGTTTCTAAATTGTTTCAAGCTCTGTATTAAAACTATACTTTCTAGTTAAAGTATCACTACGACTTTTAATCCAGCCAGAAACTATAACATATTATATATAAGATACTCTTAATTATGGAAGCCCTGGAGGGACTTCTTACTTCAATACTTTTTTGATCGACAACAGTACGATTTGGACCTTGGAAGTTAAATGTAATGAAGTAAGAAGTAAAGAAGTTAGAAGCATGGAAGTGAGAAGTAAGGAAGTTTGAAGTTAAAAGTGATGAAGTTAGAAATGTTGAAGTTAGAAGTATGTAAGTCAGAAGTCAGCAGTATTGAAGTAAGAAGTCCCTCCAGGGCTTCCATATCATGTTAGAAGTAAGGAAGTTAGAAGTATGGAAGTAAAAAGTAAGGAAGTTGGAAGTTAAAAGTGATGAAGTTAGAAATGTTGAAGTTAGAAGTATGGAAGTCAGAAGTCAGAAGTATAGAAGTAGAAGTCCCTCCAGGGTTTCCATATTATGTTAGAAGTAAGGAAGTTAGAAGTAAGGAAGTTGGAAGTTAAATGTGATGAAGTAAGAGGTCCATCCAGGGCTTCCATACTTAATGGCATTGCATCTGCTAACAATGTTTTAATATGACATCAGCTGCCCCTTACGCTTGTTAACATCTCTTTTCTGTGAACATTAACTGACTTCTAATCCCCTATACTCACATGCCTCCATATTTAATGTTCTTAAATTGTACAAAGAAAATAATCTAATTGATGAATGCTCGTCTGGTGTATATACTGCTGGCGAGCATTCATATTGCTCTCTTTCCTTATACGAACGATAAATAGGCCTAATCAATTTAAAAATATCTTTTTCCCCCATATTGGTTATGAACACTTGTTGACGTGACTGTAATTATATATTGACAATGAATGTATTTAATGCTATTCCTCATGCTGGACAATATCTGCACCTGAGAGAAATAAAGATAATGTTCTGTTCCGTTCTGTACAGTAGTTGGTTCAAATGCCGTAGGTTGCATATGAAGGGTTTAGACATCACAGCAATATATTTTCTTAGGATTACGAAGTAGAATAATAAACAAGAGGGCCATGAGGCCCTGAAATCGCTCACCTGAGAATGGGCTATTTAAGACTTAACTCTTTCAGCGCCAATGGCAATATATATCATCAAGACAAACTTTCTCACAAAAAGTCAAAAATGCGATCTAGTAGTGTTAACTAGATTGTTCTACAATTTGGCCTGGTGACCTAGTTGTTGACCTGACCTGACCTGATCTGACCCATATTTAAACTTGGCCTAGATAATTTTAAGGCAAACATTCTGACAAAGTTTCAACATGCTCAAGTCAAAAATGTGGTTTCAAGAGTGTTAACAAGATTTTGCTTAGATTTGGCCTAGTGACCTTGTTTTTGACAGGACATGACGTATATTCGAAATTGGCCTAGAAATCATCAGGACAAACTTTCTGATAAAGTTTCAACATTCTCAAGTTTAAAATGCGGCTTCAAGAGTGTTAACAAGATTTTCCTTAAATTTTGCCTAGTGACCTAGTTTTTGACCTGACATGACCCATATTCGAACTTGGCCTATATATCATCAGGAAAAACTTTATGCTAAAGTTTCAACATGCTCAAATTCAAAATGCGGTTTCAAAAGTGTTAACAAGATTTTCCTTAAATATTGCATAGTGACCTAGCTTTTGACCGGATTCACCTTTATTTGAACTTGGCTTAGATATCACCAGGACAAACATTCTGACAAAGTTTCAACTTGTTCAAGCTAAAAATGCGACTTCCAGTGTTAACAAGATTTTCCTTCAATTCGGCCTATTGACCTAGTTTTTGACAGGACATGACCCATATTCGACCACACTTTTTGATTAAGACACGACATGACCTATATTCGAACTTGGCCTAGATATCACTAAGATAAACATTCTGAAAATGTTTCAACATGCTCACGCCAAACATGTGGCTCCCAGAGTGTTAACAAGATTTCCTTAAATTTGGCCTAGTGACCTAGTTTTTGACAGGACATGATCCATATTCGAACACACTTTCTGATTAAGATTCAACATGCTCAAGTTTAAAATGCGGCTTCAAGAGTGTTAACAAGATTTTCCTTAAATTTGGGCTAGTAATCTAGATTTTGATGTGCCATGACCCATATTCGAACTTGGCCTAGATATCACCAAGACAGTTTCGAACTTGGCAGAGATTTGATCGAGATATATGTTCTGATAAACGTTCATGAAGATTGGATGCAAAATGTTGCCTCTAGAGTGTTAACAAGCAAATGTTGACGACGGACGACGGACGACGAACGACGAACGACGAACGACGGACGACGGACAACGGACGACGAACAAAAGGCGATCACAAAAACTCAGCTTGAGCACTTTGTGCTCTGGTGAGCTTAAAAAGGAGTACTATTTCAAAACAATGTGAACAATTGATACTCATTCACGTCATATTCAAGGCAAAGTCCCCCACCCCCATGTTGTCAATTATGCAGACTTATGGTTGAATGGATTTAACTAAAGCTTTATGGAACTGTTAACCACCAAATGTGTAACAAAGAGTGTCCCTAAGGCTACCTCAAAAACACCAGCAATATGTCCGCTTGAACTTATATATTGTGGTAAATAATTAGGTACGTTTGTCACAATTCAGAAAGTATCTTATGTATCCTAACATTGTTACCCCAATCTTCATAAAGAATATTAAGAGCATGCATCTCCACCAATTAAATTCACATTCGAAACTAGGTATTTTGAGCTAAAGAATAAGTTCATTATGCCAAATTTTAGAAAATATTAATGAACAAGTATTAGAACATTTATCTCCATCAAATCCCAGTCAGGTTTGAAACTGGACCATGTGGGTTCAAAAAAAGGTCACTAATTCTAATTTTAGAAAAACTTTGTTAAGACATAAGAGACCACAATGTTCATCTAAACTTCGGGTAAAATATTATAACATTTATCTACAACAAATCTAGTCAGCTACTAATCTGGGTCATGTGAACAGATTAAAGGCCGCATTTGTCAACAAATATTTATGAAAAATCACAAGAACATTTATCTATAACAATCCCATTCAGGTTTGAAACGGGGTCATGAGGATTCAACAGCTATGTCACTTAGTCAAATTTCAGAAAAATCTTGTAAACACACTAATTTAGTTTAGATTTGGCCAGGGATATCAGTTCAACGAATCAACTTGTAATTGTATCCTTCCGGAATTGAAATATTGCTATGGAAAATGAATTGTAATACTCACGAATGTGGTTCGAATGTTTCCAAAAGCTTGATATGAAACAAAGAAAACAAAATAATTAAACATAAACTCAATAATGCTAACGATATTATGAACAGTAATTTACGAATTAAACAAAGAAGGTTGGTCTGGCGATTTTTAAATCTAAATTTGTCTTAATAAAAGACATCTTGAATTATAACGCTCCATTTCCTGTGATGTATTTAAACATAAATTATAATCACAGTTTTCAATGCCCAAAACTAACATTGTGTGATGTACTGGTGTGATAGAGCGGGGGAAGCACATTGATAAAGTATCTGGCCGATGATATACAACTTACAAGAATACGGCTTTAGATTAAAACCATTCGACTAAAGACAATTATAATACCAAGGTAAGTGCACATATATATTTTAGTCTGTACCCAATTGTCTTCTTAATTGCACAATTTTGAACACGAGTTGCGAACAACTTAAATCAATATTAGCCTTTATTATATAACCTATAAATAGACGCTTTTTCATTGGCTAAAAAGTAACTTTTAAGGAAAAATATCTTGCGATATGCACCGTTTTTTTCTGATATGCACCAGTTTTATAAATAGTAACAGGTGAAGACCGGGGAATCCCATGAGCAGCCTATTAATATCCTTCGCATTTATCCGAAGGCTACGGAATTTTCCAATGCGCGTTCCGAATGACCACGGAAACTTCCGAAGCTCGTTCGGATGATCATGATTAAATGCAATCAAGCGTTTGACTTCCATTGATCATTTCCTTTGTTCCAAACGACAACAACTGTCAAAATGGAAAATTAAATGAAATACAATTTTTTTTCTTGAGTGGTCCTCTGTTTTCTTTTAAGTTGATCAATATCAAAACAATATGATAAATTGAGGGTTATATAATAAAACAGTTATGGGTTTTCAGCTGTTATACATGATGTTGATATGTACACAAAAAAACCATAACTGACCTTGACTATCGCCTCGGTCAATAATGATTTTTTTGGTGCATATCAGATCATGTATAACAGCTGAAAAGTCCATAATTGTATAGTTTACACTTACAATGTAATCTTTGACTACATTGATCGCTAGTATTTTATTAATTCGTAGCAAAGACTACTCAACGAATTGACAAGGCCACAACAAAATCTAAGATTATGACAACAGTTGCAGGAAAATATCCGGATAGAAGATTATTAAAAAGGTAGGACCACATACTTTACCTTGTGTACAAGAGGTATCAGCGTTGAATCCTAACTGACAAATGCAGCTACCGTTCCCTACACACACCCCATGGTGGCAAGTTTTCGGTGTACAACCAGGCAGGTCTTCCATGAGCATATGGAAGAAATACATTATATTATATAGCCATTATATTGATAAGTTAAATATAAGAAATAAAATACAATAATTCGTTTTCGATCGTGCAGTAATTTTCGTACTCATTCGCTGCGTCATATGGATCACGTGTTTTCCAAGTAAACCGCGTCGAATAATTCCTTTTGACCCTTTCAATGTTTAATCTTTAAAACGGATGTGAACAGCTTGTGAACTTAAAAAGTCTATATACCCAATTTAAGCTTCACAAAATCGGTTTCGGCAGTAAATTGGTTAAGCATTTCCATGTTGTCATATTAAATCCGACTGCAAGTTAATGCATATTATCCGGTTTGTCGGACCATGTTTTAGCTCTTAATATATTTCCTAAATATACAACCTAGTGGATGCATGAACACAAATGTAAGCAAAACTAATCATACTTTGATCCGCGTCGTTCATGAAAGGGGTTTTGTGCATCCGTGTTTTATATCACCACTTAAAGCGAGGATGTGGGACTGTAACAAAGACGGCTAGCCGTCTAGGTTTTCATGAGAAGTTCCTATACTGGCTTATATAGGAATAGAAGGACAAGTGGATGTTTCTTATTGTTCGTAAATGCAAGAAGATCCCTTTCTTCTGGTGGATCATTTGGTTTATGGACTTTTTTTCTATCTCTATATATGGATTTTACTGTACATATTTCCTTAGAAAAACTCAGATAATATATTGATTCTGGTGCTATTTCCAAAAGTGTATCTAGTTCTGTTGAATGTGTGACCCTTGCAAGTCAAAGGCCTATTTTACATTGAGTCATTAAAGAAAAGCTGATCATTTACATGCCATATAAACAGACTCCATCTAATAATCTTGCGCGAGCCGATGATCATCAATTAATTGCAAACGATAATTTGAAGAATACATTCCAGACGTACATCTGGGATGTAATTCAAAGTTGTTTTGAAATGCTACTTTTAAACAGCATACAAGGCAAAAAATGTACAGTGTCCCATATGGAACAAATCTGCAGTAGACGACTCTGTAAACAAATCGGCAAAAACTATGGGAACTCTCATTAAGTGAAATAAATAGTGATTACAGTTAAAACTAGTTTGGCAAAAGTTGTCTGCTACAGATGTGTCAAAACACGTATGCATATGGGAAAAGACTTAGATGATGTAGATATTACCCTCTGCACATGTCTCTGATTCTGAAGCTTCTCCAGGACATCTGTCTGTGGAAGTAGAGGTGAAGGTATTACTCGATAACATTCACCTGATCATGACCTTTGTGCAAATACTTATATGAGTCATGGTAAATTGGCTTTTGTGAACAATCTATACTCAGGTCAGCCTATGCATCCGCACGGTATGATCAATATATACAATGTTCTCATATTACTTACCCAACATTGAAGGAAAATCCTTTAACTTGTGTAGAACCTGCTAAGACTGAGCAGATGTTTAGGCTAATTTGAAGCTATATTTTCCGAAATACTTAATTATACCTTGTACAACCGACATGTATCTTAATCGAAACTTTAATTTGTTTTATAAACAAAAAAGATTGCGGAATAAATGGAAAGCAGTTCGATAAGACATGATCATGCACGTAAATTGAAGTAGTATATAACGATAAGTTGAGGAAGAGGTTAATAATGTAAAACATTACTACAAGTAGTATTAGTAACCATAATTATAATAATAAATATTATCATTATAATAACTTTAGTAATAAAATGATATTAACATTAATGATAATCATTGAGCCTTGCCACATGAACGAGTTTTATTTCAGGTTAAATCGATGAAATATCGATGTCAACTTGCCCCTTTCTAAAGTCCGTTTTTAGCCTGAAATGTTACGCAGATGATAGCTCGATACTGCCGCAAGACAGCACATATCGCTCGGTGGGGGCTTTATTGAACATATAAACTTAAGTGTACAATATGTATACATTTTGCTAATATCACCGACATAAACCTTAGGGTGAAAACACAATTTCTATAGTGACACAAATCGGAATCTTGTCGCGAATAGGTAAGTCTCATGCGATGTTGTGAAAACTACTCCTTGACGTTTCAGACTGAGCGGAAAATATTACGACAACTCTACCGTTGACAAAATAAACGTAAGCTTCGAACTGTTAATATTTCTGAAATGCGTTTGTGTAACAGAACAGTTATTGAAAGAGGCCTTAACACCAATCAAACAACAACACATCGTGCCATGTGGCCATTCAACTATATTAAGACAGGAAGATGACACCACGATCACATTAACATGTCGAATCCTTAAGAACCGATTTTCATTTCAAAGAGGATATGCAATTGAAAGAAAGACAGGAAGATAATACCATGTTCACAATCATTCCCACGGTATCTGCTTAAACACAAACATGTATGATGGTTAATGCCATCTTTACAAAGTCCTCTGTTGTTACAGTCAACATTCTTACAATCATCTTTATCTTGTATACATTTTGCTAATATCACCGACATAAACCTCAGGGTGAAAACACAATTTCTATAGTGACACAAATCGGAATCTTGTCGCGAATAGGTAAGTCTCATGCGATGTTGTGAAAACTACTCCTTGACGTTTCAGACTGAGCGGAAAATATTACGACAACTCTACCGTTGTCAAAATAAACGTAAGCTTCGAACTGGTACATATTTCTGAAATGCGTTTGTGTAACAGAACAGTTATTGAAAGAGGCGTTAACACCAATCAAACAACAACACATCGTGCCATGTGGCCCATCAACTATATTAAGACAGGAAGATGACACCACGATCACATTAACATGTCGAATCCTTAAGAACCGATTTCCATTTCAAAGAGGATATGCAATTGAAAGAAAGACAGGAAGATAATACCATGTTCACAGTCATTCCCACGGTATCTGCTTAAACACAAACATGTATGATTGTTAATGCCATCTTTACAAAGTCCTCTGTTGTTACAGTCAATATTCTTACAATCATCTTTATCTGTAAATAGATTTCAATAAATATTGTGAACACAAGGTAGAAACACATCCAATACACAGTGCGCTATATCGTCTTTATCTGTTAAATTATATAACGAGTCATCCTTTTCCTTTATTCTTTTAAGTATATTCCGTTTTTCACATAAGTTATTTTCACACAGGATGACGAAGACACTATACAAAGAACCGAACTAGACTACCCTATATCACTTACCTGATACTATGCAAGTAAAGACTAAATAAATATTTACAGATCAGGTACGAGAACAGTATGTGTGTGTCAAACAACCGAGTTTTGCATCATTGAATCCAACCTTGCATAGTATGCAAACTATCGAACACCATTTCATTTGAGTGTTCTTCAAAAAAACAGGCAAAATAGAATTGTATTTGTTATTATAACCAAACTATGGTAATACATATGTTAATGATCTGTTTAAACAGGGTCTCTTTATATTTACGCTTCGTATATAACTCCCTTACTAGAGTTAATTACTTCATTACATTTTGAGATACATACATTAACCAGGAACTTCAGGTATATGCCACCGCCAACCGAGCATACTACAGTTATCATGCAAAAAAGAAATATATGGATAATACATGTTATGTAAATGAGTGTTTGCCATTTTTGTACATATATTGTTTTCATTCTTTATCCACATCCATCTATGGGTATGTTTAAAGTTTTTTAAAAGGTGTTTTAGTTGCGCTTTGGTAACAGTTAACTTTAGAAAACATTTTTTTAAATAGTATTCTTTTCTGGCAATATAAAGCAAAATACTTCCGACCTTAGCGATCATATTATTTTACAAATTAAGATAAATAAGTTAAAATTGTAGGAAAGCATCCAATGTACCAATGTACAAGTTTGAAATCGGGCCAGTGCACTTATCCAATGAAATGGATGTTTGCACTTAATACATATTAGGGAAACTGACCCAGCCAAGGCGGATTAGTCGTTTCTTAGATTTGTTTTTATTTTACGTTTATCCCTTTTTGACCTCGTAGGAACTTGCATAGAGGGTCATACAAGGTATATTCCGATGACGTTTGGTTGGAATTGGCCCAGTGGTTTGGGAGGAGACGACGATGGACAACATGATGATCACAATAGCTCATAGTTTGCACTTCGTGCTCAGTCGAGTTATACGTCCGAACATAATTGGTATTTTTATATAAGTTTGTTAAATGCATATACAGCGTGTACTTACTTACAGAACAAAACTCTCCAGTATAGCCCGATCTTAAACACCAACACTTATTGTTTCCGTGCCTGTCAATACATACTCCATGTGTGCAAGGATTTGAATCACAAAATGACTCCACTATCAAAAAAAGAACATATGACATACTTGCATATTGCTTTTTGTGGCCATTGAGGATCCTGACAATCCGTTTTATACAAGCATTTTGGATTGATAAAAATCTGACTTTGAGTGGTCGGTATGAAGTGGACCAAGATGTCTACATCATTAATTTGATTCATTCAAAGCCAAATATCACCGGATGTGTGGTGCAGTGATAATGTTGTATCCAATTCAAAGTCAGATACCAAGACCCGATCACCAGCCTGGTCAGGCCAAAGTCTCGTAATTCCATTACAAAGTTAGCTCAATACTGGTGAAACGAAATGAGAATAAAAGTACGGTATGACTTTAGTGGACTTCATTTTTCACAAATCTTAATCTTTATAGGTATATAAAGGAAGTGATGACATTTTCAACATGGAGATTTGCATAAGAATCACATTATTCACAGGTCGTGTCGGTGACATATATATGTTTGTCCGATATGAGGGTTGACATGATAAGCACATGATTCACAGTTCGTGTCAGTGACGTATATGTGTTTGCCCATTTTGGGGGTTTACATGAGAATAACATGATTCATAGGTCGTGTCGGTGACATATATGTGTTTGTCAAGCATGGGAGTTGACATGAGAAGCACATGATTCACAGGTCCTATCTGTTACATATATGTGTTTGTCTAACATGGAGGTTGACATGAGAAGCACACGATTCAAAGGTCGAATTTATATCATGAGCGAAGAACATTGTTCACAGGTTCTTTTCTTGAACTGTTAATATTCAATATGTTATCCTCTACTACGAATGGTATTACTACTACTACTCCTATTTGTTCTACTACTACTTAAACTACTACTACTACTACTAATACTAATAATAATATTTCTACTACTACTACTTATAATAATAATAATAGTAATAATAATACTATTACTACTACTACTACTTCCATATTTACTACAACAACATCAGCATTATTATCACTACTTGTACAACCTGAACAACGACAACAACTTAAAAGTGTCCTCTATATTGTATCAAATTATAATTGCTATCTGCGCAGGCTTGTTTTGACATACCTATAGGACTTCATTTTCCATAGCTTCAAAGTGTTCACTGGTGATCAATGTGATCACTTATTGCTCGCAAAACAAGCATATATTTCGCATGCATACACTGTTGTTAGCAATTTCTCATATTTCCGCATATTGTTTTCTTCGTCTTAAAGCAATTTAATTATACAATGTATATATTAATGTATGTGTAAGGAAACAGTATTTATCAGTATAATTATGGAAAGACTCGAGCGTAGTCTATTTACTGATAGGGCAATGAAGATATATACATCATGTTTTTGAATACATGCTGTAATCATGAAAGATTCTTTCGAATTTTCGATTTTGCGCAAGTTCTGTCAAATACACGTACTGCTCATTTGCCAGTAAACAAATATAGGATATAATCAATTAAAGAAATCATTACAAAATCAGATATTACCATAAGATTTTCATAAAATTATGTACGATTCATCATTTGTTGTTGATGATGATAAATCATATTGATGCAATCGATGTGCTATGATGGTATCAATAGCTAACAGCTAACACAAGGTCAAATAACATTAGATAACGATCTTTACAGTTTGTTTTGTCCTAAGCCAGGAGAGAAAACGTATATCATCACAAAGTGTCGTTACCCAGTCGACCTCGATACAGTGTGCATTTCAGTTTCAATTTGAATAGTGTATAAATGTTATACTGAAAATGCTAATACTTCGACACGTAGAGCTACAGACGTTAAATTGACTAACGGGTTCTATAGTATGTGTCATTCACGCCAACCGCCAGTATGATCTGTTTATTGAAGAACATTGCTGTGTGTATTCATCTCCCAGTGCTGATTCAAGTAGGAAACATGCTAGTCGCTTGATGAGTACCCGAATAAGGCACTGGATCGAATCTGGTCTTATCCTGTAAGACTGCGTACGTCTGTAAATGACTCGTAACCCTTATTGGTGAGGGGCTAAATAAAAAACAGCAATAATTCCAAAAAAAAGTATATTCATTCATTTCATACAACACGGATCTAGGAGACGGGAATTAGACCTTACCCTCTGAAATGTGCTGATTACGCTGTTCATATGACCCTGGTCGGATTTCTAAAACCCTATCACCAAGCAAAACCCAAAAAAACTGTTAGGAAGCAGTATATTCAACATCTATTTAATATTTAAAATGATACATGTTTCAAGTAGCAATAACATCTAACAAACCAGTACCAAGATATTTCATCAATTTTAAACACACTTCTTGTTAAAAAACATTTGCTAGAACATATACTTGATGCCTTCGTAATCATAGAATTGACATTTAAATGACTTATGACATGTGACAAATGTGATGTGTGAGGTGCGATATCGCCTGTTTTTTGCATATAAGATCCCACTATATTTATATTAAGATTTATACCAATTTATGCAACGGCCATCACTATGACAACACCAATAACAACTACAACAACTACTACTAATACATAAAACGGCGTAAAACCCCAATAAAACAAACAAATAAAACTACTTCCACTAAAACTACAACTTCTACTTCATCAACTACTGTAACAACTACTACTACTACTTCGTTGACAAACAAATGCAAGTTTTGATACATTTTCACTTGACCCCACCCCTGGTGTTCCAATATGCCCCTCAGTTGATAACTGGTTTTTTTAACTACTATAATGTTAGTGTTATGCATAACAGCAGTATGGATTTCCGGCGACATTGATGCGTTGCGTCAACGTTTCTCTTGTTATCAATAATATATCAGTTCAAATCAATAACAAGTGTAATCAAAATGCGTTCATGCTATTAATGCAGGTCCAAACATGTGGATGCTCTAAAGTCATTATGGAAGTGGATTATGTTTTAAAAACTTACTCATTAAAATAACAAAATAAAAGCACTGAAACTTGTAACAAGTGATAATAAGGTCACACTAAAGCGACATTTGTCTTACTTTTAAAAGCTATCAAATGACAGCATTGGTATATTAAAATTGACTTAAGACACATATGTTGTTGAAAGGTTAAAACCGAATCATCCAATCAAATAACAATGTTTTGTTATCACATGTCTCGATATATTTATTTTTTTTTACTTTATTGTCCACGTACATCGGTACATGTATGACGAGGTCTGGCCATTTAACTAAATATGAATATAGAGAGTTTGCAATATTAAATCCAAGCTATGTGAGCTGTAACAATTGTTCAATAAAATGTTAGGCTGTAGACGTTACTTGAGTAAGTCGTTCGTTTATTTTCATTTAGTGTTATAGTGTTCTTTGTTCTCCGTATAGTATGTGAATTAACACTATAGCAATCCACAAGCAAAGGTATAATAAGCCGATAACTTACACTATGCGAAGAAAGCCATTTGGTTGGTTGAATATTGGTGTCAGAAAGCCACCGGTTTGTGAATTAGAGACACCGTAATTTAACTGAAATAATGTTGAAAACGGTGTTCATCTCTAATCAATCAAGTCAGCGTAAGTGTTTTTGAATTGAGGTTTAACAATGAATTGATATTCTGTTCATTTACATCGTTGTACATTGAACAAACATTACTGACAAATACCATACCTTCTTATCCATTATAACAATAAAACTTATCAGGTGAAATGTTAGAATTGTCTCGACTTACATCATCCACTCTCAAACCCTTCAGTGCGTCAACACTAAGGGACATAGCCTCTGAATACAGCGACTGTCCACATTTCACATAGTCCCCATCATCATCATATGTTGATATGTGAATCTTGCTAACTTCGTTTAGTTTCAGTCCGTCGAAATAAAATAGTAAGTTTTCCATTCCAATTTATTACACGTGTGGAAAGATACTAAGGATTTAAATGGATAGTGATTTGAGAAGTTTTTAAACCTTCTGCGACATAAACGCGAACAGTGCAGAACCTGATCAGGTCCCACACGGATCGAAAATGTCCTTATAAAAAAATCGTCGTCAGAACCTTTGTCTTTGCTTCAACAACTGTGTGGTTATTTGTTAATTTAGTATGTTATTTTAATTCATTTCGTCGAGTGAAAGCAAATAGTAATTCTTTCAAGAGTGAGACATTATAAACCCTTGCTTTTTACTGGATGAATTTGTGTCATTAATATACGGGATTATAAATAGTTGTTTGGTAGAAAAACATGACAGCAAGGCGGCATCAGGAAAAGAGCAAAATGACAAATTTTAAAATTATATACTTATGGAGGTATTTGTCTGATTTCAAGTCAAATTGGTAGAAATGTTCCCATATTGGCCTTCTTGGTATGCCATATGGACTGATCAAAATATGTAAAGGCGGCCACATTTCTACCAATTTTACTTGAAATCAGACAAATACTTTCATAAGAATATAATTTTACTCTTCAAAAACAATAACTTAATCAGCCCATTACATGTATATTGACTTATATTTATGAATAAACGAAAACGTTCAAATACGTGGTTGAAATTCTTTCGAGTGACATTTTTAGGAATCGAGCTATTTTTAAATATAAACGCAAAGTACCTGGGTATTATCTCGTGTATACTAGAACGTATCATGAGTGCAGATAGCCGATAGTAGTAAAGATAGGTAAAGATGAGTAAAGCTGAGTCGCCATGTGGCGCAAAAGTATCCTTCATTTTTTGGCACTCTTACTTCCGTTACGGCTTTCGTTTTGTGTATGTAGATGAAAAAGTTTAAAACATTGCGCCCTTTATCATGGCCCTGTCACACTATTGCGTATGATAGAAACGTATAAGTTGCGTATGAAAATTCATAAATAATTATCATACGCACAAAAAGCCCTTGAAAATACAGAAATGTGTGTATACTTACCGTATTGAACCTATTAGTAGCGCATGAGTAGCGTATTACCAGCGTAAGTCCAACGTATTACCAGCGTATGTCCAGCGTATTACCAGCGTAGTCTGCGTATGGCTAGCGAATGAGTAGTGTATGAACTGCGCATGTCCAGCGTAATGCTATCACGTGACAAAGTGCCCATATAAGTTTACGAAGAACTGTAAAAGATCTAGAAATGGGATCCTCTGTATACACTTGATCTAAACGCTGGAAATA
The DNA here is from genome assembly GCA_031761405.1 of Serripes groenlandicus. Classification (NCBI taxonomy): domain Eukaryota; kingdom Metazoa; phylum Mollusca; class Bivalvia; order Cardiida; family Cardiidae; genus Serripes; species Serripes groenlandicus. The sequence goes on from JASEVX010000007.1 coordinate 41,858,072, forward strand.
CACGTTGCATAACGCCAATCATACGCTAGTTGTACGTTATGTATACGTTACTCAATCGCCAGGCATACGCCAAGATGTTTATATACGTTGCACCTTCATGCCAGCGTATGTCAGCGTATCACCAGCGTTCTCTGTGTTTTTTTAAGTCGATTTGCAATTGGATCAGCTGATGGACAACACTTTAAAAACAATACACAAACAATCGCTACGACATCTATCAGGGAAAATGAATTAAACGAAAAAGCGCACAGAGCATAATTTATTTAAAAGTCTCAAACATTCATAGGCACAGCTTAACCTACAGAAAGTCTAATTTTAAGTTGTCGCATCGCTATTAAGTGACTTTTAACTTTTTGTGGCAAACGTCATATTGCCTGAAAGATATCGTAACGATGAAACATATACCATTTGTCTTTTAGTTGTCGAATACCGGATCAAATCGTCCCAAGTCGACACGCTGACATTAGCACGATATTATTGTAGTAGAATGGTCTGTCCCATAGACAGACACTATGTAACTATGTGTTTGTATAAGGAAATTTTTATACTGCCTCACTATGGAACGCCTTAACTGCCTTATTTGACGTTACAACTTGATGTTCAGTTGCAACATCATTACATATGACGCTTTCACCTTGATATGTGACCCTTTTATATATACATGCGACGACAAATCTAATACATGTGCCTGTTTTATAATTACATGAGACTGAATAATCATTTTGTGTGGTGAAATCAACATTGCGTATGGAAATTTCACCTTTATATGGGACACATTAATCCATCCATGTGACAACATTTCTAATACATGTGCCTGTTTTATAATTACATGAGACTGAATAATCATTGTGTGTGGTGGAGTCAACATTGCGTGTGGCCACATTTCTAATACATGTGACGGTTTTATCAGTATACGCTCTATGTAATGCTCTTGTCATTACGTGTGACCGAATGTTCTATACGTGTGACCAAATGTTATATACGTGTGACCAAATGTTCTATACGTGTGACCAAATGTTCTTTACGTGTGACCAAATGTTCTTTACGTGTGACCAAATGTTCTATACGTGTGACGAAATGTTCTATACGTGGGACCAAATGTTCTTTACCTGTGACCACATGTTCTTTACGTGTGACCAAATGTTCTATACGTGTGACCAAATGTTCTATACGTGTGACCAAACGTTCTATACCTGTGACCAAATGTTCTATACGTGTGACCAAATGTTCTATACGTGTGACGAAATGTTCTATACGTGTGACCAAAAGTTCTTTACGTTTGACGAAATGTTCTTTACGTGTGACCAAATGTTCTATACGTGTGACCAAATGTTCTATACGTGTGACGAAATGTTCTATACATGTGACCAAATGTTCTTTACGTGTGACCAAATGTTCTTTACGTGTGACCAAATGTTCTATACGCATGACCTCATGTTCGATACGTGTGACCAAAAGTTCTTTACATGTGACCAAATATTTATACATGTGATCGCATTCTTAATACATGTGGCGGTACTATCATTACATGTGACATGTAATCTTTACGTGGGATAGTTTCACCCTGATGTGTGGTTTTTTATTTATACATGTGACGGTTTTATCATTATATGTGACATAATTGTCATTCCAAGTGGTAGTTCCATCTTGATATGTGACGACACTTCTAATACATGTGACGGCTTCATCATTACATATGACAGAAAAGTCATTTTGTGTGGTGGAGTAATCTTTACGTGGGATAGTTTCACCCTGATGTATGGCTTTTTTATTTATACATGTGACGACATTTATTATATATGTGACGATTTTATCATTATATGTGACATAATCGTCATTCCATGTGATAGTTTCACCTTGATATGTGACACATTTATTCATACATGTGACGACATTTCTAATACATGTAACGGTTTCATCATTATGTGTGACAGAATCGTCATTCCATGAGGTGGAGTCAACATTACGTGTGGTAGTTTCATCTTGACATGTGAAACATTTATTAATACATACGACGATACCATTAATATATGTGCCGGTTTGATATATTTATATATGTGACAAAATGCAGTGCTTCAATCCATCTGCCCCTCGTGGTTCCACTTTTGTTAGTAACTCTTACACGATCTCCAATAGTCGTAACTCCTATGTTGATTAGTTGTGTGTCAGTAAGCGATAGAATAGTATCCAATTCAATCTTTTGTTCATAAAACTTCTTGATTAAACCATGCACACCTAATGATTCTAACAATGTTGCTATAGTTGCCGCCATCTTGTTCGTTAAAGTACCCAAAGAGACTGAACTAACCGAAATCGACCTAAAACCGAAATCGACCACCGATTATTTTTGTCGATTTAGATAAATTTGAGGTCGATTTCGGTCTCATGTCGAATTCGGTCTCAGGTCGATCTCGGTCTCAGGTCGATTTCGGAGAGTGAAAAGTCGATTGCGTTAAAAACAAAGTATTTTTTTATATATTTTATTGACTAAAGTATATCACAACTACATAATTATTTATTATATACCAAATAAATAATATATGTCGATTTCGGTGCATTTGAGGTCGATTTCAGTCACGAGACGATTTCGGAGATTGAAAAGTCGATTTCGTTGAGAACAAACTATTCTTTTTTTAAATATATTATTGACTAAAGTATATCATAACTACATAATTGTTTATAATATATCGAAAAAATAATTAATAAATGTCGATTAAGGTGAATTTGAGGTCGATTAAAGTCTCGGGCTCGATTTCGTATGTCGATTCCGGTCGTCGTAGGTCGATTTCGGTCTTAGGTCGATTTCGGTGAGTCCAGGGACTCACGGAAAGGTGTTCACATAGGATCCGAGAACAGCCCGAGTGCACTCGGAATCCATTTGAACGGTGATACTTTTAACCTTAGTGACGTCATTTTGACCTTTTGACCCGAATCCGAGTAACCAACCTCAAGCCTGGGGTTACTAGCATTTCAAAATGGCGACCAACGATGTTCACTACTCATTCGGAATACCTCGGTGATGAATGCTTCATCAATGGATGATGAAGGATTACGGAATTACCCGAGAGTTCCGAATGGTTTACTACTAAGACGAGGAAATACCGTTCAGATGGAAAGCATTAGTGCGCATGTTTTTATGAATTTATATTTAGACATGACGTCAATTCTCTATCCTAGAGAAGCCATCTGAACTCGCCCATATATAGATCGAACCGCCACACGTATAGAACATTTGGTCACACGTAAAGAACATTTGATCACATGTAATGACAAGAGCATTACATAGAGCGTTATATTCCCCAAACCTATTGTTATAACAGTATATATATATTAAACGAAGTTACCTTTCTGTCACACTTAATGATGAAACCGTCGCATGTATCATAGGTGTTATCACATGTATAACAAAAAACGTCGCACATCAAAATGAAACTACCATATAATGTTGGCTCCAACACACGAAATGACATTTCTGTCTCATATAATGATAAAACCGTCACATGTATTAGAACTGTCGTCACATGTATTAATCAAAATGTCACACATCGGGGTAAAACTACCACACGTAATGTTGACCCCACTACATGTAATGACAATTCTGTCACATGTAATGATAAAACCGCTACATGTATTAATCAAAATATCACACATCAGGGTAAAACTACCACACGTAATGTTGACACCACAACATGAAATAACAATTCTGTCACATTTATTTATATAACCGTCACATGTATTAGAAATGCTGTCACATGCATGAATAAATGTGTCACATATAAAGGTGAAACTGCCACACATAATGTTGACTTCAACACACAAAATGACCTTTCTGTCGCATGTAATGAAAAACCCGTCACATGTATTAGAAGTGTCGTCACATGTATGAATAAAAGTGTCACATATCAGGGTAAAACTACCACACGTAATGTTGACCTCACAAATAAGGCAGTTACGGCGTTCCATACCTCACTATATATTTATCGTTTGTAGCGTTTACATTTACGCCCACCGTGAAAAACCAACAGTGGTGTGAGATAGAGTAGTAGTTGTAAATTAAATGATTCGAGGGAGAATCTTCATATGAAAGAGAGTATGAAGTCGAGTGGTCTGTTCACATAGATAGAAGCTTTGTAGCTATGTGTTTGTAAAAGGGAACAGTTTAACTGCCTAACTATAGAGCTGGCTTTTGCAGCGACGTAGTAAATTGTTCTCCTCCTGGGCAAGAGGTCTTGAGTTCGAGCCCTGGTCTTTCAGCTTGGTTACATTATCAATTAAACATTTTAGGTCAACAACTTGACATTTGACATTGTTGCGGTACATATCAGGTCGATAAAGCGAGATTACCCACCCGAAAATAACGACTTTTTGTATTTTTCGATGTCAAATATTCAGCGCGACAAATCGGAATTAAACACCTATTGCTGAATTGTCGCGTTGCTATGAAGTCGATAAGTCGATGGCGGAAATAGGATTACGTAGGCTATACCTATATAATGGTTTTACAACAGCTTTGGGACTCTGGTTCGGTTTCGAGGTATCTGATCTTATACCGAGCTTTACAATTGCCATTACGTTCCATTGCTCTCTTGATTCCTCATTCATGCCGTTTCCTTGTCCATTTCGATCTCTCCATGACATCCCCTTATACCTAAAAGAAAAGAAGATTGTTCGAAAGAACACATGTGCCACTTAACAATACATCAGAAAGTGAATGTTAGACGGACAGACGGACGAGCATACATATGTGGGGAAATTGGTCATTGTTTAATCTGCGAAAAGTGGATCATATTAAGAGAATGTGCTGTCTGCCTTCATTTAGAAAAGTAATCGATACAATCCCGACAGACAAGTTATCGTGAAGAAGTGTAGCCCTAATGAAATCACTCAAATAAATATACTGTGTCGACCGATTTGAGACATATATGGATATGTATTTCACCACACGTTTGTAGATTGAAATTAGCGTATAGAAACCAAAATAGCATTGCACTAACATAAAAATGCAACTGTGTATAAACCTTAACTAGACTGTAAGCATGTATATCTTAATCAGACTGAATATATGTAGACCTACACAAATCTGACTATGTTTATGCAGGCCTAGATCAGAGTATATGTGTGTATACCTTAATCAGACTGTATGCATATTAACATGAATCAGACTTTACGTACGATTACCTAAATCAGAATGAATGTATATTGTTTTATGGCGCATCGACAGCTAAGGTCATTTAGCGCGCAATTAAATTTAATTATTCATGATCCCTGGGTAAACAAACCAGTACTAGGCTAGAAAATGTGCTTTGCCCAAGGGCACTCCACCATGACCGTAGTGCCGCGACTGGGGATCGAACCCAGGACACCCGGTTTCGAAACCCCCTGACGCTAACCACTCGACCACCTAAATCAGAATGAATGTTATTAAGACTTTTTGAATGTATACCTTAATTTGAATAAATAAGTATGAAGTCAGACCTGATTCATATTGTAATTATGCACAGACACAAGCGTCATTCGTCTTCCACCAATGGACTAACAGTCTATGTAGAAAAGCAGCCAGTTGCTTGGAAAGTATGTTTTGTATACTGGAGTGTGAAAGCCATGAAACATCCGAGTACGTAGGTGAACTAGCCGTGATATGACTGAGAACCCCAATCAATCAATTAATATGCATGTTTTTCGATTGAAATTAGCAAACGTTTGCTGAGTTTGAATGCTGTTTTATACTGCTTCAACAGTTATTTCACCGCGTGACCTGTTTAAATTAATGGTAGGTTAATCCTGACACCAGCGCATTATTCGTTAGTCTATACCGCAATCCGTAGCGTCAAAGATAGAAGGAACTTCTACCATATTCAACATATTTGGTATGACCCAAACCGGCATTGAAATCGGGTATCCCGCTCTGGAGGTGGACGCTAGAATATAGACTTTACAACCGAAAGGCTAATTAGCATTTGAAATTGCAATGCCCGTACGAAGAGACAGTAATCCTGCATAGACATGTACGCAAACCTAAATCGGACCATACATTAGTAAACCTAATTGAAAACTATACATATGTATAACTAAATTAGACTATACGTATTCAAACCTACATTGGAACTATACTCATATATATAGGACTACATCAGACTTCTTGGATCCCAAATCGGACTGCGTTTATTCAGACCACAATTAGACTAACTGAATGAAGACATACACTAGACTGATTGAATGTAGACCTACATCAAACTGTACTGTATGTAAGTAGACATAAATCGGACTATATGTATATTTACCTCAATCGGAATAAACGTATGTAGACAGTTACTCAGACTGAATATGTGTATACTTAATTTGATCTGAATGTTTTTAGACCTGAATAATGTTGTGTGTAACTCAACCGAGACCACCTCGGTGATGTAGTGGTAGAGCGTCCGTCTAGGGTGCAGAAGGTCATGTATTCGTTCCCCTATCAGGTTATACATGTACCAAGGACTTTAAATACCCTAAGCGCTAAGGGTTGCGGAGTATGCAATCCGACTGACTGACTGGTGTCAGGAAAAATGGACCTGTAGTACTGGTAACCTACCCAGAAAGCGCCGTGATATAACTGATGGTTTTTAAAGCGGCATAATACAACATACTTTGGATGATAGTCTGCCACCGAACAGCACGTGAGTGCAGAATGATGTAAACATACGCTATTCTCTAACTTTGTAGGACGTCGGATTAAACAGAAAGATAATAAATACTTACTTGATATCCACTTCATTTTTGGATACGCTAATGAGAAATTTTACTTCCATCAATTCCTGTTCCCACTTGGCTTTCTCGCTGACCCCAATTACCTTCTCATTCATATTTGCTATAACCTCTTGTGAAATGTCTCTCGTAAGTGTGAGTTCGCTATTTGCTGCGTATGAATGTAAAATATTCAAAAACCGCGACTAGGGATCAGGCTACGTAACCGTAACGGGGTCACATAAAGGAACTTTTTAATAACGTCCAAAGGACTACCAATTTAGTTCTGCTGACAGAAGTTATATTTCAGTAATGGAAAATGAGCCTATACAGAGACTCACATGAGTTTTCACTATTCGTAGATGCAACAAATCCCGCTTATCAAATAGACGCGAATAAAGCAAATCCTCGGTTAGGTAGTTCGTTAAGAAAATAAATATATTTATGATTATGATTTATCAATAAATGTTTATATTGAAATGTTATTGAATAGGTTTCAATGATGTACCATGGGCTTACGTAATCGAATTATTATTAACATTATTATTATAAAGAAAAACTCTGTAATATGTTTGAAAAAAGCAACCCTTAAGAATCAATAAATTGTATTAACTGATTTAAGAAACAACAAGATAAAGATACGTATGGCTTCTACCGTTATTAAAAATCTTTAGACAAATTTAATAGGAATTTTTAAAATAACTTTTCCCCAACTTCCTAGGCTACGCTTTTTTAATAGTTTGGTTTACAGCCCTGACGAGCCGATTCATCAAAGCTCAGAAAAAAAGTTTCGGGGGATGTTTTTGCCTATTTATAAAATGATGTTGTATTTTTAAAATGAAAACGCTCCTCCCTAAACAATGTGTTTATTTAGACCATTGTATTCTTGTTATATGTTGACTATACATGTGATTATATCGTTCACTGTAGTAAAGAAGAACGTTATAGAAGTCTGATATCCACACAGAGAAAATAAGAATGTTTTAGAGGTATAGTACCTGTAAGATTCCATACAATGCAATGTAGAAGAATATTTCGGAGACTAATATATACCTGTAAATTATTTTTATACGGCAGAAAAAAACATATTTAGAAGTAATCTACCTTTAAGATATACATTATCCTGCAGTAAAGAATACAGTTTAAGAAGTATCATATTTGTTCTCTATTCATTTAATCCAGTATATAAGAATGATCGAGAAGTAGTTCACCTGTAAAAAGGTCATACACAAGAATAATGTTTCAGGAGGGATATACTTGTAATTTCATCGTTCACTGTAGTTAAGAATGTTGATAACTGTTCATAATTCATACACTGCAGTAAATCAGAACGCTTTCGAAGTACCATACCGGTAAATCCCTCATACATTGCGTTAAAGAAGAATGTTTTAGAAGTCTTATACCTGTGAATTAGTTATTCACTGCAGGCCAAAATAATGTTTAATAAGTATATACCTGAAATTGTGCAGGATATGATAATAAATGACGAATACTTTAGAATTAATTTACCTGTAATTTATTTACGCATTGCAGTATTGAATAATGTTTTAGAAGTATTATACCTGCAATATATTCAGAAACTGCAGTAAAGAAGAACATGTTAAAAGTTTTATACCTATATATTCTTCATACCAATTTCCGAAATATGATGAATTGTGACTGGCGATTAATTGGTTTCTGGTTTGGCTAGAATCACGACCCACGTCAGTTTTGGAACAGGCAGGACCACAAGGGCCTTTACCAAGAACCCATCCGGTGATAAGTTGTAAATGAATCTGAAATGCAAACAGGAGAAATGTGACTTAGGCAAAGGACAATGGCCTCGTCCCAGGTTCGATACGAAAAAGAGCGGCGTAAATATTCGAAACCTGTCAACACACTCGGCTCAGTTATTGTATTAATAGGAAGCAGTAAACGACGTTTATTGGGAAAGTTCTTATAAATATCAACCTATGAATTAGCAGATGTCCTGTAAAACCAGGCTAAAATAAATCTGCATCCATATTAAGGATTCGAATGGGTACTGTTTTACAGAAGTTTCTTGAAACAATATACGACGCGGTGCTGGGTCATGATCTTTTCTTGTCGATATACCCTAATCATAGTTTTCTCAGAGTGCTGCTATTAGAGGATGAGTATCACTTTATATTAGTTTGTGATAAGTACTCTGATCTTAGATCACTGTATTTCAAAAGGCATTTTTATAATAGACCAAACATGTATAAATTCGTTAAATTATTAAATACGACCAATAAGTGTAAACTTAGTAACCTTGCAAAAAGTATTAAAGAAGCTTTGAGCAGAAGAATTAGTTTGTTAAATAACAAATTGAATTTCGTAAGACTAAATGTATGTAAGTTAATTTCTTTCTAAATTGTGACAATTACTCGTTTTGCAGTGTTGAAGTGCTTATGAGTGTAACATTTACCACGTAATTATCTTCGCTATACTCAACCATTAATTGACTCCTGAAATAGGGAAGGTTGGGAACACGTATTTTACATTTACCTATATCGGGGACCAATAGGCATACATGTAACAGTTTATAATACTATTTCAATCGTTTTATTTGTGTTGTGACTTTCAATAAATATATTTAAGAAAGGTAATAAAAGTGCGGTAAGTAATCATTCATAACAATAAAATAAGTACTTTCCTTTCGTTTCGGATAAGGCTCATGTTTCTCTGTTGTGCTAAAAGAGCATCTTATAGTATATGTTGCATGTATCTGTTTATGTGTAAGAACCTCCCTTTTTTTAAACGGGGCTGTAATTATGGAATGGACGGCATTTACTTTTTGCTCTAAAACGCAAAGTTGAGTGTGAGTCACATTATGAAACTTTCTCTTTGTGTTTTTAATTTGTACAATATATATGTATTCTTATTTTCTTTTCTTTTATGAATATGTATATATGTATGTGCATATGCATGTATATGTAAGTATACATGTGTATGTGTGTGTGATTATGTATATGTGAATGTATATATATATATATACATGTGTGACCCCTTGTGAAAGCTGTAGATAAGTTTTGTATGTAAGTTATCTCGTTTTTGACTGAATAACATAAATTACTACTGCGTGGATTTTGGCAACAGATGGATTATAAAACGGTTAAAAAAAGTAAACAAACTAAAAATCAAAAGTAGTCTGTCGAAAGTGAACACTACTTTAACTACGGAAAACAAAAAGTCTACTCTTCCCAGTGAATAAGTATCTCGTTGCAAAATACTTTTTCAATTTAGAATTTTAGTATGTATGATTTTGTGTGTGTGTATGTTAATTGTAATTGATGTATATATTGAAAACATGACTAGAAACTGTACAGTTTACGTCAATAAATTATTGTCTTTACTGTTTTAACATGAGACTCACTCATTATGCCAAAAAAAAGGATATTAATAAATGAAATAAAACATGAGTGGCAGACATTCAGCATGACCAATATCGAGACAATTCTCATGGACAAGTCCTACAGTAACCAACTTTGCGAACAACGAAACTCATGGACAAGTCCTACAGTAACCAACTTTGCGAACAACGCAACGCTAGATCGGTATGCGCAACCGTGTAGTCGGATAAGGTTCCTTCCCTCTTCGCCTGTACTTGTTCAAGAAAGTCAGGATGATAAAGATATGAGTCGTCCCGCGAGAAAACCAACATTGTGGACTAGGCGTAAAGTATCGACCCGGATCAGCCAAATCATGCCGAGCAGGCTAACGCGAACAGACACTTTTTGCCTCATGTGGATTTTCTGTTTCAGAAATCATTACTCTATACCTCTATCCCCCTGAGACGGAATGTGCTTGACCTGATTACCCTGCACAGAAGGCGCAGGCTGAACTTGATCGATACATTACGCACAGTCCACAATGTTTGTTTTCTTCTGGCGGTTGTAATATAGATGTAGTATCGTTAAAGAAATTAAGCCCCAATGAATATATCAATCGTTTCTGTCTGTCAAACATTTTCAAGTGAGATAACTTACTTCGTGAAGACCCGTACTATTGCTCTCCTTAACACTGTAACTCATCGTAGCTCCGCAGAAATGATGATATCCGTATCCGTTGGCTAACTGTATCGGCACCAGACATACCACGATTGTTAAATAAAACAGCATCATATCTTCCCCTGTGTAATTTGAAAACGATTTATCTTGGTCAGGTAACACGAAACGTTAAGTGAATTCACAAAAAGAGAAGATCCATTTCCGCCTGCGTACCTGCGTAGTCTGACTTGGATATATATAAGTTCGGTAATTCAGTATGCTATTTAAGTATATCTGCCTATTTAATAATGTCGTTATGAAGTAGAATGATACCAACACAACACGTTTTCCATTTTTTTTTTTTTTTGTATGTACATATCGGGATTTCTCTTTGTCCATACTAAGTACATTAATTTAAGGTAATGACTTTTAAAACATCCCTTTTACACTCAATATACATGTGTGAGTCTTGCAAATTAAAAACAAAAGACAAAGGCCAGTATATTACGAAAAAAAAAAAAAAAATGTTTTTTTCGTTCATAGTAAAGGTGTGAGATTTTTTCTTTCTTTTTTTCTTTTTTCCAATAACCCATGAAGCTTTCTGAAATGAAACTGGCCAAATCCATGGGGGCCGCCATTTTGGGTATGTATAAAAAATGAGACGAAAACACGGATTGAACATTATTGTCGTCTTTTTAAACATATTTTTAAAATCGATATTTAAGATCATTAAAGTGCTGTGTTATGTGGGAATTAACATTTGTACGAAAAGTTAAAAATAAATGGAACTCTGTAAGAAATATGTGTTCCCGTTCGTCAAAAAAAACGACAGCGTTAGTCTTCTTACGCCCGAACCTAAATGTTGACTATATCGTAGCCAAAGAAGGACGTGACATCATTTCCGTAACACTTTATCTTGGCGTAGCGTCAATGGAGCGACGTCGTTTTCCGCAAAAAAAGTTGTATCAACATAAAAGACCCCAAATTCCTATACATGGCTATTGACTCACTCATTCAAAGTATAATTATTTATCAAACATAGTGGCAAAAGGATAACTTTCTCATAAGGAGCAATTGTTCATTGGCGACAATCTTTTCCTAAATCGTCTGTTGCAAATACCTCAGAAACCGTTTCTAATAGGGAAAGGGTTATACAGAAATTTGACCCCTTAAATAATTTGTTCCAGTCATATTGACTGGTTGAAAAAGGCAGTCGCCAGGTGGCATCAGGAAAGGGCTGATCTATTTGCTTCTTTACCATAATGCAGGTGATCGATTAAGGATCATCTTGGCCCTCATGTTTTAACCTCGTTCATTATAAATGTATTACTTGATTTTCTGAAAGTCTTTGCTTTATTATTTTCTGTTCGTAACAATAGACGACAGCAATACGAATTCCAAATATGTTTTGATAATGCAAGAAACATGACATTAAGATTATTATTGTCTAGTCAATTACTAATAAATCCCCTTTTATGGCCAAAGTATTATCTTTAATATTTGTTTATAATTATCTTGCGTTTCTTTCGTATGTATGTATGTACATATTAAAGCGAAATTCATACTGTATCTAGTCTAAACAGTGAAACTGAATTGGTTACCTGTCTTTTTGTTACGCTTTATTACTTCGATAGTATGTTAAACCGGGAACCATAAACAAGAGGCGCGCGCGGTAAATGTAATATGGTTCCTTACATGCTATCATATATTACGCAGTAATTAGATAAAGAAGCGCAGTCATCAACATATATAAACCACAGAAATATTTGTTTCAAGATAAATTTTGCCGTCTAGTTGAAATGCTAATGTTTATCAAAGTTATTCATACGAATCACAAGAAAAAAATCCTGGTAGTACTTAAAGTGAGGTAATTTGAAGTATACGCACAATTTTACTAAGTGCAGCAAAAAAATTTCCAATTTGGTCTGACACCTTTGTCTAATAATACACATGTATGACGATTTAAATAAACACTTTAAAGGGAATACAAATGGTTAACAGGGTTAAACATTTAAATACATGTTCAACAGTTAACCGTTTCCCACATACAACAACCAATTTGGTAGAGGAAGTTCACGTTGTGCCGGTGTAGCTAGTCTCAATATAAAATCGCAAATATTAGAAATATACTTATGCACAAACGGACGTTTCTAGTTTTAGTACATACAAGAACGGTTCATACTTAAATTTACTTTAACATGTTTGGTATATTGAAATGTGTGTTCCTGCGAGATTCACAGTTAACAGCCTTAGTTGAAAACATTAGAAATGTTAAAATGAAAACATTTGTTAATAAATCTATAAATTTTATATGCATACCTATACATTAGGGTATCTATAAATAGTTAACGAAATGTGTACACATTTATCTTGGCTTAAATTTAATTTTGATGTTGTTACTAATTTAAATAATAGTTTTCATTCACATAATTTCAATGTTTGTCGATCTTATTCATGCAAATCACAAGGTAAAAATCCTTGTATTGCTTAAAGGGAGGTAATTTTAAGCATACAATAGTCTTCAAAAAGATGAATATATCAGCATTACCGTCTACAGTTTAAATGTTTGTGGATTATAATGTTCTTTTTTCTTATTTCGATATGTACAACGAAATATTGCAGCTTCTCTCTGACGCTTTGCGTCAAACATTCGTCTTGTTACTTATTGTACCATTGTTTTGTTGATGTACATACACATGTCACTATAATAAAATATTTGCTTACTTACTATTGTGTTGTGTCTTCTGTTTAACTGTATAGGATCACTTCTTATCTTTGTACTGCCATCATTTACTAAAGTACACTATTCAAAGCTGTAAATGAAATTAAAATATTGGAGTTGTAGTTTTTAGAGAGGCATGTTGCGGGAAGTTTTGTATTACCTTGATATACCATTACTTTTTGTGTTAGAGTATTTACAAACCTCATTTTCATTGTACTAACGCCATTTTCAACATTATTTCGGTTAGAATACAGCGACAGTTCATATATTCATGATTACTTGGTAAACAAACCACTAGTTAATATGTCTTGTTCAAATGCGGTCGATAATGACCGACGCAAGCGGGGTTCGAACCCGGGACGGGCGGTTTCGTAAAATGTAAGTAAATAAAGCAAAAACGTTATTGTAGAAAGATGACCTTGCATACAGAGAATGACACATATGTTTTTGACATTATGCTGTTATTCTAGTACTCAACATTGAACAAATGTTTCTTGAAATAAAATGAAACAACTACAGTAAATGAAAAGACAACTCTGAAAAAGATGGAATACATATTGGATACGTAGCATGGTGTATACGTTTCTCTTGTCGCGTCTGGACGTCTGAGGTCTTTATGCATCAATTGCGAACAGTCAAGATTCAGAATATCCGAGTCGTCATAACTGCTTCATATACATACATGCCTCTTCAACTAAACGTTAGAAGCATAGTCCACTTAGTCAACGCCAATATTATTTCTTTATCATGTCAAACCGGAGGGCAAATAAGACCCCAAATCGTCAGATGCGCGTCATATAAGGTTTGATACATAAAGTGCTAAACATGTCATTAAAAATATATCCAAATGTGCGTGTGTTCAGAAATAACGTAGAACACAAAACACTACAGAACAAAATACTAAAAAAAATAAGCAAAAACAATAAATACAATTTTATCCTAATCCATCTTCTTGAGATATATAGCCAGTACAACAAAAAACACAACGCTTGGTAAATAGTGAAATTACTTTCAATAGGCTATGACAATAAAACGCTGCTGTAATATGCTGGTGTTGCGAGTATAGGTGTCATTAATGGTCGTGGACATCGAAGACCGTTTGTTTATATACCCGTTTGTATGATGCTTATATGTATACTGTAAATAAAAAAAATCAGGATGCACGTTTGATAAAAGCTGTATAGTTCTAATTCGTTATTTAGTTCTAGGGTGGAATATAATTTTAACTGTTTGGTTTTATTCCTGAATCCTTAATTTATTAAATTCCCGTCTAAATGCATTTGCAGCTGTGGTGAAGCTTTTTCGCGGATGATTACTGCGGAGTTGTTTGTATTATCTTCCACCGATTACGCATGAATAAACTAAGCATGGATGATAGTGAACGAAGCCAATTTGTTAATCTCGTCTGTCTAGTTGAGAAATTGTCAACACATGGCGTTACATTCTCGTCTCGCCATTCCCTTCGCAAGCTTGTAACTTTATTATCTAATTCAACCTGTGTTAGCCATAAAAGCACATTTACTGCACTCTCATACAATTGTGAATAAATGTTACACTTTGTTTGAGAAGTAAAACAATATGACACAATGTTGAATAAAATAAAATGGGCGATAATGAATTGTCCAGCAACGTTTTTCATAATGTGTTTGGTTTTTTTCTGCAAAAGATGCATGGTATTTCGTCGATAAAATGGAAAAGGTTAAAATATATAATAATATTACCTATAATGATTGCCATGTCTTCCAAGGATTAATAGGATTGAACTACTAATCGCGTTAAACTTGGATATATCTTTGGCTATAGATTCAACAAACCTCGAGGCCTATCATGTATTTTTTAAATAGGTTATCTAGTGTCTTTTTTATCCGGGGATGTTCACAAATTAAAGGCATACTAGCGCTTAAAAAGTATAAAAGCCATATAGGTAAACGGAGGTTCTATATATACATGGCAATTAAAAGCAATCTTGAAAACGTACAAACCTTAACATCATTAGTGTTAGCTTTTCTGTAATAGATGTATTTAACAACCACAAGGTAAACACACTGTTGAATTGCTGCCAGCTTTTTAAGGTTTACACACATACAACAGTAATCGTGTCACTCAGTAATCTATCATGTAAAATCGAATGCGGCATGCGGAGATAAAGAATGGGTGTTTAAATTGCAAGGTATACACCTCCGTTTACCTATATGAGGTATTGTTTTTTATACTTTTTAAGCGCTAGTATGCCTTTAAGCAGACGCATATAACATAGCATTGTAGTCAATACGTATTTAGGCTATCAGTCGATGATAAAGTATATGTTCATACACTTAACAAAACTTATAACTGTGCAGGTATATATTTGACTATATTTTAAGCAATGTTTGACTGATCGTACTGAACATTTCAAGATATATTGAAAGGATATAATGTCAACATATTATCCTCTTTTCAAGTCAAACACTCCAAATTCGAACGCAAAACATGATAGAGGTGAGGTTGATGAAAAAGACAAAACTGCAGTTGGTCGAAACAGATTATGTCACGGAATGGAGAAGTGTCTAATAGCACGTGTGTTAATACTGACTGTTCATAACTGCTTGGCAGCGCCTCCGCATTGACGTGATGTTACACTGAACATAGTTTTGGGGTATGCTTTGTTGCCAGTTGCGTTGTTTTTCGGCATCTGGTTTCGTATCGTGTTATATTCGCCGCGCAACCTACTCATGCTATGGAAAACAATAAATTTTCGGTCACTAAAAATAAGGACATTTTGAAACAAACCTCAGATTGGTTGACACAGGCGTTGACAACGGCCATTCTAGGTGGACTTTTTACCTTGAAGTCTTAAAGTTAGAGGAACAAATTGAATCGAAAAAAGAACACTTTTCTGATTCAAATTTTCCATTCTTTATAAGTTTTTATGCGAGTCCCTTCAATGTAAAACAGTGTTATAACAATATATAACTATACCTACTATGTTCATACTCTTATTGCACACAACGACTTCAAATGACTTCACCCTTTCCTACTTTCACACGCATTTTCGACGCATCTGAAGCAGACGGCTTTTTAAAAAAAAGTGCCAAAAGAAGAAAATGCTTATAATGAGCAATATATATTTGCCTTAAGGTTTTCAACTGTATTAATTTATTTTACATTTTCACCATATTTCTACCTGAACAGTTTTAAAGTCGTCTGCTGTATATTTCGTGCGTAAACCTCGATAAGCGGGTAGATAAATCCCGCACAGGTAAGGCTGAATATCGATAAGAATGGCAAGCATAATATATAGCGCTATATAGCTTATCGCACTAGTTTCTTTACCCCATATTAGTCGTTCCACTACTACACAGCAAGAAAATGGCCACTATATCGCACTGATTCGGAAATGTAAGAGACTTCTGAGATTTGACATCTGATATTCCCCGACCACATTGACAAATCATATCCTTTCTGATCCCATCTAATCCCGACCTTTACACAAAGATGCATATAAGTTTGGCATCTATGTTGTTGTTAGTTTTTATAGGTTTAATCATAAATAATATGATCAGAACAGAACGGAAATTTTAATTTCAAACCAAACATGAACAGCTCCTTATTGTAATACAAATATACGTGCATACATGGTTAAAACAATAAAATAACTGGAAAATATGTTAGTAACTTAAATGCATAGGTTATTCATATACGACCGGTTTTTTAACTTATATTAGAACACTATGTATTTGATTTCTCTCTTTGACCTGCTCGTAAAATTCGACATGTATATAGCGTACTATGTTTTTAGCACACTATTATGTTCAACAGGTTTTAAGTGTTTAACCGGATATTTGCGCGATGATTTCGAGACACTAAGTTTGGGTTTTTGAATACGAAATAGAGTTTTACCAGTTCGGTTATAGTATTTTTTGCGCTCGTTAAAAAGTATTGAAAGTAGAACAAAATCAGATGTCAAACTTAAACGCGAACAACATTTCGAAAAAGTCAGCCCAGCCCACTTTGGGTCTTTCGCTGGGTTCTGTTAACCCCTTCCTACATACATACGCTTACTGTCGACTCTACAACAGACGACTTCATTTTTATTTGTTCATCTATTGCGAAAACAGCTTTAAGCTTATATTAATCACGCTAGATGTCTGCGACCCGGAGACTTAACCAGTGCTCCTGTGTTGAAAAATCCCAAAAGCAGAACACGCACACCACAGGATTCGAAATTAGGACTTTTGGTACGAGATGCCGACGGTCAACTAATGCTACACTGCCTTCCACATGATGATTTATTCAACGTGTAAAGCAAAGCATAAAGCGTCATATATTATAATTTGTTCAGTGAATTATACACATAAATGGTGTGGGTTGATACAGACTAAACTTTAAACGGCTGTGTGTTGATAATGTAATACTTGTTTAGCTATGAACATCTTGTCAACGCTAAAATTTTGCTATTTATAATACCAAGCGTGCTTCTCTACACGGATTTGCCAGATTTAGGTTATCAGAATAATCATCCGCACTTGAAACCTATGCCTCACTATAAAAAACAAGATGATAAATTAGATCATTAACCAAGCGCTCAATCTCGAACACCCCGGGTCACATCAAAACGGACCATCAACACAGTACCACTGAAACAGTTTAAAGGTTAAAGATACGAGTATTTCGTTAATAAGTTAACATCGGTGAATCAAACATATAACTATGTGGCCATAACTCTGTAATAATCCTACGAAACGCCTTGATGTAATTGACCTACTGTTAAGAGCGGCGTAAAAATACATTAAAAAAAGAACAAACAGACACTAAGCACTGTAGTAGTGCTGTGCTGGTTAGTTATAACATTTAAATGATCGGAATAGTGCATAGTGTATGCCAGTGACAAGCAACTTTTAGGTTGACGACCCAACATTTTAGTAATTCTGAATAGATACCATAGTTTTCATGATAAACGCTGGTTATTTCAAGTGGATCGCCAAACGAACGCTGATTAATTGTCTATAGGTTATCACCAAAAGATCCATTGGTGGCACGGTATAATGCAAAAACGAGTTAAATGTAACCCATATATTCAAGATATTCGTAACGTTCCTGTCTTATTCAGGGCATACACTTGAACAAGTGAAGAAGGACAATACATATTTGCTAAATATGGAGATATAATTCCATACATGACTGCGAGGTAAACTGATATAAATATTAAAGTTATTAAAAAACGACTTTGAAGGCAAAATAGAATTTTAATGTGTTTTACGATTCACAGACATTTATTTTGACCATTTTCCATCTGTTAAATATATCCTGTAACCATTTCATCATAAATGTAATTTAAGCTTTCGTGGCTTTTTATATATATAGTTCTATAATGAATATGAATAGTTTGATATATACATATATTGGCTTTCTTGTTAACAAAGTAAAATGGTGAACACTGTTCAACATACACAGACAATATATTGCTTTAAATATGTTCTTTACATCATGAAAATCCCCTTTGACGAAATGTGTATACATACATGTTATATACGGGGTTAATTTGTAGTTATCTAACAGAGAAGTCTATTTGGAAAAGGAGCCAGTTGCTTGCAAAATATGTTGTGTGGTATACTGGTTTGGGAAAGTTAGGAAACAGTTGCGTCGGTGAACTGGCCGCCGTGATATGACTGAAAAATTGTTGAAAATAGCATTAAGGCACAATCAATCCATCAATCAATCACCTAGTAGAGAGATACATGTATGTTAACGGTTGAATGTTGAATCCACTTTGCAAGTTACATCATTTTGTAATAAATTTATTAACCAGAAAACAAGCGCCTTGTTTTGTAGAACTGAAGACAACTCATTCAGACTTGAAATATAGTATAGATTTTTAAGTAAGATAACGAATTATACAAATACGAACTCTTAAGTATTCATGGTGTATATATCAGTAGATCATTTCCGCATACAACAATTCTGCAGCAGACGACGTTGAAAACATCTAATTATTGAATAAAGTTGAAAACAATGTGGCAAGGTCGTTGCTACTGAAACTTTAAAAGTGTGTGATTGTGGGAAAAGGTTTAGCTGTTGTAATCAGTGTTAGAGACGTCACATTGAATGCAAAGTATTTATTGCAATGGGAGATATCATATCCAGACTACTTTTGAAGGCATTGTGACAAAAGGAGAATTTGCTTATAGTCTTTGAACCTTTCAGTTTTAGAACTTGAACATATTTAACTCCCAACATATTTTTTAGACCAGTTTTTGGAGATCTCGTACAGTTCTACAACTAAACTGTACGTTCTGGAACATTCTCTCAGGGGTTCTATCAGAACCTACCTTATTTGTTTGATTTTCTACAGCTATGCGAAAGTGTCTAACCAATTGTAAATTGTATTAAAGGTATGGTAATATTTTCTAAACAAAGCGCATGTATAATGTATATTCGGATGGACAATGATATTTGAAATTACGTCACTAAATATCGTTTGTAATTTCTCGAGATTGTATGTTGGTGACAGTCCAGTGTGTTTCACCTTTTTTGTATGTTTCGTAACGAGCATACAATGATCCTTCTGAAGTAATTTGATTTAAACTATTTTTTCAGAATGTTAAATTGTAAATTGGCTGTTCTGGTCCTGTTGTGCTGTGTCACGAACGTTTCTGGTGTGGGATATCGTCACTTTTATGGAGGGTCCATGAGTTACACTTTGGTCGAAAATAATGTCACGGGGAAACTTGAGGTAATAGAACAATATTAATTTGATAAAGTAAGTTAGAAACTTGATGTTAATGGGGAAAAGTGAAAATATCTAGAGTTAAACTATGTGAACTTGGGATATTAAGTTAAACACTTGATGTTAAAGGGGAAAAGTGTTAACATATAGAGTTAAACTATGTCAACTTGACGTTTAACACCTGGTGAAAAAGAAGTTCGAAACCCGAGGTAATAGACGTAAGGACTTAAATAAGTGGGTGGATGTTGACAACTTAATTTACTTAAGGTTATATACCTGAGGTAAAAGAGGTTCGGAACTTGAGGTAAAGAGTCATTTAACTTAAAGAAGTTATCATCATTCTTTAAGTTTTAGCTTAATCCTTTCAAAAGCCGAGCTTGATGTTACGCGGAACAGTTCCCTAGTTATATTTTATTGAGAATTGCATGAAAATGTTGATGATTTTTTAACACATTGCACATTTTTATGGCATGTTTGCGATATCATTCTGGCTCTTGTTAAACGATTTGTTTCATCTTGGGCTACTACCTATATTTGCATATTTCGTAATTTTGAATAAATTGCTATTTTCAATGTATCTTATGTTTTGCTAATACACAAACATCTTCGCTAGCCAAGGCTACTTCGTACATTAGCATTCCCATAAGTAATTATGATAATGTAATGGACAAATTACCCTTGGCTTGCAAAGATGATACACAAAGTGCTCAGAAAAAATGACGTGTTGTACCATGTTATTAAAATGAGTAGTCCAAATAATTTAGACTTTCGGTTTCTCGTTTTATCATCTGTTATTATTGGTCAACCGTCGCGTATGCAGGATAATAACAAAATGAAAATTAGCATACGCGATGTTTTTTGTTTTTTTGAAGGACTAGTTAATGAGATGCGCTCTTGATACAAGAAATCTGAGTAGGTTTCACCCCAATAAATGACTTATCATAGACACGTTCAATCATGTTCATAATATTTGCAACATTTCTGTATAAAGCGCAAGCATTTAAATGCGATTGTCTGACACCTCTCCCAATCGTATATTCAAAGCATATTCGGAATCGCCAATTTAATACCGACTTATGAAACTTTACCGATTATCTTGGTTTATTTCAGGCTCACATAGATCTGATAACAGGCTGGAGACTTGGAAAGGGACCTTGCGGGCCATCTTGTAATGAATCAGACATCGGTAAAGATACGGTGAACGACAGAAGAGCGATTGAAACCGCCTATCATGACCCGGTATACTTTGGTAATTGGTCAACAAAAACTGGTACCTTGCAAACCCTGATTTTCACAGACATAAATGATGAAGTGAAACTGAACATGAAAGGGCATATTATTGCAATTGGTGAAGCTGGGAAATGGGAGCAAGAACAAATGTCAACGGTTATCGTACTGAATCCTTATGTACATACCGAAGATATTGTGTAAGTAAAATTATCTAGTCATGTGGGCTTAGTAATACACAGTCCTGATATATTGAGTGTAGAATTAGTGACTGTTTGTCAAATGATATATATTTATTGCATACTTTCATATTGTCCCGTTCACTTTGCATTGAAGAAAGTGGTCATGATTTTTCGATCATGACCGCTGTCAATGAGTGATCATAAACGTATATAAGGACGTGCGAAAATTCCGCATAATTAACATGCTAGGAATGTTTTGTTTTATGTAAACAAACAAAGCTGACCTAATTATTATTATTATACCTCACGTGACTTTGTAATGTTAGATTCTCATATACTGAGCACGGACAATTTCTTTTACTATCTCATGATAAAAGTATTTTTTTGAACGGATGACAGTATACTGTAACATGTAACGCGCGTCTAAAATGTTGATCATGCACGTGCATGACGTCATTTAAAACAATAAAGTCACTGTTATAATTCAAACAGCATTTGCAAAGAAATTACTACTTATGTAAACAAACAGTTTGTTTCTAATTCGGAAGCAGATTTAACAATTCTAGATAATAAAAAAAAAATCCACAACGTAAAGCTAATAGTTTACAATATGAAAGTATGCAATTAAAGGTTATTGACCATGTACTGTGAAATCATCGCTGGACCTTGTTCTTTGGCATCCGTAGCATCGCAAGCTCGGCAACGTCAGCCCAAGAACTCGGTCCAACGATGATTTCACAGTAGAGGGTCAATAACCTATAATACAACTCTATAACATGTCGATCGGCATTTAATATCCTGTATGTACAGGTTTGCTTGTGTCTTCAATGTACACTGAAAGCGGTGTATCTATTTACTACTCAATTGGATTGAAAAAGATGATCGCGATAGGCGTATCAATTTGTCAGAATATCAACTGGATGGACACACTGTCATTATCATTGCATCTTATTATACCTCACGTGACTTTGTAATGTTAAATTCTCATATACTCATCATGGGCAATTTCTTACTGTTTCATGCTAACTACGTTTTTGACCGGTTAACAGTTTACTGTTACATGGCACGCGCGTTAAAATGTTGGTTATTCACGTGCATGACGTCTTTTCAAACAATAACGTCATCTTTTAGACGCGCGTGCAATGTAACAGTATACTATTAACCGGTATATTCATATGTGGGTGTGTTACATTGTAGTAGATCTACCCATGTTCACCTCCCCTACAAAGGTACAGAATAAATTAAATAAACGTGTAATTTTGTTCGGTTTAATAAGCCATGCAATATTTATAATATATCACTACAGTGGAGTCACTTTGGAGGCATTTCTGGAAATGACTTAAGTGGTTGTTTAAGTGGTTGTTGACGTCATCATCATCAGGTAACCACAGTCATCATCATCACGCGACCCTGAGCCATCATCATCACGTGACCGTGAGCAATACGATGACGTCATCTAAATTACCGGAAACAATCATACCTTATTTAGAAAGCACGGATGATTACTACGAAAGCCACATCTTCAAAACTCCACCGGAAACATTCATACCTTTTTTAGAGAGCAAGTATAATCACATCGAAAAATTACATGACGTCATAGTGATATAACAATTGTTAAAAAAAGCGTTACAGCTTCCAATCAAACACCCGTTTGCAATATAAGCTATAATCTTAATCTTAATCTTAATCATTAATGATAGTATCGAAAGATTTTGAAATATTGTGAGAAATCGAGCAATTGTTAAAAATAAATGTAATTTCTACTTCATAAGCAATTTCGCCTTTTCCTACAATGTTTTCAACGGTAGGCAATATTTTCATTTGTTTCAAAGTTGGTGATAAACAAACTGAAAAAATATAATAGTATGTATAGGTATAGCTTACATTGTGTTTCCGGTAACTTTGATGACGTCAGTGTATAGATCACGGTTACGTGATCACTATGGCTCTGTATCGTGTGATGATGATAACTCAGGGTCGTATGTTGATGATGACGTCTACAACGAATTCAAAAACCACTAAAGTCATTTCTAGAAATGCCTCCACTGTAGTCATATCGTATTAGTTAGGTTTCGAAATCGCAGTTCAATTTTTAATGATTCTCATTTGAATCAATTTGCATCCTCATCCGAGAAAACCTGAAGAAAATGATCTGTATAGATATTTATTTACTTATTGCCGGGGTTCCCAAATGTACAATCCTTGTCAGAAACTTATAGCCTCCTTTAATGACGTTTTTTAAAAATATTACAATGCCAGATACATTGCCTAGATACACATACTGACCTGGCTCTACACTGGTAGCAAATGTTCTAGAAAACAGCTAGGCATCTAAATGTATGTTGTTTCTTTTGTGAACCAAAGATATGAAGGATACTCGTGGCGAGAACTTCGACTACAAAAGCCGCCGATACAATATTCAAACCCGGGAAAGTGGCATTTGCAGTCAAAGATTGATATCAGAAAACGAAGTGATACTGGTAAACCAAATGCTAGCCCAAATGCATATATGAAGCCTCTATACAGGTATATATAATATATATATATATATAGGATCTGACATGATTTATCATTTTATATAAAGTTTTATTAAACGAGTTCAAGAAATGTGTTATTAAGCGAGCCTCTGGCGAGCTTAATAACACATTTCTTGGACGAGTTTAATAAAACTTTATGAAATGACAACGAATGTCAGATTCTTTTTATCACATGACGAAACACAAAAAGAAAATCGGGTTTTTCCAAAGCTATTTTAATTTTGTCAATAAATCGTATAACAATTGCACAAAAAATGATGCCGAGGTCATACGCAGTGAGAAAATAGTCCCAACATTTAATACTTAATAAACTGTTAAAGGAAACCAAGAATGCTATTCTAATACGCATTAATATGTAGGTAACAGTCATATAAACCTAATGTGATAACAATTTTTTTTTCGAAAATATCAAAAAAACAACTTTAATAAGCATTTAAAATCCGAATTCAAAATAAGCCAGTTCGCGATTATCAAAAAATATACATCGGCAATTTCCGTAAAATATATCGAGAGTGACGTCAGAGGGTGGAATTCAATGTTGACTTTCATTGTGTTGACAGTTTTAATCGTGAACGCATCGATGAGTTTGGAATATTTAAAGAGACATAAAACGTTAAAATGCCTAAAGAGTGTGTGTGTGTGTGTGGGGGGGGGGGGGGAGGGGGGGGAAGTTCTAATATGCCGAAGGACGGTGTTAGCTTTCATATTCCCAAAGGACGACACAGTAAGAAAAATGTGGATAAAGGCGGTGGATTCGACGCGGAGCGGAAACTTTGGAAAGTTCCGACATAAAATAGCTTAGTTTGTTCCGACCACTTTTTAAATGACTATTGATCCAGCGTTTTGGATAAAAAAAATCAATGGGAATATATGTAGTGAAACAGTTAGTAAAAGGAGCCGTGCCGTCAATTTTTGCTCGACCTCAACCGATAATGAGTGAAGATATCTACAGAAAAGACTACCAGACGTCCGGAAGAGAAAGTCGACAAGCCCGAGTGAGAAAGAAAGAAAAGCAACTGGTAAGTAAATGAATTTAATTTAAGATTTTAAATGACATTCAAAAACAAAGGAAGCACCCACTTCAAGCGTCATTATCACATTTGACCTGAGAATCTAAAAATCGTTCAACATTAAATCAGGAAAACCACTTACGAGAATATTTATCCCACCTACGAATAAACATTTTGAGGCATGAAAACAACCGTCTAACCAATCAACACTACTATTTCATGATGATAAGCGTGTAATTACTTAAATTTACAACTTGATTACTAAAGTTAAGGACTTAAGAACTTAAAATAATTTTGCTAAATTCAATTATATAAAGATGATCGATGTTTGTTTTTCACAGCTTGCATAGAAATTCTTTCCAGTTGATTTTATCTTCAAAAATGAATTATCTATAAACACAACCTGATAATTGTTTCCCATTGAAGTAAAAAATAATGTTTTGAATGTAACAACTACTGAAGACTTGAAACATATCAAATTGAAAGGTGGTCCCTTATATTATTGTCATGGGTTTTCGTGCATTTTTCTGCTGCAGAATTGTCACATAATGGAGAAGGGTAAGGGATAAATAAGGGTCTACTTTTTAAACACATGTTGTGTCTTATGAAATGCCAAATGATTTATGACATGTATTAATGGAGTAGCATCCTGTGGTCTAAAATGCCACTTCAAGAACAGTGACTTGCAATTTGACTAATTAATTGTTATGATCTTTCCTTTGGATGTATTTGTTGACAAAAGTGACATCATCATTAGAGTTGCAATAAAATATGTAAACAAAATCAAGTAACCCTGAACTACTGCAGAATTGTCATATAATGGGAAAGGGTGAAGGGGCAAATAAGGGTATACCTTGTAAACACATGTGGTGGTGTCTTATGAAATGATTTATGACATTAGTGAAGTGACACCTTGTGGTCTAAAATCCACTTCAGTGACTAAATTGCAATTTGACTAATTACTTTTATGACCTTCCCTTTGGATGTATTTGTTAACAAAAGTGACATCATCAATAGAGTTGCAATAAAATCTGTAAAGAATTCATGTAACCTTGTACTCCATATGCTTTTTTTTAAAAAAAATCATTCTCCCTTAGGAGTTATATATCAATCATTTTTGAAAACATTATGGGTAATAAAAAATATAGTGTGATACTCCATCTATGTTTTTGGTTTGTATTCATGTATTTATTTTTTTGGAAGATTGTCTAACAATGTAACTACAATGATAGCTTTAAACTATAGTTATTGTACATGTATTGTAAATTGCCATATCCTGTCTTGGCAGGAATTGTGCAAGACTTTATGCCTTCCTGTTCAATATACAATTCATTTAAAACCTTTTCTTACAGACATTCTTGAATTAAACAGATGGCATTTAAAAGCAAAACATAATGGCAAAAGGAGAAAGTTTCCCCTTTTCTAAGACAGTTTTGAAAAATGACTCTTCTACCTCTCCACATATTTTCAAAAACCTTCTGTCATATAGACACTTTCTGATTTCTCTGCAGCAGATTACTTATGAAACCATTGTGATGAAATTGAAGTTGCTCAAGATGAGCAATTTCTCCTTTTGCCACAACGTTTTAACCCTTTCCCTCATACGACAATTCTGCAGCAGATGACTGAACATATTTTGTCAAAAAAAAGAAAATTTCTATGATTGAATAAATAACCTATGACTAAGCGTGGAAAACATTGTGGCAAAAGGAGAAATTGCAAGTTTTGTGCAATTTCTTCTTTTATCATTATGTTTTCAAAAAGCCATCTGCTGCACAGAGGTGTCAGATAGCATCTATATATGAGGGAAATGGTTAAACTCTACAATAACTACACTTTCATTAATAGATTGTCTGTGATATGTACATAGTTATAAATAACAATTAAAAACTTTCAAGTTTATTATTTATTACTTTTTTTAACACAATAATACCCTTTACCATAATATAACAACCAGTTACTGATGCTTCACAAAATAAAGTCTATAACTGGCATTAAAACACCCATTTCATCCTGCAAAGTGGAACCCCTCATAGTCACCAGAGGGAAATGTTTCTCGTATCTTACACACAGCACATGATGGCAGAACTACCCGAATATCTTTCCCCAAAAAATCCCCAGCACCATCTTGCCAACTGTCTGTAGGCTGTGAAGCACTTCTTTCTGGAAATACAATTGGATAATTTGCTTAAAAAATTGGAATTGCCAGTAACATGCCTGTCCATGTGTTATGAAAATTAATTTCTCATGTAATGCACATATATCATTTGGACCATTACACTGGAGAATATGTGCAACATATATAGGTAACCAAGTGTTAATAGATGTAAACCAGCCTATGAGTATCTCACCATTTGTGAGTTGCCTATATTCTAAGAAAATCGGCCGAGTCATACCAAATACTTAACAATTTAATTAATTACTGCCCTTTTCTGTGCTCAGAGTTGCAGGGTTAGCATTTCCACAGAATTGCTGGTTTCAGGATAAATAGACCAGTAGTACTTGTAACTTACACAGGAAATGCTGCGGTATAATGTGGAAAAATTATTGAAAGAAGAGTTAGAAATGCTGCGGTATAATGTGGAAAAATTATTGACAGTAGAGTTAGAAATGCTGCGGTATAATGTGGAAAAATTATTGAAAGTGGAGTTAAACACTAAACAACCAATGTGTAAGCCAAGGGTTTGTATTACAAGTACTCAAGTTACTCAACCACCTACTACATATGAAGAGGTGCATTCATATTATGTATTAGTTGGTAATGTTTCTTGAAACTTCTATAAGTAATAATAATGAGCATTTGAGACACATTGTTGACATGTACAGATTACAATAAATGCAATAGTTCGATGGTAGCGCACATCTAAGATGAACATATCTTAACCCATTGTTAGATTAAATTATATATAATATACAGTCATCAAAAGTGAAAATTAAAAATAACTGGTGGGGGTCTATCGTTATTTCGTATTGATATTTGTTTTTCATTTGTCAGAAAGTCATAGAACTGTATCATGTTGTGTCTGATTTTATTTACATCGAAATATACACTTTCGGAGTGTTCGTACATGGTTCAAACAGGTACGTATGTGGAAAAAAATATTCCCCGTCAAAATGAACAGAAATTGAACTAAAAGTAGATCTAGATCTAAATAATTAAGTTTAAAATGCTTCTTAAAAGAATCTTTTATAAACATTATTATATATTCACGCATATTATCTATACTTTTTTACTGAAAATAGAACGAACCATTCATCACCAACAATTTCTCGTCTTGCTTCGTCGTCTTCAGACTCGCTGCTCGTTTCAGACTGTTTAACTGGCTCAAACTAGTATGGCCTGATTCCTAAAAGTACTAGATCGTTGCCTAGGTCATCTGTATCACTGTAAATTGATGAATCATCCCTGTTGTCTTCGAAAGAAGACGACGAACAGTATAATTCTTCGTTTAAAGCTCCGTAGTTTAACTCATCCGCCATTATTGAAACTGAAACGACTCTCCCCTCTGACGTCATCATTGTAAAACCGGAAGTGAAATTGTTTTTTACATTTCGCACTCGGAATTTTCCGTGAAAGCGTAATTTTATTACACAAAATTAATTTTTATCATACTAAAAACCTTTTTTTTTTTTTTTTTTTGTCTTGCGTTATTATTCAAACATTATTTTTTTGATAGTCAAATTTTTGTTTTTGACTCTTGGTACTCTTTAACTATTAAAAAACAAAAAATATTTGATCATGTAATTAATCATGAACACACAGAAACCAAGATATGTACAAGTAAACGGGTTGAATTACCGTAATTTCAATAGACACTCAAAGTGTCCCTGACGTCACACTGCATAGACCTTCTAGATATAAACATATTAGTCAGATTCACTGTCAAAGACGACACATTGTCGTTTGCTCGCTACTTCTGGGCTAGAAAATGACTAAATACCAGTGTTTGTAGCATTTGCAGGATTTACGTTTTTATAAATGTGCCACCAATATATTTCCGGCAAACATGTTGTTTAGTGCACTCTGGACCAGTCATTTTGTATACATACGAGGATGAATACACAAATAGTGATTCGGACATCTTATATTACACTCGTTGTATATAAAGAAATACG
Organism: Serripes groenlandicus; assembly: GCA_031761405.1. Taxonomy (NCBI): domain Eukaryota; kingdom Metazoa; phylum Mollusca; class Bivalvia; order Cardiida; family Cardiidae; genus Serripes; species Serripes groenlandicus. The sequence continues at coordinate 41,887,287 of JASEVX010000007.1, forward strand.
TAATGGGTATATTATATCGGATACAAGCAACGTCATGTGATAAATATAAATATATAAAACTACATGTGTCGGCTGCAAATAAGTGAACTTGTGACACAGACGGTTGGGGTGGACGGGGAAGTGATCCATATATTTGAGCCTGTCTAAGATGGTGACACAGGAACTTGAAAATTTATATTTAAACATACATGTAACCGGCAAAATAAACACCAACCAATCATTTCACAAAAATAACGACAATCGAAAGTTTTCCGGTAACCATTGAATTTCGTTAAGCTTGTTTCAAATCAACGTTGCGGTTGTCGTACACCTATTTACGATCATGTGTTATGCATACATCGCTTGGTTACGCAGCGCTACCGCAATACCTTTTTTACAAAATCTCCAAAACTGCATCGATGGTGTAGAGGTAGAACATCCGCCTCGGCTGGTGAGGTTGTTGGTTCGATCCCGGGTCATACCAAATACTTTAAACATGGAAGTTAGGGCTGCCCTCCTTGGAGCTCTGGGCTGCAAGGTTACATTACGACTGACTCACTGGTTTCAGGATAAACGAATTAGTAATTATGGTAAATTACCCAGCAAACGCCGTGATATCGCTGATTTCTTTTTGAAGGTGGCGTAAAACACCAATCAATCAACCAATCAACAAAATCTCCAAGCCAGAGACTGAAGAAACGCCTTAGACCATCTTCTCGACATGCTGAGTTTTTTTTCTAAACTCTAGCCAACTTGAGATTCATTCAGACCTTCAAGCTCTACTAAAAGAATGGCCAATATATCATTGTGTCATGGCTCATGTAGCATTCTCATGAGACCTGCCAGGCGCAGCCGCTTGGAAGGGACGGTCACCACGCAGTGATGCAATATTGTCAACGTCTGGGTAACAACTTTACAAGTGATTTTTCCACTTGCATTTATACCTTTCGTGATTAACACAAAACAGTCATATCATATCACGATGTTCCTGCAGCGGCCTTATAAATAAGTGCTCGACGTGCCGTTGTCGCTGTATATACCCGTTTATATGTGGTAACCGCGGTCGTTTTTTGTCACAATACAATACCAAATAAACTATCGAATATTTTGTTTTTTGTCTATAAAGCTTTGTGGAAATAGTGAAACCATACAATCTTTTGTCCCAAATCAGATTAAAATCGAACGTTTAAACATTTCAGAGTTAAACTCAACAGCATTTCCCATATAACGATTCCTGCTATGGACGACGATGATGACCTTGTGAAATGCACTATTGCATATCACATAGAGGGTGGTACATTGGCCAACTACCGACTACCGGGACTAACTGTCAACTCTGTTAGTATTAAAGCGTATTTTTTACGATTTTTGACATAGTTTGTTTGTAATAATCTATAATGACTGATGCCTTGGTCGTGGTTGTGTACATTATGTGTTTTTCACTATCAAGATGTATTCCGATTTTGGTCATATTGTGTATATTTGATGCATTATACATAAGTCGTGTTTGTGGACAATACGAATTTGCCTTTATCCTGTCTGTCGAAGATAGATAGGATTCAAACACTATATCTTTTTTCATCTCTTAAGCTAAGAGACATCTAAATGTGTTAAAGGTTTTATAAAAGAGATTGTTGTATAAGTTTTAACAAGATGGCACATGTCGTCAATTTCAGACTATAACCGATATCAAGATTGGCAAAAGAAAATTATGAATATTCTCTGTATTAAGTAATCTCAAGGCATTTTCGACTAATTTAGATCCCTATCAGCCTGCGCATAAGCCGTTTGATCTGATGCGGATATTTACGGTTAGCAAATAAGAGGGGTTCAAGAAACGTTTTAAATATCACCCTGTTTGGTCCTTTGGCATACAACAATTGACAAAACATCGACTATGTTTGCTGTCTTAAAATAGTCGTGACACAGTGGTAACTCTTTTTTTTTTAGAACTGTACAGTAACCTTAAATACAAGTACAGCATTGAACTATACAGATGACACATGGGGAGGCGTGGCTCTTACTGCCCGGGACTACAATAGGAAGAATATAGAACTTGATGGTCAAAGGATCCACGCAAACTTATATGCGATTGGAGGAACTGCTTTACAGGTTACGTTTTCGTGAAAGAGAATGAAACTAACGATGTTTTCCTTATCACTCAATATGTAGTTAAAAATATGTAATATATATGTGAATATTTTCCAAATTCAAACATATTCTCAAAATCAAATACAACTATACGGATAATAAATATCCTTTAGTTTTTGTCACGGCCAGTGAGGTTCGAATAGAGCAATCTGCTTCATTGAACTATTATGTTACGTGAATCAAAATACGGTAGTATGACGTCATCAACAATCCATTTATAATTTGTAATAGGTATACAATCAAAGGCAATTCAAGTTGCAGTAACGATGAGCGACGTTGTCTTGTCTAACATTCTGTTTTCCAAGATAACAATTATGCACATGGCTCGTAGTACAATAAAAAAGCAATGCATTGCGACATAATATTCCTACTTGTGAACCGTGTCTGGCGGTTTAGTGTCGGATTGACAATCCACTGTCTAATTGAAGGTTTACTAGCGTAAAACGTATTGTGCTATAGCTCTGTTCTTTTGACAAAGATGCATTTTGAACGCACATTCAATGTTCTTTTAAGTTTAGTTTTGCACCACTTTCAACACTATTTAAATGCCTCTGAGTAAATTTTGTTACATATCTTAAATGGAGAGTAAGCTTCTACTCCATATATTAAACTGTTGTTGCTTGCTTTCGGCAATTAACTTTACAGGTTTTCCTTTAAGATATAGCGACAAAGCCCATTTGCTACTGAGGCGTCAAATTATTGTTTCATCAGGGAAAATGACACTTATATGCAATTAACTGTTCAAACTTTAAAGAAATATTTTATCTGTATTATTATATCAAGTTCAACACAATCAGAGCAGGTAACTGAAGACGTATGTATAACAGTAATTACTTTTTAACAGTTTTCAGTTCAAGTACTTGAGCATCTTTATCAACCAGAATTTGTAAGTCCGACGAATCCAAGCAATCACCATTTCTACCTTTATGCTGGAACGACATGGAACGTGGATCTCTACGCTAAATCGTCGGAAAACACGTAAGTATTTGATAACATAAACAATTAAATAGAATCATATTTGACGACATATTTCGAAGTAGGATGATTGCCTTCTTAACATACCTCATGGTTTAGCTTCATTTAAATGTAAAGTTTGTTTTATAGTTAACTTAAGCACAAAAAGTATGCTTCGCGAAGTTGAGAACAGCATTCTCACATATGCAATTGTATTTGTAGACGAACACTAGAAGCATTCCCTGATGGCCCTCTGTGTAACAGGGTTATTATTTCGATGGTGCCGGTGTTCATAAAAATTGAAACAATGTGGCAAGTTATCCTCTAATTTATTCGAGCTATACATAGATAACATTCGAAACGCAAAATTATTCATTGTACGTTTCTTCCTTTCAGGTCAATAACGAAATTTGTTGTTGTTGGACGAGAACACGAGGTTGTTAAACTTTCTGAAGTAAAAGAAGACGCAACTGGTCGGGACAGTGTTAAGTACGTAACAGTGTCCTGGGAACCAGCGGCAACTGATACGCGGAGCCATATCTTTTGCGGACGAGCTATTGATAACACGGGGTAAGCTCGAATATAGAAAACAGTATGTGTCTCATATTGATTATAGTTTTGGAACAGTAGAAAGCGAAGGACTAAATGTTTAGCCACCTACTCTGTCATTAATTTAAGAAAAGCTCGTCTCCTGACAAAACAGGAGGAATACTATACACGGTTCTTCATTATTGTTTTTCCTTTGGTTTTCAGGTTATTTCAAATTGTTCATAACAACTTAGATTTTAAAAGAATAAAAACGGAGAGACCTTGCGGGAAATGTATGAGATTTATCACTGATACTTATTATATGGCACCTTGTGGTCAGACTTATTGTCACATTGGATGCATAGTGTGTTATTTAAACAGATAACTTTCCACAATAGGCTTTACATTTCCAAAACGCACAAGATGCTGAGTTTTGTCTGACCTTCTCATGTATGATGGATAGTCTGCATCAGTATAGTCCAGATTTTAAGTAATACTTTTTCCACTTCCTTCCCTTTTGTATGTTGTGCCCACATAGACATGCTTTAAAAATCCTTATCGCTTAACGTGGATCATTTTTTTCATTTACAGTGTTGATACATTCGAAGATAGATGTTTCATTATTCAAATAAAAGGTAAGATAACAGTACAAGTTCCCTGTTTTTCAAAACTTTTACATAAAAACGGATTTCAATCCTTTAATCTAAAAAAGTGATCTTAACCTTTAAGTCAGAAATAAATAATTTCGTAGAACACAACAAAAAAGCCGAGTATAGCCATTTAAGGCTAAGATGACACTGCTAATTGCATTGTCTGTACATTGATTAATAATTGGTCCATTACGCCGCTTTCAACAAGTTTGAAGTTATATCACGGCGTTTTCTGCGGAAGTTTCCAGTACTGCTGGTCCATTTATCCTGACACCAGCCAGACAGTCGTTATGCTAACCTCGCAAACCCTAGCGCCAAGGAGGGCAGCCATTACTATCAAGTCTGTGGTATGACCCGCATTGTCAGTAAATCAACACTGACGAGGGGAGGGTATATTATAGTAATTTCAGATGCAACGTATTTACTTTTTGAAAATATATCTGATTGTTGTTGTCAAAGTTCCTTCTTCTCTATTTCAGATAAACAGTTCCATGCTACTAATAGAGCTTTTGTAAGAAGAGTTTTCTTTAATTAATTAAGTGTTTTCCACGTTTAGTTAAAACATGTCTTCTGTGCAACAATAAGTATCAATGGTTCTTTATTTTTGGTAGTAGAATTTCATACATAACTTTGTTATTCAAAGATAAGCGAAGTCCAATACAGGACCACATCTTCACAACATTTGCAATAGCTTGTGGTAAATAATGCACATGTGGATTCTTTTTTTTGCCTAGGCTGCCATTATATCCAAATGGGTAGCACTTTACAGAAGTGTATCTAAACCTCCTATGACTAATTCGCGAATAGTACCATGCCGGAACCAGAATGTATGGATCTGCCTGCTGGTCAATATCAGCAGTGGTCGCAAATTCCTTTCGTAAAACGTTGCTCATTATAGCTGTGCCGGAAAGTCAATGTAAGAAATGTATACGGTCAGAAGCAATTTGCTTAATGTGACTCAGTTTATTGTGGAGGCATCTATCGAATTATTTTACTAATATAGTATTTATCAGAATATACAAAATAATATTTAAAGCTTTAGAGCATATGGTGTTTTGCCCTTTTCATCCACCATTTCAGTAAAGGTATTTCATGTATAAACTATTTAGTATAAGCCCACCCATCTGATGCATCGGTGTAGGGACAAATACTACCGGTAGTACTCGTAAATTACCCAGGAAACGCCTTGATACAATCGAAATAGGTTTTTAAGCTGCGTAAAGCTCCATTCAAACAAATAAATCTGACTTTGAATTTATTTCAGCCAATAAAATAATACCATGATTGTCAGTTGTTTTATTCTACATATATGTTTGTAATGGCGGACAGTGCAAATTCAGATTACATGCAGTGTTATATTAATCAACGCGGCTTGTAAATGCTATTAAGTTGATTTTCCCAGAGTATACATAACTGTATCATTTATTTTAGAATAAACCTTACTTCGTCGACATGCCGTCATATAATGAAACAGTTGGATGCGACATCGATTCAACTTGTGTCCTTCCGATATATGTGAAATCCACAGCGTAAGTCTGTTCTTCTAATATACATTGATGTATCTACAAAAAAAACTATGTTTAACATTTAAATACGTATGTCTAACTAAGTGTCCGTCTACATTTGAATAAGCAAGACCCGTCATCCAACCTTAAGTCTGTATCCCGCTTTGTGCTTCCAAAACGAGATTTAACGAGATCGCCTTTTCGTCAAATGCGGCAATTGAGAGACCTAACAAACTTGCAAAGAGATGATTACATCCTTTTTTTGGTTAAAAGCCATACATTAAAATACTTTCGCGAACAAAAGTACTTTCAAACGAGATTGCGCCTATATTAATTATAAACCGAATATGTGTGCTACATATATTACCTAAAAGCCCCATATTTAAAAACAAAAACAGGTATGTGTGCTTTAATTCTTTAAAACGGAAGCTTATATAAATTATGAATTTCATAACATAATCGATATATGTGCTTTTATCTAAACGAAAGCCATATTGTTCTAAAGGAGACCTGATTTGAGTATATGCTTTATTTTCACTGAACGAAATCCCATATGTAATGCTTTTTGTGAATTTGCTTTAATTATTCAAAGCTGAAATTGGAAAGAACACTTAATGTATTATGTTTTACAATACTTTAAAGCTACAAAACGTGAAATGCATGTAACTTTTTCATTTTTCAGTAAAATTGTTTATATCAAGCTTGAAGCAAGTTTCGAATTTACAAAGAAAGGTCAAATAGCTCAAGTCGTACATAATGGAGAATCCTTGTATAACATGGAACTCTCCCTGATGCATAATGAAGATGGAGAACACATACTGTGTTTAACTGCCATTGATGAAAATGGGTAAGACACTGTTTCATTTTATTCAGATATAAGAGAGTGTTCAAGTAACCTATTTTTTAGGGGGGGGGGGGGGGGGGGGGGGGGGGGGGTGGAAGCATTTGCGTGTATAACGTTTCATAAATAAGTATTGTTATGTTATGTGCATCCTCGTGCGATTCACTGTCAGTCTGCATTTAGAATAGACATTCGCTAAATAAGCTATGTTGGCACCAGTTAAATGCACCCACATATGTCATAAGATCCCTTTGCGTCTGATATTGCTCAAATTATTTGTAACTGCTTAAAGGGTATTTAAAGGAACGCACAAAAAGGAATTCAAACCAAGGGCAGTAGGACGTGTATGTCATAAATAGAACACAAAAACAAATGTGGTTGACTGAATATGGGCATTTGTAATGTCTTAAAGAAATAACCGAATAATAAATGGAAAGTTTATGTATGACATTTCTGGGCGACATAACCGCCCACTGTGATCAGGCTTAACGCATAGGAAGAGCAAATAATGAACAACTACTAAAGACTTACACAAGCCATTTAACATCGTAAGTTATTAGTACAATGGCAAGGACGAATGGTTGCAAAATACGAACATGTAGAAACAGGTTAATGTCACAAAAACATCATTCTTCAACAAGACTCTCGACGGAAACCCAGGCAAATACCACAAGAGGAATAGATCAGGTATAAGCATTAATGCATTTAGCGATATAATACAATATGAATGGAAACAAATACATATAAGCTGGTCTTTTAACACATAAAACCTCGTATACGTATGTTCACAAGATGATACAAAGGCACTATTTGTTGTAGTAAAGTGATACGTCACTTTGAACTTTACTAAGAGGCGCGAGACAAAGTTTAATAAACTAAGAGGCAAGAAAGATGTCAATTTGATCACGCTCTGAGTGGCAACATGTAGTGCCGCATAACGCAACATCACTTTCCTTTTATTATACAAATTTAAATGCTTTCATTAAAGAATTAACACAGTCGACAAATGAAATAAAAGTATAAATGACGTCGCACTACCGCATTTTACCGCATGCAAAATAGGCATCATAGTTCTATGACGCCTGATTACCATGTCTGATACCTTTTTGTCCTAGTCAAAAGCGGGATTTTGATATGTTACGCCGTACTTACGCGGGACATTTTCCAAATATGTGCAACAGAAAGTGTGAAGGTATAGAACAAATGCTTAAACCGTTTACCATGTATCTGCCTTGAAATTAACTGAGGGCAAGTTATAACATCCGACAAATCGGAAGTAAACATTTAATACAGACTTGAAAACGGTGTTTGGAGAATCAGAATTGTTATGGGTTTTTTATGTTTTGTAAATAATACAACAATGTTAAATTTCTATTACAGAGTAACTTCCGAAAGAGAATGTATACGGTCAGAAATCATTGCCGCAGGTATAGTAATTAATGAAAAAATATTCTGGTTAACCAACTCATTACTGAATGGCGAAATTATGTTTCTTAGATGTTTGTCGAATCATAAAAATAATCATGTCGATGTCTGATACTGTAAACATATATTCATTTGAATGAAGCCGATTCAAAAGGGGTGATAAAATAACACTGAAATAAAAGGCACGTTACATTAAAAGTCGTTTATCTTAGTTAAGTATCCTTAACTTTAAGTCGATTGTCAAGTAAGTTATTTTGACTTGTATTAAAGTGGTTCCTGTATTGTCATTCACTAGACAAACATATTGGATATTGATTAGCGCAAGCCTTTACCTGCGTGAGGGTCCTTACACTAAGAAACCTCAATTCATATAATACTGTGTACGTTCCATGGTTGGTAGTGGATTAGTCTCCGATCCCATTGATCTTCTTGCCAATTGCCTCATCGCAAATAAACTGCGTCTTTTAAAACGGAGTGTCATTAAAACAATAAGCTCGGCATGATATAAAGGGGAATGGAAGAAACAATAGCAGCGCTGCAATTATTGTTTTACGTAAGAACTTAAACCTTTGACTCTTCTAAAAATTAGTTGGACAGACAGCCAAATATATTGCGACACTGAGCAAGGCACAGAAGACTCTTAACTGTACGCAGATGCAATATTGCCAAAGCTATCATGAAGTGGATCATATTCGTGTCTCATTCCAATCTTTTCAGATCCCTGCATTTCTGCACCGTGTAAACATTCAGCCACGTGCTTACGAATGGCCAACGATACTGCAGACTATGAATGTAAATGTATCGATACTCGCTGGTTTGAAGGAAAAAACTGCGAAAAGAAACGTAAAGAATATTTCTTCTTATATAGAAACTAAATATTAACAATGTTAAATATTGATACACTTATTAAACTAGGCATTACCATATTGAAGACAATAATCTCCGGGATGTTGATATTCTCTAAATAGATAATATATATAGAAGAAGAAGTGCTAATTTCGTCTGGAATATATGTTTGTCCATCAATTAACAGTGCAACTAAAATATATTGATGAAGTAAATAACGTTTTTGTGTACAGAAATATGTATAAGCAAATTTGGTCTAACTAAACTTGTCACAAAGAGTCGAGAATAATAACAGTGCAACTTTAGCAGCATTCTAAATGAATCGATGACGTAAACCCTTATAAATATATATGTGGTTGCGCGGCGGTCATGGTGGAGTGCCCTTTGGCAAGGCACGTGTTCTAGCCTAGTACTGGTTTGTTTACCCAAGGATCATTATTAAGTGAACTGTCGTCGTGATATAACTGAAATAATGTTGAAAACGGCTTAAAACCCAATGTATATCTTTGTTTAACATGTAACAAGAATTTTGGAATATTTGATAACTTTAGGGCAAACAATGCTGATTGCTAGTGAGACAGCTTGTTACGAGCTTACTCCGCTGAATCTGTTTTGTTTGAAAAAAGCTACATATTGCCAGTGACACTGGAATAGTTACCGTCCTTGAAACTAATAGGCACATAGTGATGACTCTGATAAGATTTTGCGATTGTACAGACATACCTGAGTTTTCACTGTGTGGAGAAACAATACGACTCCAAGTCGCTAGTCATAACTCATATATATATATCAATGTACACTTGTAGAGTTCCGTGACTCTGATCCCAGGTAGATGTTCACAGAGATAATTGACGTAATGTGTAAATCGTGTGCCTGAGTGTAACATTTAATCAAGCATAATATATCCTTCTTTGCGCGTTATGGGCAAACTGCGGATAATAATGTTTAAGTGCTAAACACAATGCAAGTGAACTAACTATATTATTGCTTATTTTTATATGTATTTATTTCCATAAATATATCTTAACTAAATAACTTGATTATAATTATTGAGTCGGGTCCTGCGATTTAGGGTTAGGCATCATTTAAAGTGATTATTGCATAAGACTTATGGGGTCTATTTTTATATATGTTGTTATTTTTTGTGGGGGTTTAGAGGTTGTCAGAATAATCTCTGATGAGAGGTATGCGGATGTACTAGTACACCTGCCTATTCACTGTGCGGAGATGCAATACGTCTCTAAATCACCGGTCTCGGATCATATAGATACAACAATGTACATGTACACTTGTAGAGTTCCATGACTGTGTTCCGAACCCTTGTGTCCATGGTAGATGTATACAGAACCCTCGTGGAGGATTTGTATGTTTGTGTCTACATACGGGTTTTACAGGAAACACATGTTCCGTCAGTCAGTATCTTCTTTCTTTATCCTATTTACTTGTCACGAACGTGATATAAATCCGAAGCGAAACATTTTATTATACACACACCCATCTAACAGTGAACACGTACTTATTGTATAGGAATGAGTGCTGTGTACTTATGTAGATATATGTGTTATTAGGTGGAACAGTGAAATGTACTCACTGTGTAAATAAAATGTTTTCTTAGCAGTGACATATAGGCCCATGGAGGATCAAATTGAATGTGTGCATCTTTTCTCTTGTAACTAAAAGATTCATGTCAGTCGAGCCCCGTTAGCTCAGTCGGTAGCAACGTGAGCTGTCAATCCAGAGTTTTTGAATTCGAACCCCAGCTCAGCCAACGTTCTTTACGACGTTTGACAAAAGTCACTGTGACCAGCTTTATTAATCTTCTACCTATGGGCTAACAGTCTGTGTAAAAGCAGCCAGTTGCTTGGAAAGTATGTTGTGTGGAGTACTGTTGTGAGCAATCCTGAGAACACACAAGTAGTTGTACTGGCCGCCGTGATATAACTGCAAATTGTTAAAATGGCGTTTAACTCTAATATATCAATCAAACAGTCTTGTAGAATGTAAAATGACTACTATTCTACGTCACTAACGACATCCCGGTCCATTTTTCAATAGTTTTTAATTTATATGTTTTTCGAAATATTACGTCCTACATCTCTTATTGTAAAGTAAAGTCTACCAAACGGTAGGTCGTGAATCCCGCCATCATCTGCCATGACGTTGATTATGACGTCGATTTGATTTGTGACGCCGGAAACATGTACATCTGGTGCTTTATAAAAGGACAGTTTTAAAAATGAGTGAAGAGGAGAGATCCGCCCTTACATTCTGAGTTTGGAATGCTATAACCATGGTAAATACTATGGCAATGTTGAAATATGCCTGTGGTGAAGCTGCAGTAAAGTAAACACCTGCCTTCATAGCCATGCTATTTCATCAAGATAACGCCCGTCGCACCGAGCAGCAAAAACGCAGACAGCCATACGCCAACTAGGGTTTGGGTTTCTGAACCATGCAGACAAGACCCCTGTATATGAAGAGTCTACGATATGAAGACCGTATATCTGCTCACTAGTATTCAGTAAATATCAAGATTAGGTCAATAGTGTCTCAAGCAATAATTTAATATAATTTTATAATCTAGAAAGGAATTCTGAAACAGCAGTTTTGATTTACAAAAGTGCTAAGGTGTCTTATAAGTAAAACATGGCTAAAGGTGTATCACTATAATAAAGTACATGTAAAACTACTTTACTTTGCAGATGAGGATGACTGCCATTCCGACTCGTGTAACGGACGTGGTATGTGTTTAGATGGGATCAAGGATTTTACCTGTGCTTGCTACAACAGATACACTGGAATGTATTGTGAACACGGTATCTAACATATGTGCTACATATAAGTGTAATTGATTCCGTTTAGCGATTAGGGATCGTTTTCGCATCTGCGAGCAGTAAAGACTTAGACGTGCTTGTCCATACGCACAGGTTCACTAAGTTCTTCAATGTTTACCGTCATGTAAAATAGTCCATACACAAGCCAATAGGACCTACATTTCCTGACATAACTCATATTTATATTAACTGCGTCCAGCAAAATAGGGTATTATGGTGTCTCCCGTACTGTAACATTGGCATGCGTATAATACAAGTACATGTAAGACTGCTTTAAAGAAGCGTTAGAAAATACAGTTAAGCCTATATTGCTCAGTTTATTTTATTTTACTTTCTTGTAAAGTCCTGGTATATCAACGTAAAGTAGAATCTAAGCTCTGAATACCGTTTCAAGCTATATGTATTGGCGTGTTTCTCTTAATGTTTTCTTTCTTTCAGATTCGTGTCCGTCAGATCCTAACGGTCAACTTCATTGTAGCGGAGGTAACGTTTTAATATCATTGTCAAACGAAAACTGACAATAACAGTCAAATATTGTATACTTATATACACAGTTTTGGGTCACATTCGTTTTCAGAGGAAAGTCCCCCCAATTGATTTATTCAGAATTGTGCCCATCAGAACTAAATTGTCAACTACATTGTAGCTGCGGTGATGTTTAAATATTCACGTCAAATGATAACCAACATTGTTATAACAATCAAATCGTATCCTTATGTAGGCGATATCTTTGTCACTGAGGATTTTGTCATTCTTGTTATTATTAGTCACATGAAAACTATAATGATGTGTCATGGAGAGCACATTTCCGAAGTATATTTCAGAATGAGACCCTTTGCTCAATCGTATAAATATTTAAGCTAGTTTCTTTTAATAGTAGAGATATGTTTCCAATGATTCGTCATTGTAACTTTTATTACTGTCTGGAATAATTTCAACAATTTAAACATCTTCTTTAGCTTCGATGTATATTAAGTGTTCGGTGTTTTGCAGCCGGTTAATATAGTTATATTAAACATATATGTTAGGTATTTATAAAAGATTGCCACTCTGAAAAAAACGTAAGACATCTGCCACCAGGATGCTACGCTGTTTGCCTATCAGTTGTAGAATGTTTTAAGAAATGTCAGTAAACCGTTATCAATTTGGATCGTTTAGCATGGAAGAGCAAGCAGGCATTTTTCCAAAAGTGTAATTATTACGTTATGCTTGTTTTTCCGAAGCACCACACAACTACTTTGTGTGCTTTAAATGGCATCAATTTATATTTCTAAGTGTCCAGTGCTAGATGTAATCCGGGTCCTTGTCGTAACGGAAAATGTATCAAGGAAGGCTACTGTGTTTGCCCGCTGGCTTATATAAATGATTCAAATTGTTCAGGAGGTTTGTAACATTTTACATTCTGATTAATCCTAGTATTTGGTATAACTTGAGGCCGCCTACACCAATGCTGGTCTTCTGTCGGTCGATGTTGTATCTGGCTCCAGTTAACTTAAGTTCAGTACAATCAACAGCTTATTGAAAGTGTATATTATACCTAAATTATTAAAAGTAAAATAAAATTGTAGAAAGTAATTAACGAGATCGTAATTAAATAATATGTGCACATTTCATTGGGACGTGTCCGGTTAGTGCAGTCCTTTAATGTCAAATATTACCTTATTTGCGTCGGCGTTTTCCTTAGCGACGTCTCCAGTATGTTTCGGCTTTGCTTCTAATGTAGAACAGCACTACAGCCCTATTGGGCTCAGCGCTTTCCGTACATGGTCGGTTTTTATAAACATTCAATATGCTAAGCGATTTCTGTCAAACTTTTAAAAAGATTCGTATTATTCAAGAACTTGTCGGTTATTTAAGCCCTTGAAGAATGTCGATCGGTAATGATCTGATGCGGAAGTATGTCGATCCGATTAGAACTGCTCGACCATAAGTATTCAACCAACGCCTGGCCAGCGAGCTATGCCGTTATTTGACAAATCTTGTTTCATTTATAATCATATTCAAAATACATGTTATAGATTACTTTACATCTGAATATACTGATCAACGTTAATAAAGTGTCATCTTCTTTCAGTTATAGGAGACGTGGCACAGAACTATGTAAGTATAATTGAGTTGAACTCCAGGAAAACTAAGTGAAGATAGTGGTCTGTATACACATGGATGTAATATGGTTTAAATGGACAATGCCTATCAGATGTTTCCTGAACGCATCAGTAACGTCAGATCCGAATTAAACTGCTTGGATTCGCTTGCTGCTATGGATTTACAACGGTCTCAATGTTTAAAACCTTTCCCCAAAACAGTCGCTTTCTGACGCTTCTGCCGCAAACGACTTTTGAAAACATTGTGAGCAATGATTCTCCTTTGGTCAAAATGATGTTTTCAGTAAATATGCCTTCATTCATAGAGAATTTCCATTTGTGTCCTAGATGAATTCTAGGTCCTTTCTGACAAATGTGTTGTAAAGGCTTGTTTTGATAGGCCGCGCGATTGTAATCTGTCTAAATTCCTTGTTTATTCGGAACAACATAGCTTACAATATAATATAAAATGTTTTAATACCTTAAAAGAAAGATGAATTTAATTTCACAGTTATGAGTTTTTTATGATTACATTATTTAGTTTTGTTATACGTTACAGAATGAAATTGCCCTTGTTCCCCCAACATTGGTCGACAGAAGTGATATCGTTTGTTACATACGTCAACAATGCCAAATTCAACTTTACATTGCATCCCCAAACAGGTACGTTACATTCAATGAATTAAAAATCTGTCGAAATAAATGAATAGATTACACCCTAATCGAATAAGAATTTAGCAAAAAAGATAATTACCAGATAAAATATCATGTCAAAAGATAACTGTATCGGTAACAAATGTGTTTTACCAATACGCCTGAATAATAATCATAAAAAATGCTCTAATCCAGAAAAAAATGTATTGTTGACCCTTGTGTTTTCGTTACACTTGTATGCTCGTGATGTTTCGCACACACTTTACGAGATTCGTGTATTACGTCATCCTTTTGTGCAAAAATAAAGCAATCTTGGAAGACATCTCCACAGCGGTGAAAGACCGAAATGCGCTTCAAACAGGTTAAAAATCAATTTGTTATTCCCAAATATACATAACGAAAACTCAGGGGTCAATGCTTGTAATTACAAGAGAAGATAAACATATCCATGTGCATCCATGTTAAAAGATCCAAATGAATACAGCTGTACAGGTGTCTCTTGAAACTCACGACTTATTGAAAAAGTGCTGGGCCAGATCAAACTGATCTGGATCTACACTGATCGTAACTGCCTAACGGTTGGTTTTCGCAAATTGACTCTAAACCTCTGAAGACCTATCAAAGATGCACTCGAAAACAAATATAAAATAAGAAGTACATGTGTACTTGAACAATTTAATCTAGTCCAACTTGTCATCATAATGCTCTTCGGGCATTTCTGTTTAAATATGTTATGCCAAACAAAGTGGTTCGAATGTAACGTTGATTCTCGCATCAGTATTCAACACAACATTCTTCCAAAACCACTTGCTATCCTGCTACATATAATTGATTAACCAATTGGTGAAAGATGACGCTATTCACAATAACATATGTCGTTCAACCACACGAATGAATGGCCATCGTTTACAGAAAGGACGTGGTCAAAATTTGGGAAAGATATCAAACGTTATTACTATACGTTGTAAAAGCATGATTCACACTCCATGTAGAATTATTACAATCTAAACGTACAGGATTTGGTAAACATTGCTTGGACAGTTTAGCACTTATCTTTTCTTTTTAAACAGTACCTCTCCAAACGTCCGTGTGGAAAGGATATCAGAAGATCTTCAACAATATATAATTATCGAACAGCCGTCAATTTGGACAGGGCTTACAGAAATAAAGAACCTTTACAGATCCAATGCGATAATAATTCCAACTTCTGAAGGTCACAAGTTCATATGCCTGGTTGCTTCTGACACGTAATAATTGTTAATCATATGCCGGCATATTTCCGGCGCTTATACATGCACATTCATAAGCGCAAAATCAGAAATAGAAATTCCACATTTGAATAGGACAACTACGGTATCAAATATGGGATGCCACGTCATTGAAATGCGATAGTGTGACGTCCTATGTTAAATGTGGTTTTTTTATTTTCAAAAACATATATATTTGCAAAATCTTTCTTCTTTTCTATAATTAGAGAAAATGTGTGTTGCAGCAGCGATACACGGCTTTGTAATGTCTAATCGGAGCGTGGGAATATTGACTTCTCTCTCGACAGTCGGAGTCAAGAGATATGTAGAGGATATGTGTTTGTATTGAGTGGATTTAGAATATATCTCCATATCAACTCAAAACAATTTTATTTTTATTTTTATGCTAATTGATGACGAAAGGGTGGAACTATTTAGTGTATTCGTACCTGTTCACACGCGGACGAATCTGTGTGAATGTCTTATTCAAACACAGTTTGTCCGCCATATTCAAAAGTTGTAGCGGGAAAAAATATGGAACACATCTATTGGATTTATTTGTTGAGTACACAATGTCAGACGATGACAATAAGTGCGATTTGTTAAATTTACGAAATACGGAATTATACATTTGTCAAGATAATGTGATCAGTTTTTGTGAAAACAAAGATGAAATTGTAGAGTGTCAGTGAAATAACAACACAAGGTAAAAACAAAAGTTCCAGCATACCTATATCACTCACAGTGTGGGTGATATCAGTGAGTGATATTGATTTTATTTCATTGATAGAAAACAGTATCTCATCATTTAGCATGAAATAAAAATAGTTACACGTGCCTCGTAGTTAAATACGACGCAATGTTTTGCTATTGCAACCAAATATTCCTTATTTAATATTTGAGTCTTTTCAGGCGATTAAAGTTCTAATTTCGTCCCGATATAGGAATCACACAAAGAACTATTTTGTTTAAATGCAACGAGTCGATTATTTGCGTCAATGGTTCTTCTTTATTACCATGGAAAGTGAAGACTCTGGTGGGTATATGTGTATGCACACGTTTGCCTGAATCTCCACTGCACATAATGCGAAAAATCAAAGTTCACCTAACGCAGTTAGTTTGATGTCCTGTATTCATAGAGGGTGACCCTATTTGTTTTCCATTTCTGTGTTGATAACTTATCATTGGAATTAATTATAGTAAGTGGAACTGTTCTATTTCTAGTACAAATTATAGAAAACAATTGATTTCCCATTCGATTTTGTAGACGTTATCATGTAACAGACCGTTAATGATTAATTATTGGTGCGTTACCTTCCAAAGGTTGCGTTATTTACAATGAAATGTGTACACATATATAAAATGTTTGTACGTAGTAAAATACAAAATTGCCATGTACACGAAATAATTTAATGCGAAAAATATTTTCGTTGAATGGATGTATGTCGATTTTTCGGCAAAATATGTTGAAATTCTTATGAAAATAACACTTTGAAATGCTAGAAGTTACATGTGCCGAGTAATATCATTGTTTCCAATCTGTGGATCACAATGTTATTCTTGTTTCTTTTACAGACATGCAGAAAAAAGAAGGTGTTTTAGCCTGACTGTAAAAGTAGATCGTAAGTGGTTTAAGAAATAAAATCAATACCATTCATAGGTTGTTCAATGCTCAATGTAGTACAGTATGAATCACTTAAAGATTACTAGTACATGATAGGACATTCAATCGATGTTTTTACAGAATTTTACATAAATATTTCAACACGATATTATGACATCTACCTGAAATGAAGCAGTTAAACAGAACCGATAATTCAACTATGTTGTAACTTTAGAGCTATAAGAATACCGTCCTTATTTACCATTATTTACTTTTTGCAGCTGCAACTAATTCAAAGTCACTGGAATACAAACAGAAAAATGTAAGTACATGTATATATGAGCGGCGATCTTCTAAAACCAACCGTGAAGAATTTTCGATCGGTGTAGAACCATATCAGCCAGCGCAGCATGACTATGCACTTATCACCTATTCGTTATAGAAGGCATAAGGGACTTCGATAAAGAAGTTTATATTTTGATCGTTTATCGTGTACATGCGCATGCAGGTCTTTCTGAAATATTACGGTAGTATTGGTTTTGGAGAAATTCCCGTGGTCGAATGGTTAGCGTCGGAGATTTGAAATCAGTCGGGGCATGGCGGTCATGGTGAAGTGCTCTTGGGCAAGGCACATTTCTTAGCCTAGTAATGGTTTGTTTACCCAGGTATCATGAATAAATGAACTGTCGCCGTGATATAACTGAAAGTATGTTGAAACGGCGAAAAGAAAAATCAAACTAGAAAAGAAACAAAAATGGTTTTCGAAGAGCAACGGTCGTATGTATGAGTCTTTCATAACAATTGCTAGCACTGACTAATTATCACTAATATATTGTACGTTCATACCATTGAAAAGGTAATTGACTTGTCATCATAGTTAATATGTTTAGTTTTGATACTTCAAACACCTTATACTTGAGTAAAGCAGTAAAGATTCGTTTTAAAATGTTATAAAAAAAAATAAAAAGAAAGAAAAAAACCACAATGATTTATAGTGCTTCTAGTATGATGTGTTTGTTAATGAAAAGAAAAGTCGAAATTACACACAACCATATTATAAGTACATGTACGTGTACCTGTTGCATATTGTTTTCTGGTATTATTGTCTACATGTATTGTAATTTTACCTAGAACCAAAATAAATAGCAGCTTTGATGATAATGACATACAATTGTATATGAGAAAACGTTGTTTGAAAACCACAATCTTCGTTACACATTCAGGAGTTTTACTGCCGTCATTGATAGGTCCATTCCCGATTAAAATGTGTCAAAAGTCTGATCAAGATCCTGTGATTCGTGAATGGAAAATCAAACTTTATTAAAATTTGTAAAAAGGCATATTTTAATCACGACAACAATCAGATATTGTTCAGGAAGCGTTCCGATTCAGCCGTTTTGAGCAGAATTCGTCCCGATTATCCCGTTCTCAATCCGATTCTGATCCGATGTGTATCTTTCGCATGGTAGACAACGACCGAATCTGTCCCGATAGCGTCCCGATTCTCCAGAATGCGACCAGACAGTGACCAGACAGTGAACCGACGCTGACGGAAGACATCCGTTAGAAAACCGTTTCACGTGATAGTCCCGTCCTAGTAGAAAACCGTTTCACACGATTGTCCCGTCCTATAAAAAACTCGTGCGACGGCGAACTCTCACTCAAGCATCAGCAGTTCTACAAGGAGCATCGCCGTCAGTAATTTGCAGATTATATAATTTCATCCTTCGAAGGATTAAGTTACATCACTATGGCTGGTAAGAAGAAGCCTATGTCAGCTTCAAGACAACCAAGGAAAATGAAGCCTATTTATATTTCTCCTATGCATTCAACTGCTGATGAGTCTGGTGGTGATGGTGAGCCAGTTAAAGAAGTCCAGCATGACCACAAGGGTGAGACTGAGCCCGTTATCATTCCTGTATTCCAGCATTTACGGTGGACCGGTCAAAGTACTGTCAATGAATGACAAACACACACGTTATACTCCAGACGTGAGAAGCTCAGCCGAATCTTGATATCCACGCATTTGTAATCCTACAACTGTCGCCATATTCAAGATGATCAAGAAAATATCGGAACGCAGTCCTATCACAGTCTGCTGTACTGGCATTTCAAACGTCTTTATCTGGACTCAGACGTATCGTGTTCTGTAATTGTCGGGACTCTGGCGTTTGTATTATTGCAGAAGTTCGTATTAATTACGGGACTATTCTAGAACGGATTCGGCAAAGACGGTTCGCATTCGGAAAGATCTGGACGCAATCTGTTCCCAATCGTCAAGAAACGGCAATGAACAATTTCTCAAGAACATGTCCGCTCTACAGGACACCGCCCAGACATCGTCTAGACAACACAGGACACTTTTACGATTTTGATCCGATACAACAGAGTCTGTCACGACATAGTCACGATTGTAATCCGAATGTTACTGGGCGCACCCAATGCCCCTGTCATGCTACGTTTACACTAGGCCATGATGTTTACGATGTCCACGATTCAAAAAAATGTTGGAGCTCGACGATTCATTGTATCAGTCTTTCTTTTTCTACGTTTTGCTACGCTTTCCTGCGCTCTCAGTACGTTTTGTTACGAAGCCAACACGACTCTGATCAAGATCTGCCACGATTTTCATCACGTTCTCTCAAGTTCTGTTACGATCGTCACGATATGCTATTACGTTCTGTCACGTTCCGTTAGGTTATGTTAAGGTCTCTCACGATCACGAAGTTCTGTTAAGATATCCTGCGATTTATGGCCACGATTTGTGCAAAATCTCCACGCTTGCAGCACGATTGGGTATAAAAAGGCTGGCATATTTATAATCTACCCAAGACTAAAGATGTTTCCTTGTTCAGTGTTGCAAATGTAATGAGAGCTTGCAGAGCGTGGATACACATCGTGGGAACCGCGCGGGAACTTATCAGAGCGTGTCAGACCGTGTATGCCTATCGGGATGATCGTAGAAGAACGTGTCACAGCGTGATGTAATTACTCTTGCTATTCAATTTATATTGACGAATCGTAGAAAAGAGTGATAGAGCGTGATAGAAATTTGGTGACATCGTAGTGAACATTGAAGGAATCGTGTTTCCAAGTTCATCAAGATCCCCTACGATGGCGCATCAAGTTCTGTTACGCTCGGTTAAGGTCTGTTAAGGTCTACTACGCTTTACTACGATTCCTACGTTCTATCACACTCTCTCAAGATTTGGCGTCAACTCGGCATAATCGTGGAAAAATGTTTGACAGCCAAAAGTTTTATCACGATCCTTACGATCATTACGATTCCACCACGTTCCCTCACGATCACTACTATTCGACCCCACGAACCCGCACGCTCATCACGATTCTCTCCAATCGTGGAGATCGTAGACATCGTGGCCTAGTGTAAACGCAGCATCATAGTGTCACGTGTTTGCCGCCACGTTTAGCTACGTTGGGAAACATGGCTACAACGTGAGCAAACGTGATCAAACGTGGATAAAACGTGATCAAACGTGACAACACGTGATCAAACGTGAAAAACCGTGAAGTGGATATTTTGGACATGTTCAAAGTCGCTCATGTTTCCCCACAACGTACTACAACGTGGCGAGAACGTGGTACAGCGTAGTATAACGAAGCAGACACGTAGCAGAAACGTAGCAAAAACGTAATAGACCGTGAACATAGCGCGTCCCGCCGGTTGAGAGGTTCTGTTGTGCCGCGCTATACTACGTTGTGGCCTCGTTGCTACCACGTCCCTAGTGCCGCGTTATGCCACGCTGTGTCACGCTATGATACGCCGTAAGAGGCATAACGAAACACAGCGTGGAACAACGTAGCGACAACGAGGTGACAGCGTGGAGGCAGCGAGACATAACCCGACTTTGATATTCGATGTCACCTTTAAATTGTGTCACAACGGGAATACAACTAGGCGATAGCGTGGGTAGCACGTGGCTATGACGTGGCAACAACGTAGCACATCGTGGCACCACACTGAAATTTGCTAAATCGTGGGTGTCAGAAACGAGGCACAACGGCGAGGCCAAAACGTGACACTATGACTGGGGCATAACTGTCGGGAGTGCCGGACCATTCCCGTAGGACTCTGTTACGAACGTACACGACTGCGTTCAGAAAATGATAGGACATTCCAGATCATTGAGTATAGTAATCCGACTTTTTCACTTTTCGTGTCGTAGAGGTGTCTGATCGCAAACGGGAGCCATAATCGGCACTGTGTGAACGCCGCATAAACATCTGTCAATTTGTTTTCATTACAGAGACTTTGACTTAAACTGGAATCTAAAGCTAGTTCTTATTTTAAGGCATATACTCCATTAGGTTTGGCAATATCTAATGAATTAATAAGTATCGAAAACCTGGTTTATAAGTTTGAAACTGCAAGTTTATTAGATACATTTTAAATACCAATCTACGCGAAACATAATAGTTCATTTTGAACTAGTCACAGATTCCCTCGTTAGATATACCCTTTGCATTATTTATAATATCAGTTTGACATCTTTCGAAAGATTTAAGGTTTCGTGAACGGGAGGTCGAAGATCGATTGCGAAACAAACGTTCAGCTGATATTAATCACGCTCGATGTCTGCTTCCTGGAGATCTAACCAGTACTCGCGCCGTTTGTGTGGAAAATCCCAAAGTCAGAACGCGCTCATCATGGTTCTCGAACCTTAGACCTATGGCACGAGAGGCCGACGCTCTACCTCTGCATCCCTGTCTTCCACGCCATATGGCAAGTTAGTTACACCAGAGTATTTAAAGGAACACATATGTCGCCTATCAAAGTGGCAGTAAATGAAAACGAGCCAGACATACAGGGATCGCGTAACGGACAAGCAGATAACAAATAATGGATAACTGTGTAATTTCCTGTAACTACCAAACAGTGTACCGATTATCTGCTGTTGTGGTACCTGGCAAGACCAACCGGAGATTAAATGTTCTTCTATTTCAGGTCGCAATTTACTTCCTTGACCCCACACCCAAAGGTGACACAAGATTTGTGTGTTATAATGACACTCAATACCACCTACTGCTGTACACCAAGAAACCACCTTCTGGGAAATGGTAAGAATTTATTTATGAAATGTTTTAAACAACGTCTTATAGATTGTTTCAAACAAGACTGGCATGGACGTATCAACGAATCTTGTCGATGTCTTCACTTTAAACAGCATAAATATTTATTAAATACAGAAACATATCTACTTATAGACATGTCGTTTAACCATAAAATTGCTCCAATCATAAGTTTAGAATTGAGACTGGTCGCCTAAGCAAAATTACTCGGGGGGAAAAGGGTATGTTTGTACTGTTTTCAAAAATTCAATCATAACATTACTGAGTGTGAATATCATGTATTTTTCCAGTGTAAAAAGTTCCACGAAATCAGACAGTATTTCCTTTTCACCTGGTATAAATCCTGTACTAACATTACACGTTTCTACAGCTTACTACAATCTTATAACCCATTGCTAATTAGAAAATAAGCACACTACGTATACATGCTGTTGAAAGAGTTTTAGTTTAAGGGACACTTTTCAGAATGTAATAGATGTATAAATATTATGTTATGTAGTATGGGCCGGTGGCCTAAATACTTTTGAATACAGATTTGTCATTGTCATTGTCATTTTATATTAGGAACCGCGTCAGGCGATCAGGCGTATTATTACATCTCCGTTGTTTTTCATTTCATGTAGGAGTATTTGGAATTAAACAAACGGGCTTATCAAAAATCATGATATTATTCATCATTGTATTATTTTGCCGTTCTTATTATAATCGGAAGTTGAAGTAGCGTGTGTAAGACTGTACCTTTGAACCTACTTACCAGAACCATCCCCATTCGCTGATGCAGCAATACCTTTTTTTGCAAGGCGTAGCTCATCGAGCGGCTTCAGTAAGACCCTGTTTGTAACTGCGTGGTACAAATAGATGTATGGCTATGGATCTTTTTATTGATGATTTTATGATGTCAAATCAAACGTCACCAATATCCCGCAGTGATTTTTACCTTCAATATTAGAAAATACACGTTGTTCTCAAAATGGCTCTCAATGTATCAATATAGATAAATGCAAACAATGATTCTTTCGTTTCCATTTGAAATTCTCTAGACAAATGGTCGCCTCGGTCGATTTGCTTCCCTTTGATCTAAAAAACAGGCCATATAGCAAGACCTTTACACGTGAAAACCGATATTGTTCCAGTTTGATTTTGTGGAAAAATGCCGAAACATGCTGGGATATGTGTGCTACATTTACAGTGTGTGTTCTGAACACAGTACTGGAGAAGTTCATGTCATGTTTTTCTTTATATATTTTCATCAGCGAAAAAATCATTCCATCCGAAGACGATTTCCACGTGTTTGATCCGACGATAACCAGTACAGGGGACTGTCAAACAGAACTCTCCTATACCTTCACAACACTCGGGAATCGTCATATATGTTTCCTGTCCTCGTATGTTATATCATTATGATTGTATCATTGTTAAGCAATGCCATGCGAAAGACGACAATAATAATGTAATTGATAATTTGGATTAAAGTGCATAGCTCATAACCGTCCTCCAGATATCATTAGATGATGTCGATTCTCGCATGGCCTTGCCTATTATCTCATTCATCCTATCGTATTGCATATGTATGGGAAAATATCGTGTTGGACGGAGTTCAAACACAATATTTTCCAAAGTCATGCGATAACCTTTTAATTGTTTATTTTGTTATTGTCTATTCAAGATGTGTCGGTTTTTAGACTTAACAAAAGGAAACACTTAGAAAATTAGAAATTAGAATGTCGTTCTTAATACACATTTACGATTTATCGCAGAAAGTTATCTTTGCCGATGGTTACTAAGATCAGATATAACACAAAAGTACGGCGACGTCATTTTGTCACGACATGAAATTGAATCGTCGGGGAAATTAAATCATAAAATGTAACCATTTTTCGAACTGTAGAACTTTTAATTATGAGTTATTCGCATCGACATTCTTGTTATTTAATGCGATTTAAAAGCCTGTTTTGACCTCACTCTTTATTCAGTAAAGCGAACTTTCAAAACATATTTTCTTTATTCCATTGAAAAAAATCATATCGGAGAATGGTATCATAATCGGAAGATATAACCTCTTGATATTTTTTGATAATATTTAACCCATATTAACTTATATGAAACGTCTACGAAAATAAAAATAAATGTATGCATGTATATGGAACGCCTTAACTGTCTTATGATGACTTATTATATACGGTATATATTCATTATATGCAGTAGATCTTTTATTATATGCAGTAGATATTTCATTATGTGTAGTACTTTTTTCTTTATATGCTGTACTGTCTTGGTTATATGTAGTGCAACTCGTCTTATATGTGGTGGTACTATCTTTATATGCAGTGCATTCGAATTTGTGTGCGATACAAAGACCAATATATGCAGTAGATTTGTTATTTTGTGTAGTAGATAATTGTACTTTGCTGACTCCCTGATATTATTGAAATAATAAGATACGATAATTAACCTTAATATATTTATCGAATAATTCTCAAATTTGCCTATAAGATATTATTCATACTTCATTACATCTGACTATTTTTTCATGATGCTACAAAATGTTATTATCTTAAAATTACAGGTCAAATGATTCACAGTCTCAGTTACGATGTTTCGAGTTTACTGTTCAGGCAACAGGTAATATCAAATATATTGGTATATAATAATTGTTCGTGGTTTATCGCAAAGTTAATATATTGCACTAGCCGGTGGTCACATCTATATATTGGGTCAAGGTCAAGTTATATTTTATCAGACAACAATAAAAACTTATTTTAAAATCAAATATTTAATGACTCAACTCTCTTGTACATACAATGCATGTGTATATTTGAGCGAAACAAATTGGGCTTCTTTGATATCTGATCTTATTGATGTTCCAATATCGTCAATAATATATGCATGTCCATCAGAGACTTTGCATTCGACATGAGTGCATTTGCCCTGAAACAAACTCACTTTAGTGATAGCTATTAAAGTGATAATGTTTTCCGTCAAATTAGCTCTAGAGTCGAATACTATCTTACAGATCGACAAACTATACTAACAGCTATGTAATTATATACCCATTAGGTGAGAAACAAACCATTTCATGTGGTTAACTTCATTTATTATATACCTGTACATTTTCCGGCGCAGAGTGTCAAGCACAGTTTAGACACGACAGATTAAGATTCCGTATCCCACCTAGTTAAAATACGGAATTGTGACGTGAGACAGTGCGCGGACTACTTTCAGCGAGGTTCCCGTTTTGAATCTGCGCTACGTAGTAAAACATGCAGACAACCAGTACTATTTAGGAAAATCGTTTCTATTTTACAGTACAGCTCACGCGGAAAACGCAACGTCCGTGAGCCACCGCAGACAATTCTCAACGCGGACAATTTTTTTGGTCGATCAAG
The DNA here is from genome assembly GCA_031761405.1 of Serripes groenlandicus. Classification (NCBI taxonomy): domain Eukaryota; kingdom Metazoa; phylum Mollusca; class Bivalvia; order Cardiida; family Cardiidae; genus Serripes; species Serripes groenlandicus. Next base: position 41,913,065 of record JASEVX010000007.1, read on the forward strand.
CTAGGCGGACGCCCACCCATCAGATTTGCGATGGAACCATCGCGTATTCGCGGTGACATTCCTTTGACTCGATAAGCTTTTTGTCGCCGTTTTGCTGGGAGTTTTTTTTTATTTTTAATTTTTATTTCATAATAGTACGAATAAATAATGTTGAAGAGGACAATGATTATAAATCAGTGCTAACTATAAAGCAGCATATATGCGTAACAACTCAATTTATTAAAATTCGTCGATATAATTCCCCTTAACTCGATGTATTCTGGAAACAATACAATACGTGATCATAATACTGTCAAGACAACTTCGACTGTTAATTCTGTCCGAAAGATGTGTAGCTTTCTTTAAATCTCACTAATAAATGACGTAATTCCATTGCCAATCACCACAATTACCAATTCATTGTTCATTCTTAAACGCCTATATATTATTTCTTTGAAACCTGTTTCAAATTTAATACGGAATCCAGAAATTTGACATGTCAAAAGCGACATAAATACGTAATATTACGTTGTAGGAGCGATAAATGGGTTCGTATTGCACGACAAGTAGTGTGGGAAAATCGATATAGATTTTCCCACGCTACGAGTCGTGCAATACGAACCCATTTATCGCTCATGCAACGTAATATTTCCTTTAGTATATACCTACATTCTATACTTAAATGTGTAAACCTGTGATTGAATCACGTCAAGCTATTTTGTGTTTTATTGGCACTACAATTTAACATTAAATAACATTTCCGTTATTACTCGAACCAAGCGGGTACTTGAGAGTAATAACAATATCCATATATAAACAAATACGTGACATGAAAGTATTAATTATGCTAGTGAAAGATTAATATTGGCACTGACGAATGGTGCTACAGTACACTTCCAGTCCGTTGTCAAAGGATGCGTATTGGTAGGTAAAGCATATAATTATACGGAGGGTGATCATGCTGGAGAGACTGCACAGTCTCGCTTGAGTCTGCATTGTACGCAGATTCATGAGGATCCTAAACTCGCTAATCGCTCATTTTAATGTCTAATAAATTTGTTTTAATGTATTGTCCTTCTTGTCAATTATTAGATCTGTGTTCCAAAGGCCTTTGTCAGAACAATGCTGATTGTTTCCATCATGACGACGGTTCAACTGTATATTGTGAATGTCAACCAAATTACACGGGAACAAATTGTGAAAAAGGTGAAAACCAAATTGTCTTGGTATTTGTACATGGATATTGGTATTCTTATAACGTTACTAGTTAATTACCAAGGCACTAGCCCAATGGAATGTATGTTTTTGTTGATAATGAAAGCAAAACACCTGAACTAATGAACTAAACAAAGAAATTCAGTAGTGAGACTGAAAGCCGAATCAACCAACCAAATTTTAATTTTTCTAAAACTAGCACTCTCATAAAAACTACTCTACTCTGCTAGAATGGAAAATGCATCAATGTAGGAGATAGGTGTAACATTTTAATATCAACTTTCTTTAAACTTCACAAGACTTGCCATGACTATTTAGTGTTTGCAAGTTCCTTTAAATATATGTGTGTGTATTTCATATTAAAATATTCATATGATGTTGATCTACGCAACATCATAACAGAACATAACAATAACCACTTACTCATTCAGTCTAGTTTTCCCCCTCTGTCTTTCTCACATATATATAATGGTTTTCAAATTACCAGGGCCATGTCTGCGGTCGGATAACGTATGTTCCAATGGTTACTGCTATGTGGATGACCACAATAAGACCTGCATGTGTCCGATCGGCATTGACGGACCTACATGTGGACACAGTAAGCATTGTTTTATATCTCTGATGGATATATGAGTATTGGACCGATAAATCAAGCCTTGTACTATAACTCGTCTATATCAAATTTAACCCGCTTAAATTGACCTGACTATGCAATGGCCGCCAATTAGTAACGTAATATGTTTCACATATAATTATAAACACTGTTCACTTGTATAAGATTGTATAGCTTAGCAGGCGAATCACTATCTACCGCTTGTCATTAAATCGATAAACGATTAGTGTTCTTTTAGCACGTCTCGATATGATGTTATTTTAAGAAGCACAAAATAGTTTTGAAAACAAATAAAAAAGTAATTAAGACTGCATTCAAAAATAGAAAGATGTAATACTCTTCGATACTTTTCTTACTAGTTTTCGGAAGTAATCGCTTTACATGTCTACGTGAATGTTACTTTAATTTGGTCATAAGGGGATCACACGAGTTATGGAAGTTAAAGCAGAGCCTCATATCTTCAAATGTATTTGTGAAAAAAATATTTTCAGGATTGTATTATCCAGATTATATTTTCACAAGCTATACTAATCGTCAAGTATTCCAAATATAAACTCATTTCCACTGGGGATGCTCATTTAAACTGCTAAATCGAAAACTGGATATTTTACTTTAAATCAGTTTGTAACACAAACCGTTTTGTAGGCTTATAATATCAATATGTATACGATGAAAGCGAGGCTAATATTCATATTTGTACGATAACTTCTGCATTTTTCTGTCTGTAATGTAAGCTGGTTTTTCGATAGTCTCATGCTTGCCTGATTATTCATAGGTGACAAATGCTTAATAATATCGATAATAATCCACACATGTAATCTTGCTATCGTCATCTCCGCCGCTCTGTTGAGGAAGAACAACTGAACAACATTTACCAGATATGTGCAAATGTTCAGAAGATGGTCCGGAGCGAGTTATGGTCAACAAGTAAGTGAGTAAGTTTTCTGTTGTCACCAATTACACATACATGATACAGTCCTCTTCGTTACAAACATATGCCATAAATATGTTTATATCCACATCTTTCAGGTTTGCCTGAAACTGTGCTTGATCCATACACAAACGGGGTAAGTATAGACTCTTTCTTTATTCACAATTTCGTTGACTGGAACTTCTGGGGTGTTTTCAGAGAATTCTCACACACCGAGTGCTTAGCGAGTGCAAGTCAAACTTTGTGATTTGAGTGGTTTATTCGCCTAACATATGCCCTAGTGATCTCTCTGTATTAAGACAACATGAATACGTCCGCTATCACACGACAATCTAAACTTCGACTTAGCGCGTAAACCTGATTTCGCGCAAATGACAGGTTATTCTGCTTGATATTACTAGGGCACGACCTTACTGGTTACGTTTGTCGCAGGGGTAAGCAAGATGATACATAGTGACCCCTTTACCATATTCTTTTCATTTGTTTGTCCATCAGGATGGTTATCCTGTCAACCATCTATATGTCTGTCTGTTTTGTCACCCTGTGACTAATTGGCACGTGTGTTCCGTCTGTCATCCTTGTGTTTATTTTACAATGGTACGAAACGACACAGTATGTAACTTAAGTTTATCAAATCCGTATCCATTTAGGTTGTATAACTTGATTAACGCTAAACATCCAGACAGATTTATTAATTGTTCGCTTTATTAGCTTAGTAAATTGTAAAAAATAACCAACATCTTTCGGATCAACTTGCACATTCGCGCAGATGAATCTAGTTTTCTATTTTATGTTAATCAGTCACAGAGGGCTTCAATAAACTTCTGGCAATTATTGTTAATCTTTTAAAGAGAACATGGATGCATAGGAAGATCATTGTCTACACTAGTCGTTAGAATAACATGGTTGTTGTTTTAGAGCACGAATTAAAACGATACTAGATAAAAGTAATTCGATAGCTGAGCAAGTTACGAACTTTTTTCACAACAGCCCAACAGTTACCACAATCAATATAATGTACTGTTTAACTTTAATAGAAGGTATTAACACAATCGCGTTGACTTAGTTTCTTACAAGAAATGAGGAATTATGTTGTGAGAACATTGAATAGCGCACTCAACGCTATTCAATAGACATGAATAAAGTTTCAGCGAAACCAATTGAGGAAAAGCCAAACTTTAAGCTATGAAATTTATCAGGAAATGTCTTATGTTTCAGACTTGAATACACGAAACTATTAACATGCTCAACCGAGTACCTACTTTAAGGTTTCTTAATACCGATTCTTGAAATGTATTAACAGGCTGTGTTTACAGACACTGCTAGAATACGATCCATCACGTGTGTGAGAAACAGACCATGTTCGATGTCATTCATATCCTCTGGTAAATTTACGAATTCAGACAGGTAACTGCCCAACATCTGATTGCGTTCAGTAAATAGTTATTTGAAGGTTGGTTGTCATCCGAACGACTGTTTGATTAGCGAACATAATAATTAACCATGATTTGTGAAGGGACAAAGGGACCGTTCAAATAACTTGTTTAGCAAACACCCACCGAACGTTTACTATATTCGATATGAGTTTCTGTATCTTAACAAATACTTTGTACTTTACTAGACTAACTGTAAACAATAAATTCAAGCGCTTTCAACTATTATTTTCGTTCTTGTGGACTTGAACATTCACAAGAAACAAACCATTAAATGGACAAATAGGTTGAGACGCGAACAAACATCAAAGCACTAGTTCAATTATGAAATGGGGGTTCTTCTGAGTGATAAACCCTGCTTGAACCTGCTAAAGCAGTATTAAATTCATAGCTCATTTTCTATAACCTAAAATGGGCAAACAACTCACTGTGTTTACTAAAGACATTACTTTACAATATATGAATATTTTTCCTGTTGAAAGATAATTTGCAAGTATAAATGATTTGACTACATTTCGAGTTATAGCTAATGTATATTATACCGACTTTTCTGACATCTCTTCTGATGTTCACACAGCATATTAAGATATGAGCCGCGTCTGACGCGTTGGGATCTTATTTAATATACGTACAGTGAAGACAGTGAGTATGTGCATGTGTGAGTCATCAGTGTCCGTCTGCATGTTATGTAGACCGTTATATAAATAATAATGTTGACAACACAATTAGATGCACGCAAATATATCTGTAAACGCTCCACTTACAGAGATTTAAAGACACAAGTAGATACATGGTACAAAACTCAATCAGAAGTTGCATTTAGGTCTACATATAACATTTATTCAGAAAACGAATACTGCTGATACCGGTCGATTGCACTGACTCACCCGAGTCTTCACTGTACGCATTTAGATTCTCAATCGTAAGACTCGTTCATATTTATTTGAAAGACATCATTAGATAGAATGACAAATAATGCAATCTTTTCCTATTCACTTAAGGCCAAACGTATCAGCTGGATATGTCACCGCTTCAATTACTATCCTAGACCTTTATACAGACACGTACACTCCTGGAAGTTTCCTAACAAGTCTCGTCATTCAGGGAAAGAAAACTGGAATTAAAGATGTGTGTGTTCAAATACTTAACAAAGACCGGTAAGTAAATGATATAAAAACCTTTACTGGCTTGTGATCCTTGTAAAATTAGAAATAATCTTCTTTTTGCGAAGACTGTTATAATGGTGGCAGTCAAATTAATTATATATAAGATTCTGCGCATGTACAGATTGATGAAGGTTTTCGCTGGCGGTAAATGACCTTTTGTTGGTTTTCGGTTACGCAAGGGTGTAAGGAAAATGAAGATGATATTTCTTTCTTTAAATGTTTCTAGCCTATTTATCAGACTGTTCCAGGTGTACATTTGAGCCGTGTTGCTTAACAGAAATTATGGCAGGAATTCTCTTACCTAGAAATAAGGTTGTCTTGAGTTCTGGTGAGAGAAAGCCATGAAACAAACAGAAGTTGGAGAACTGGACAAGGTGGTTTGACTTACACTTTTTTGAAAACAAGTCGTTCAAGTCAAAATCATGAACTTTAATGCAAATATCAACATTTCAGAGTAAATGAAGATAACGTTTGTATAAAGGTCCGTGTCATAATGTTATGTTGAGTTCTGGTGAGAGAAAGCCATGAAACAAACACAAGTTGGAGAACTGGCCGAGGTGGTTTGACTTACACATTTTTTGAAAACACGTCGTTTAAATCAAAATCATGAATTTTAATGCAAATATCAACCTTTCAGAGTAAATAAAGATGAAGTATGTATGAAGGTCCGTGTAACGGAAGGTAAGCCATTCATTATCCCTATGAAATATACAAAAAAAACATTACAATACAATACAATATACCTATATCAGTGTCACGCGAAAACTGACCCTTCCGGTAATTGCGACCAATTAAGATCCGAGTCGGTCTGCTCCTCTATGAAGTGTTATCATGATCTTCTTCGTGTGTCATATAGTAGTGCAAGTTTGCTTAAAGTCTTTGGATGAAGTGATGACAATAAAAAGACTATACGTTATTGCAATGTGTTCTTAACCCGTTTTACGCAACTTTAAACAAGATAAGCCCAATATGCCATGCACGACTTCGAACTAAAAGTGCCAACAATGTAGGCCAAGGTCAGCCTGCTTGTTTGCACAATTGATTGTTTTAATTATTTCACAATAAATATTTGCTCACATTAACTCTAGAAAAATAATAGTAATGGATTCCTTACATGGTTCAGTGTTTCAATGATAGTATTGCGCTTGACGCATTGGTGTCAGTATAAATACTACCGGAAGTACTTGTGATTGCCAACAAAAGTCTTTGATAGTAAATTATTATACAAACAAACGAAACGAAAAAACAGCCAGTCTTTGGACACGATTATGCTTACTCGGTCGTTGCAAACATCCGTTAGATAATTTAGAGATAACCTACGGTTAGTCACAAAATGTCAGCTTTAATTGATCCTTCAATCTCTCTTTATCGATGTGTACATGCATACCACGATCAGTTCACCTCTCTTTCTCAATGAATAATTACACGTCAAGATCATGTGGTCTTTCCTGGTCAATTGGTAAATACACCTTAAAATAATTCAACCCACTTCACCAGCGTGTTATTACACAATAATACTAATCTAATGTAGATGTATATGTTTCAATGTACACGAACCCATCATACAATAATATTACGACAGTTTCTAAATATTTTCGTTTTCATCATTGTTTCAGGGACATCCACAGTATGGACAAAAAAGGTATGGATTTACAATGATTTATCAAAACAGTTTCAACGATTGATTCAATTCAATCTGTATACATTCAGAAACACACATATTTGTTTATACTTCTACATCTAATGAACCTTACAACCAAGTAAAATCCAGATTTCCTCAAAGTTGTTATGTATGGACATTTATTTATGTCAATGATTGTCTTTTCTATCAACTTAAATTTGAAAGTATTTGGAGCTTACTAGACCATATTTATATGCAATGTTACATATAAATATGATAATCTGGCGATTATGCGTTTCGTTGCCTCTATAAATTGGCAATATTCAGTTTAGAATTGGTGTGTACCAGCTAGCCAAATAACTCTATGCAGAAAGGCGATGTTAAACAGAATCACAAAATCATATATTGGTGTAAAACTAGTAGGAATATACTAGAAACATTTGTATTTCTTGTAGGACAAACCCAATTTTGTGATTCCTAGTTTACCACCAAATACAAATCTTACGTGTATTGGTGCAGGTCCATGCCATGTTGTATTTTACGCAACACCAGGCGAACAACCTACAAGTACTGAATGGTAAGTTCTCGTTTAACCATGCATATAGTACGACGCATGTCAATGACCACTGACACATCAACATGTTTCTTGAGAACCGAGATTTCTTCAGTATTATTTGTTCGTAAAACTGACGTTTTGCTACAAGGAAATGGGTTTTGGTACAGTTACAGTAGCTTATGAATGCCGACAAGGCTGCTTACACACATTTATATCAAATCCAATATGTATCGGCCGAGTTTAATATTATTGACCTTTTTAAAAAATCAGTTCAAGTTAATATATTAATTAAAGATGACAGAATATGTTTTCTTTATCAATGGACTATAATTTAAATCTATGAAAAATGTTTTATTTGTGAAACTTGTCTGCCATTATTTTAACTGAAATCCACATTGTCCCATGACTCACGATGTACTACAAAACGGCAGTTACCGATTCGAAAAACCGAGAAAAAGTGGCTTTCATTATTTCACCAAATTTACTTTAATCGGTAACTACGCATTATTTATTTTTAGCTCGCCTAAGCACGAAGTGCGAGGTGAGCTTTTGTGATCACTCACCGTCCGGCGTCCGGCGTCGTCGTCGTCGTCCTGCGTCGTCTGTACGTCCGTTTATTAACAATTTCCTACAAATGACTTCTCCTACTAAACCAATGGACTGATTTCAAAATAACTTCACAGGAATGTTCCTTAGGTGGTCCTCTTTTAAAGTTGTTCAAAAAATTTAATTCCAAGAAGTATTTTGGTTGCTGCGGCATCAGAAAAGGGGCAAATTGCCAAAACTTGAAAAATGATCTTGTCCAAAAGTACTGGCTTGATTTGAAAATAATTTTGCACAAATATTTCTTGGGGCACCTTCTATCAATTTTGTTCAAATTTTTCCGATCCGTTGAAAAACATGGCGACCAGGCTGCGGAGCTTATTTCCTTATATGTGCATAGTAAAATCTTTAAAAAATCTTGTTGTCAAAAAGTTCAGGCCTGATTTAAAGACAATTTGCCACAAATGTTCCTTGGGGGACCTTCTACAAAGATTGTTCAAATTAATCCGATCCATTGAAAAACATGGCCGCCAGTGGCGCGGCTTGTTTTCCTTATATGTGAAATGTAAAATCTTTAGAAATCTTCTTGTCCAAAAGTACTGGCCCGATATAAAGATAATTTGGCACAAATATTCCTGATGTGACCTTCTACCAAGATTGTTCAAATTAATCCGATCCATTGAAAAACATTGCCGCCAGGGGCGGGTCTTGTTTTCCTTATATCAGCATTGTAAAATCCTTAAAAATCTTCTCGTCCAAAAGCACCTGCCTGATTTAAAAATTATTTAACACAATTGTTCCTAGGGTGACCTTCTATCAAGGTTATTTAAATAATTCCGATCCGTTGAAAAACATGGCCACCAGGGGAGTTGCTTGTTTTCCTTATATGTATAGAGTAAAAACTTTGAAAACTATTGAAGTTCTATTAAATCAGGTGAGCGATATAGGGCCATCATGGCCCTCTTGTTTTATATAATTTAGATGTGAAAACATTGTCAAAGTGTAGTTTTAATAGAATCAAGCATCTTCTATTTAAGTTATTTATAATATTTATATTTAAAGTTTGTAAACATGTAACTTTAAAGCCGCATGAGACGCCATTAACATGTGTGCAAATCGACGTAAAGTCTAAGCGTATTTAGTGCTCAACATTTTTCAATTTCAGCGTTGAATTGCTTGTAAATAGTGACGTAGACCTTCGATCGCATATGTTTTCCCCATGTGATAATTGTAGTGCTGTACCGAACAACAAGAACTGTACATTTGACCTAGTAATGTTTCCAGACAGAGACACAGAGATTTGCATCACGGCTGTTACGTCTACGTAAGTATGGCCAGAGACCCGCTATGGAAGTATTTGCTGTTGGCTATTGTTGACCGTTTGTCATGATACTTATAAGTGTTCTATATCGCTATCACTAATAACCCACGATAAATTTCATTGCTGTATGCTTCTATTGACCGTTAGCAATGAAATGTTTACAATGTATGTGTAAATATTGTCAGTGAACAGTGATATGCATTTATTTTCTGTGTAAATATTGTCAAAGAGCTGTGATACATATTTACATTCTGTGTAAGTATTGTCAGTGAGCTGTGATACGCATTTATGTTCTGTGTAAATATTGTCAGTGAGCTGTGATACGCATTCATGTTATGTGTACAAAGTGTCAGTGAGCTGTGATACGCATTTATGTTCTGTGTAAGTATTGTCAGAGAGCCGGATACGCATTTAGTTATATGTAAGTTATGTCAGTGAAATGAGATACATATAAATGCTCTTTGTAAGTATGATCAGTGAAATGAGATAAATATAAATGCTCTCTGTAAGTTATGTCAGTGAAATGAGATATATATATAAACTCTATGTAAATTATGTCAGTGAAATGTAAAACATATAAATACTCTTTGTAAGTTATGTCAGTGAAATGAGATACATATACATGCTCTATGTAAGTTATGTTAGTGAAATGAAATACATATTAATGCACTATGTAAGTTATGTCAATGAAACGAGATATATATACATGCTCTATGTAAGTATGTCAGTGAAATGAGATACATATACATGCTCTATGTAAGTTATGCTTGTGAAATGAGACACATATAAATGCTCTTTGTAAGTTATGTCAGTGAAATGAGATACATATAAATGCTCTATGTAAGTTATGTCAGTGAAATGAGATACATATAAATGCTCTATGTAAGTTATGTCAGTGAAACGAGATACATATAAATGCTCTATGTAAGTTATGTCAGTGAAATGAGATACATATACATGCTCTTTGTAAGTTATGTCAGTGAAATGATGTACAAATAAATTCTCTTTATCAGTATGGTCAGTGAAATGATGTACAAATAAATGCACTATGTTAGTATGGTCAGTGAGCGGTGACATGTATTGACATGTATTGATGCTCTTTGTAAATGTTAGAAGCGAGTGGTGATAAGATTAAATATGTATATTACATGTTTACTGTTACATGTTTTACGTTTTACCGTGTATCATTATTGTGGTTTGAGATAATAAAGGTTGTGTTCTATTCTGTAAATATTGTCAGTGAGCGATGATGTATATGTATGTTCTTTGTAGCTATTGAAAGTGAGCGGTGATATTTGAATGCTTCATGTAAATATTGTCAATTAGTGGATAGATGTAAAACTGTTCCATGTAAGAATGTTTAATTAGTTGTTATTTACATAGGCGTATGCTCTTTTTAAACTCGCATGAAAAGTTAACTTAATATTAATCATGATTCTGATAAAGTTTTAGTTTTGTTTCTCATTTTAGAACTATAATTTATTTCATTACAATTAAGATATGAATAATAAAACACTGTTGAAACATTTTAGATCAAAACAATCTGGTGAAAAGAGGTGCTACCACGTGACCGTAGAGCAGGCATCTGTGTCATCAGGTAGGTAACTGTATGCCATTTGAGTGATCAATAGAGATTATAATTCGACGGGATTTGTCCTAACATAGCTAATATTGTCTTAAGAGTCGATGACCGCCATAGCAGCCAGACATCTTCAATAGCTCTGACAGCCAAAACAACGGCTATTGTCTTTCAGGCTATATAGACTACTTAAAAAAGATAACCCAACGATAAGTGTTCCTTAAGTCACCGTGGACCTACAATAAATGCTACACAATTCAAAAACAATCTTCAATGAATAGACGATTGGTGTGTAGTTGATTGGTTACATCTATATTTCAATTTCTTCACGAAATTTATTCGATGAATTATCAGTAGTGTTGGTAATCGTAGCCAAAAGTAGTCCTAATTCTATTTACGCTTTGATATGACTCGACCAGGGTTCTAATCTGCCACTCCCGCTACCACTGCGATGCTCAAATCATTACACCACATAGCAAGTTACCTTTCAGGAAGATATATAAACCAAGCAATTTAAATTCAATCGATGAAATAGTAGTGTGTATACATATGTTATTTGCTTTCACGGAATGAATCATTTGAGCGCCATTATAAATGCTGTTTTTATAACAAAAAATATATGTTTGTTTTTGTTGTTGTTGTTGTTGTTGTTGTTGATAAAAGGTCATGACTATGCCAATATTAGTTATTTCTTGTATGCTATAGGTTGCCAGATTATGCATTGCTTGAATGGAGGATTCTGTGATGGGCATGGCCATGTCCCTATATGTCACTGTCCTTTACCGTTCGAAGGAACGGATTGTGGAACAGGTTAGTGATGCTGCCTATCTATAAATGGATAACTTCAATACAAAATGCATGCCAAGCTTCTAACTCGTGTCAGAACTCAGTCAGCGATATAGTGTTTTCATCCAAACCTTAAGGGACTGGTAAAGCGCGTTAGAGAATGAATTTGTTCCGTATTGGTAAACTTGCAGTTTGATTATTATCAGGTAATTACAGTCCATGCACATATTGAAGCTCGTGGGCAATACAAAATGACATTCAGGGTTGAAGCTTTTGGAATATCAATATAATGGTTATTCGTTATTTTTATCCTGGAAATGTCTCGGATAAGGTTATTGATATTGATGTTTAACGCCGTCTTCAATTGTAGTTCAGTTATAACATGGCATCCAGTTCAACAATACTCCACACAACATTCTTCTTTTAGCCCATTGGTTGAGATCCCACGACTCTAGCCATAACGACTTGTATAGATCATCGGAAATATTTAGTGGCCAAGCCGTGATTCGAACTCACCATCCATCGGATTAATAGCCCGTTATGAAATTTTAAAACGGTTTAAACAAATGCAAGGTTGAGTACTCATAAAGAATCAATTATTTACCTGTAACAGTTCATCGTTATGTAACATGTTTCATTCAAGCGAAGATGCAAGATACTAACGTGTTGATAATATCCTTACGAATATCCGTGTATCATCGAAATGAGTCTAGGTTGCTTATGAATGTTTTTTTAGAATAAAGTATATGAACATGTATTCTCCTGTTTCAGATACATCTTTGAATGGTTCTTCAAATCCTCAGGTAATTATCGAAATAAAGACTTTCAATTATTGTAATTATTACTATACCTTGGACCGTATGAATAGTGAATTAACAATTATTTTGCTAAACCATTCTTAAACGCCATTACATGTAGTTGAACATTTATTCACCAAAAGGTTAATGTTACATTTTTAACCCTTATCCACATGCAGATTACTTTTGAAATTATTATGTCAATATAAAAAATTGCAAAAAAAATACCAATTCCTTATGCTACATTTTTTCAACTTTATTCAATAATTTAACTTTTGAACTCAAGATATTAAATATGTTTACAGAGATATCTTATGAATTGATTTTGAATATGTGTTGTATGTGGGAAAGGTCTAAAAGAGTTCTAGCTGTCGCAATGATCCAGTTTAAATGTTATCTTAAGTTTACGCATCCTGACATTAAATGACTAACAGCACACGAAAATCGACCCTTCGAACTTTTCGACCAGTAAAGAAACAGATCACTCTGCACTTTAATAATGTCTGATCAGGATGCTCTCTTTTATTTATGAGTCTTGTGTTAAAGCCCTATTGGAATGAGAGCCCTTGGAGAACATTTAGGGTCAGACATTTAAAATATAATCATACACTTAGATTGTAATTGTGATTAAATCTTCAACCCCCGAGAATCGCTTCTTGTAATACGTGGCTCAATTTTAAATTGTCATCAGATTTATTATACCCCCGGATACATAGTATATGGGGGCTATATAGGAGTCACTCTTGTCGGTCGGTCGGTCAGTTGGTCGGTCGGTCGGTCGGTCGGTCCGTTGGTCTGTAGACATTTCTTGTGAACACTATTTCTCAGCAACCCTTGGTCAGAATTCAATATAACTTCACCAGAATGATTGATACCAAGCCTAGTTGTGCATATTGTCGGTGTGTTGCACTGGAATTATTTTTAAATGAGTTATAGCCCCTTGAATTTCTCATACATAGTTTGTCTGTAGACATTTCTTGTGAACACTTTTTCTCAGCAATCCTTGGTCAGAATTCAATTAACTTCACAAGAATGATTAATACCAAGCCTAGTTGTGCATATTGTCGGCGTGTTGCACTGGAATTATTTTTAAATGAGTTATGGCCGCTTGAATTTCTCATACATATGTATATTGTCAGGCACCAGCTGGGGATATTCATCACCTTCAGTGATATTTCTAGTTTAATTCCAATATGCTAAATAAAGGGTAGGCATTATTTGGTTGGTACCACATAGTCATAAAAGCTATCATCATGTTCTAATAATAAATAACAGTATAATCTGTGTACAATAGGTCTTCCAAAGGAACGAAAGTCAGTAAATCACTTTATATACATAAAACTCTTTCATAGTCAAATTTTCGACAACTTGGTATTGATCAAAATACAACAAAAATATCGAAATGTAAATGCAGTCCATTCTGATGCTGAAGAGACAATTGGATAGTTAGTAGTTATATGCCGTTTTCAACAGTATGGCAGTTGTGTTACAGCAGCCAATACACCTACATGTTTCATGCCATTCCCAAAACAAAACTTCACACATCATTGACGCCGTGTGGAAGCGCGGCGTCAGTATTGAATAGGTTTTAATTTTGTACCATGGGGTGACGTAATCAAAAAGGGAGCAAACCAACATTATTATTGTTAAGAAAAACTCTGTATTATGTTTGAAAAAAGAAATTCTTTATGAATCAATAAATTGTATTAACTTATTTAAGAAACATCAAAATACGTATGTCTTCTACCGTTATTACAAATCTTTAGACACATTTAATTTGTATTTAATAACTTTTCCCCAACTTCCTAGGCTACGCTTTTTTTTAAAAGTTTGATGTACAGCCCGTTACGACACGGTTCATCAAAGCTCAGAAAAAAGTTCACCTTTCCCTTAACTTCCTAAGTTACGCTGTTTTAATTGTTTGATTTACGGCCCCAACATATTTCGGGGGATGTTTTCGCCTATTCGTATATTTTGTTTATATACTCCCGTTTTTGTTATCATACTTCTGCTAAACTGGAAGAAGAATAGACTTCCCCATCTCCTTCCAAAGCTTGTGTCACACTTAACTTATAACTAGAGGCATTAAACCTTTATATATGTTAATACGTAAGCACCTATGCTTTTGTTTTATCTAATTGATCTAGTTAGAGCAGATTTAAAACCGTTTATTGGTAAAAAAAAAAAAGAAACTACAGCTTGTATGACACATTATAGTTGCAGTCAATGTTAAGCAAACTGTAAACCAAATGGTTTCAGGACTAAACTTGTCATTTCACGACTAAACTTCACATGCTGAATATCACATAGATCGCAGCATATAAAACGTCTAATCCCTACGTCAAAATTGACCCGTTTTGCTCTTGGTAACCTTTTATTAAAGGCTATGGCAGCCAGGTGGTGAGCAATACAGGCACATATTGGCCTTCTTGTTTAAAATAAAGGGACATTTGGCCTTCTTGCTTTGCATCAAAATTCTTCTTGTACTTAACTTGCAAGCGTCCTTTACATAATTATATGTTACCCCTTAAGTTCAATGGTAAATGGATGACGTTTGACAGCATGTAATTGACAAGCATCAATGGGAAATGACATTTGCCGAGTCAGGATGCGAACTCAATTGATATGAATAGTAACCGACAGAGTCGCAGTCAAAGAAAACCCAAACTGAATGAATAGTGATTGTAGAACTTACATGGCATTTTAACATATTTCAGATTTTTGTTGGTCAATAGAGGTTGCTACAGATAGCGAAGTGGTTCACAAATTGTAAGTGCAATGCACCTGCTTTTGATAATCAACATCGCTGTTGTTATCAGCAGAGTCGTGGCTCACCAATACAAACTTATATGAATGTAAATCTTCTTGACTTTTTAAAATATTCCAGACTTTTGTTGGTCAAATGGGGTTGCCACAGATAGTGAAGTGTTATACAAATAGCTCGTGCAATGTGCCTTATACCATCGAGGGATCTACGTGAGTATAACGGCCATTATATTTGAGCAACGTCATACGAACACTGACCTACAGATTTTGACTCCGCACAGTCACATTAAAAGCATATTTTAAACGTTTATATATATGTTTGTGAGTTGAAATTCAAAATTCTTATACAAAGACTAGCTTTCTTTTTTTCTTTATTTTTAAAGCCTTATACAATACCAAGACTTGTATATCTGCCTATATATTTTGAAGGCCTTATGAAATGTGAACGAATAAAGTTACTTATCGCAGTATGTTGCAGGCCAAATAAGTGTCAAGCATATCATCCCTGTCTTTTATTTTTAAGGCCAAATAAATATACAAAAATATGTTTCTTGTCTCAGTGTTTAAAAGGCCTGATTAAATATCAAGATAAGCATCCATATCTCGGTGTTTTGAAGGCTTAATGGAATATAAAGACTAACATTATTGTCTTTTAACGTTTAGGACCTAATGAAACTTAAAGACTTAAATTCTTGTCTCTGTTTTTTAAAGGTCTAATAAAATATCAAAAGTAGCAATCGCGTCCCTGTATTTTCAAGTCCTCATAAATTATCATAACTCACATTCGCGTCTTTGCAGTTTGGAGACCGTATACGATATCAAGGCGAACATTCTTGTGTCTTTAGTTCAAAAGCTTGATAAAATGTCAAGACTAGGCTAGTATACTTGTCTCAATGTGTTTAAGTCCTGATAAAATATAAAGATTGGCCTTATTGTCTCCTTATTTTTTGGACCTTACCAAATATACAGACTAACATTCTTGTCTCCGAATTTTAAATGTCAAAAACCAATACCAAGGCTAACATTCTGTATATTTTGAGGGTCTATTTAAATATAAAAAGAGCTAGCATTCGTGTCTCTTTATTTTAAAGGCCCAGTATAAGCATCGGATACGTATCACCGGGATTGGCTGTCCATTTATCCAACATATCTACGAATCCATCAACAAAACAACAGTTTGGCTCTGCTATAGTGACCCCGTTAACTACTGGTAAACATCGTTATTGTTTGCAAATGATAAACTCAAGGTAAGTTATATCGTCGTTTGGTTTTAAGTTCCACGCGTTTGTCGTCGGTCCACATTAGCTCGAATCAATTAAGAATTCATGTGTTATAGGACGACTGGTTGTAAGTAGGAAAGGGTTAAGAATGATATCTCAACTATATGTTAACCATGATGTTATCCTCATCCAACTGTATTTAGGTGCAGGCTGAACTTGAACTTCTCAGAGCGCTCAGTCCCTTAAGGTTGATTTTAAGTTTGAGTTTGAAGCGTTGTCCTAATGTTATTTCCCAAGACGATGTGCAGTTTATCTCATGCAATTTAACATCTATTTTGTGCAGAAATATACTTTATCGAATATACATGCACACTGGTTAACTTCTGCTTTCAGGACCGAGCCCCGGTAGTTCAGTCAGTAGCGACGCAGGCTGTCAACCCATCGGTTGATGTGCCAACAATCTTTCCGACGTTTGATAAAAGTCAATGCGTCAAGCATAGTTCGTCTCCAATACAATACAATACAGTACAATACAAGTATATGTGAAACGCAGACGGTTTCTTCAAAAGCCTAATTTGTGAAGTAAAGCCAGGATACACATGGATAGGTGAACTGGCCGCAATGTAATTGAAATATTGTTAAAAACAGAGTTAAACCTTATTCAAGCAATCAATCAAATCTGCTTTCAGGCGTCATTTTAATATAAAGAATCTGTTTGTATTTAAATTGTATTTTTTTCTATTTCGTTTACAGTACAGTTTATGATGAGATTTGCATCACAGTCATAGTTGAAGGTAAAGTAATACATACTTGGTGTTTTGCACCTTTTTCAACATTATTTCAGTTATATCTCGGTGACAGTTCCCTTATACATGATCCAAGGGTAAACAAACCAGTACTGGGTTGAACATGTACTTTGCCCAATGGCACTCGACTATGACCGCCTCGATAGGGATAGAAACAGGGACGTCCGGTTTAAAATCCCCGATGCCACTAACCACCCGGCCGAGTAGATTAGCAAAATGCACCAACATTATACGAAAATATTCTTTACAACATATTTAAGCTCAATGCGTGCTTTCTTGCTTTGTGCAAGACATTGAGCAATGCTCTACGAAAATGAGCCGTATCGTAATTATCACATGTTTGTAAACAAAAACATTTCTACCATGTTTTATAAATGCATTGAAAGCACTTCGAGAACATTTTAAGAGTGCAGGTACAATATCTCAATATAAATCGTATAAGAATAGGAACAAGCCAACTTCGAATAGCTTTACTTTGATGAAAGTTCAACATTCCAAATAATGCATACAAGATTTAAGAAATAATTTAAATAAAAGATGTCTTACTGTGTCTGAACTGACCGTGAATAGCTTAAACACATCACTGTTTGGTGACGAAACTGTTTCATTTGCCGACAATGAAAATATTTTGGATTAGTTCATGCCGACATACGCGAACGCAAACGATTCACTAACAAATAAGCCACACATCCACTGTATTCCATACCAATTACTGTCATATAATTGAGACTTAGCATCGTTGTTTGTATTCAATTTTTCGTTCCTTATGAAACATAACAGTACGTTGTAAACAGTTTCACAAAAGTATCATGTGCTAAAGCTTATATGTCCCTTGTTTAGTCAACAACTCCACATCATCATCATCAACGTCATCATCATCAACATCATCATCATCATCATCATCATCATAATTATCATCATCATCATAATAATCATCATCAACTTATTAAATATTTAATATTAACATGTTTACTAAATAGTAAAGTTCCTTTATATTATTTTTCTTTTTTATCATATCAATAACTAAGCAGGTATTAGATAAACAACCGATGAGTACGCACTCCAGCGGGATATGAATTGTATAAGCTTTAAGCTATCGTTCTAATCCTATTCCTTTTGAAATGTATAAGTTACTTTGTATTGAATAGAATCTCATTAAACAAAACTAGAACAGCTGATACACTGTTATCAAAAGACAGGAAATGGTTCGAGTCTTATGACGTATTCGATTGTTAACATGTTCAAGTTATCCCGGGCCCATTGTACATGTATCACATTCAAAATAAAATATCAACATAATTCATCGTTTGTTTTCAGCGGGATCCTCAACATTCCCTGTCCAGGTAAATACCGATGATTTTGTTTTTGAGTAATTTTAGGAATTCAGCCTCATTTGCATGTGCTGTTAGTAGCTTCTATCGATGTCAGGTATTAAGGACCTAAAAACAGTGGTTACACTGCCTATGTTGTGGGAAGGTGCTTATAGGTATAACACATATCCTCACGGTGACATCTTCGCTAGCCAAAGCTTCATCATAGCTAAGCAATTCCATAAGTAATGTAAAGGACAAATCACCCTTGGCTATCGAAGATGGAACGTTGATGACTCTAATGAGACTGTATGGGTGCACAGACTAGACTAGGTCTTTAAGAATATGAGCATTAAGACCCCTAAATCTCTTGACGCGACTAGCATCGTTAAATTACGTGATCAACTGTCAACAAAAAGTTAATGCCGAAAAACTATAAAGCAATTATGAATGTATTATTGTAAATAGATGACCTGTATAAACAATAAAGGGGAGAAAATCGTGTCATGCTTACCTTCTGAAAGAAATGACCCGATCAGGGCTTTGACATTGTTTGTCCTAATATTGGAATGGACTCGAGAGACGAACACGCTACTACGTTTTTAAGAAGTGAGTTAGGAAGCGAGGAAGGAAAATTATCCCCTTTTTGAAACACCTAGCACCCAATGTCCATTTCTGATACAAACTGCTCTACTAGACAAATAAGGCAAATATGAAATACACAACGAATTATAATGTTCATCCCTGATACCTACTGTAAGGTCGAAAATAAATAAAAGTACACAAATTCAAACTGCTTCGTTATGTTATACTCATAGTGCCATTTCAAAACAAGTTATGAACATGTATAATTCAGACAAATCCATACTTCGTTCAACCTACGATACCCAAAGACTCCGTCATCCTGTGTGAAGCTAACACGGCTTGTCATCTGGACTTACATTTCACGCCTGGCAGTCTGTTTAACTCATCTCAAACTTGGTAAGTTATGCTAACAGCGTCACAAGACACAGTCAAATCCTATATGTTTGTTTGATACTTGCCAAACGGTTTTCGTTAAGTTGCACGTAGCAGTGAGAGATAGAACTCGTGGTAGAGTTCGTGTGATATCGCGGTAGATAAATAAGTACGTCACATTAGGTTCGTGGCGTAATTTCAAAATATTCAAAAGGTTGTCATGACATATTTAAGGGGCACTTTTTTATCAGTTCGTTAACGTTATGCAACCTATTCATAACTCTGTAATTACGATGTTGGTCACTGCGTTTTATTTATTTGTGGTTTAACGCCATATGCAATAGTATTAAGTTATATAACGCTTACAGAATACTCATTCATGATACTTTGGTTACAAACAAATACGCTTCTAGGAAATGTGCCACTATTACCACACCGAGGGGGTTCTAAGTCGGACCATGCGAACCACTTAGTCAATGTAGGTTCATTTAGCAAGTGCAACTAGATAAATTAATTACACAATAATATCGATAATCCATATTGTTTTCGTACTTATAGAAATTGTCTATTATTGTGCCTATAGGTTTTGACTATCGTCTGCTGGAGACCTGTTGTATGTGGCAAATGGTTAATAAAATGTGTGTCTATTCACAGTCCTACTATCACCGACTTTAACTCCGGAGAAGAGAGCGTACACATTCATCCAAGTATTAAAAATCCCACTGACTGTACAACCGATGTTTCTTATATACCACCAAGTTCACAAACCGGAAATGACCATATTCTTTGCTTCGAAGTTGGATTGTCATCGTAAGTTATTCCAAAGCATTCAGACTTTTTGTGCGTGTGTGCATTCGTGGTTGCGTGCGTGTGTGTGTTTTATATGGGTTTGTTGTAATTGTCGAGGTTCTTGCATATCTTCATCATGAACAGTATCTTCATGTAACACTACTTTCAAAATTTGTCTGCACCTGATGTTTTAAAATATGTACGCTTGTTATGAAAATGTTAAGTTATCTTTGCCAAAAGTTATCCCTTTCAATGCTGAGTTTTCAAAAGAAAAGTTGTTAGAGTCCATAGCCAATATGCTACTACTGTAGATTCCAAAAGGTTTGATATGTCATTACAACATCTTACCATTAGGTTGAAAGTTTAAATATCAGCTCATATCTACCATCGTTGACTTAAATCTAAAGTGTTTACATTTCAGAAAACGTGGTGAAAAGCGTTGTTTCACAATTCGCGTCGTAGCCAACATACTGAATGAAAGTAAGTTACATGTACCTACCGTTTTAATGTTCTCGTTTTAAATTAAATTGGCCATTTCCAACAAATATCTTCTTTTGGTAAATGTAAAGTACATTATCATACACGTCTACGTCCCTACTAATGATATTAAGTCATACAATAAAGACAAGGCCATTCGAAATACATGTTATATGTGTTATTGATTTATTTTCAGTATTGAGAGCGTGTGCGGGAAAACATGTTTTATCTATTATTTTTAGATGTTCAGTATTGAGAGTATGTGCGGGAAACCATGTTTTACCTATTATTTGTATATGTTCAGTGAAGAGACCATGTGCGGGAAAACATGTTCTATCTTATATTGTTATATTTTCAGTATTGAGACCATGTGCTGGAAAGACATGTGAGCACGGTACTTGGTGTAAAGCGGACCTTTCTGTAACTCCCCCTACAGGGAAATGTGTTTGTTCAATAGGATTTAAAGGAGTCAATTGCTCTAAAGGTATTCTAGTGACCTTTTATTTGAAGTGATATTTTAGAATGTATTGCCTTGAAAACCTCTTAGTACAAGCATATAACATATATATAAATCCGTTATATTGACATAGAGTTGAAAACAATGTGGGAAAAGGAGAAATTGCTCAGGATGAGGAATTTCTCATTTTGACACAATGATTTCAACTCTATTTAATAGTAATACTTTCATTGATCGTTATTTTCTATATGTTTGCCCACATAATCTTAAAGTCGTCTCTTCAAGTTACAGACTTTCTGAATGTGGGAAGGGGATAATAAAAGGAAACAACAAAAATAATGAATTTCAATAATTAATTTAGATTTAACAGACAAACGCATTCATGATGAATCATTGTAAGAGTTTAAAAGAAGTAAACAACAGAAATTAAATATATTTGTCCGCTCCGATCCAGGCTCAAACCCGGGACCAATTTGTATCCAATACTAATATTGTACCATTACGATACAAAGAGTCGCCCAGAAGTAATGCAGTATAGCCATCTCCGTATGTAGTCACCTGGTTAAAGATTGGTAAATTAATGGAAATCGAAAATTTGATACGTAGACGGAGATGAAATAAACAACGCTACATTAGCCCTTACCCAAATATAGACTTTTTTCTGACGCTTTCTAACGTCTCTTCAATAGACGACTTTTGTAAACAATGTGACAAAAGGATAAATTGAACAAAACGATAATTTACTCCTTTTGTCGGATTTTATTTCAACATTTGCGCAAGGATTGTAAACAAAGTCTTCTGCTGCAACATTATTTCATGTGGGAAAGGGTTTCCTTGTTATGCTACAGCGAATCACTGGACCAGAAACGCTGAAAAAACTAGTGATATTTGCTTCTTTCGTTTGTCTCTGCAAGGAAACCACTACAGTCAATTATTAAGGCATAGGACAGTACATATTTTAAGTTTTTGTTGACATCCTCCGACGTTTCCCTGACGATTTCGTTATTGTTTCAAGGTGAATATGTAATAAACGATATACTGTAATAGTGCTGGGAATACAGGAGACCCAACCAGTTAAGGGAAATACGAACAGTAGCTCGAACTATGGTTGATATGGTGTACTTTAATTAAATAAAGACCTTTCAGTGTGACCTTGACAATCAAGTGTGCCTCTTACTTTACCTATATACAAAGTTGAAGATTACATATTCTCCTATTATGCTTTTTAATATATTATAGAATCCAGATTATTTTAACTTTCCCAATGTTGGGTTTCCGTTACTTTAAAGTCACACACATGAAAATCGAAACAAAGTATATACAAAACAAGAAATATCCTTCGGGAATCGAACCACAGACCTTTCACTTGCCAATCCAAGTCAACATCCATTACACTAGCACGACATGACGATAATACGTTCAAAGCCGAGAATTAATCACATGGCTGGAGATTACGCGAGGCTCCCAAGAGGTGTATTATGTAACACAGTTTAAGTTTCAATTGACGATAAATAACTGAAAACTTGTCATATTTA
Organism: Serripes groenlandicus; assembly: GCA_031761405.1. NCBI lineage: Eukaryota > Metazoa > Mollusca > Bivalvia > Cardiida > Cardiidae > Serripes > Serripes groenlandicus. The sequence continues at coordinate 41,935,922 of JASEVX010000007.1, forward strand.
AAAAAATAAATAAAAATTTGCTCTTAAATATTATATTTCATACGTTTTCGCTGATTGTTTTCACTTAAGGAAAACAATTAAAGGTTAGTATGCAGAACATTTCATTTTAAAACTTCACCTTATAAGTGCCTCTCGTGGGATCGCCAACTTAACTATGAACCAATCAAAACGTTTCACTTCCTTTATTTCTTCGACATTATTCATTAAATACAACATTTGATTGGTCTACAAGCTAGATCATTTGTTTAATATCTAGGTCAAAACCCAGGTTTATCGTCTATCGCCGAAACATACATAAAGTTGTAATGAAAGCGTTATTTCAAATGAATAAAGTTCAACCCTTGACATGAACGTCTGACACTGACCTTCGAACCAGCGTAAATGACTAATCAACCAAATTAGCATCATAAATGATAAAATATGCGGAGATTTGTTCATATTTGTAACTACTATCTCTTTGTCTATTGCATTCTGACATTTTATCAGTTGATGAGAGTTGTACCAAACAACCGCCAGACGTACAGAATGCAAGCACCAATGCGACCGGACAAGGGACATATAACAATGGTTATATCGCAGAGTATACATGTGACAGGGGTCATCATTTCGCTCGATTAGCAAGCTCACATTTAACTTGTGACGCTGAGAGCAATCGCTGGATTGGAACTGAACCTGTGTGTGTCGAAAGTATGTGTTTTAAACGTTTAACCTTTCATTATTTTAGAAGTTTTTATTTATTGATCCGAAATACAAATAAGATGCAGTATTTAAGCCAATCAAAACATTGATATCTTCTGTCCGGTACACTCGATTGCGTAACGTGGTCTCTGCATCGCAAACAAATCCCATGTGATGCATGAGAACCGGGTAGTTTTAAACGATTAATTGGTAGTTTGTATGTGATGCAGGACGATACGATAGGCGTTGATTAGAATACGATCTCAGATTTATGTATATATTTAGCATCGCTTCTTTTGAAAACATACTACGTAAAAAGTGTAACTGGTAAAGTTGAAGTTCAATGTAGATACAGAGAGTAAAGCCTTTTTGAAAAATGAGACATTTCTCATTTTGATCTATTAAGACATTTTGTAAATCTCATTAAAAGCAGACATAAACTGCGTTCGCTCATATATAGATCTGACAACTGCCCCTGAGTTTGTCTCAAATTGACCTTTCTGTCAGCCAAGTAATTTGTCGCTTACCAAATCGTTTGGTATACATGTAAAATAGGTAAGATAACCCATATCATTTAAAAATATAAAGAAGCGGCGATTGTCGAATTCTACGATTGTAATGTACGGACGTTTGTTGTATCGTGCGATTTCATTGGACATAAAAGACGACCAGGTGCTCTATCTATATTGACATTGCGTTTATATAACTTATATGAACTATTATTGTACGTACATGTACATGCTAAAAGATTTGTATTCAAATAAGGAGGACTATTTTCTCGAATATGCACGATCACAATTTTCAGGATGTATAAACTTTAAGGTTGTTACTCTAAACTTAATATACTAGTAACTACTATTAACATTTTCAGTAGGTTGAGTTTTTCACACAAATCTTTTCTTTTTGTGCGTCCAGTAAAAATCTGGAGTGTAATCGGATTTACCTAAAACACCGAGCGTGTGCTGATAACAAACTGTTATATGATTGGTAGATCCGACTAATAAACTACTAACAACTTTTTTTGTTAGGTCAATCTGAATACATCGTACTTCTAGGCATACAAACAGCCTGGGATTTTCAATGTCGAATCTCTATGGAATAGTCGGTAACCACAATGGATATCAATCCGGATGTCGTTAGTTCGAACCCCGGCTCGGCCATTCATTCTTTCTACTGATTGACAATATTCATTTTGAGTAGTGTCATATATCTTCTACTAGTATATAATCTGATCTGAATTGCATTTTTAACATCCGGATAACATATTATATTATATTTCACGCAATATGACTTAATTCGGTTTTCTTATTTAACACATACAGGTAATTGTGGTGGAGTTCCTGCTGTTGTTGGTGAGTTTATCGGTCATTTCTACATGAACCGAGGTCCAGGAAAATTAGCGCAAGGATATATGCGACAAGTCTTTATTCAGATAACACATACGCATCACCTCAATCGGATCTACATCTGCACTGTTTACCAATTAGTCACATGAATTTTGAAGTCATATCTTGCAATCACGGATGCAGAGTAATCTTAAGTTTGTAATATATCCCTTATGTTGCTATTAATTTCCTGGAGCACACGGTTAACCGATCTTTTACAAAAAGTGCCGCGTTCCCTCTTTTATATGTTAAGGTAGTGCTCGGTATGAAACAGAATTCGACATCCAGTGTTCATAAAGGTCTGATCCTGAATAAATACACGTACCATTCAATTCCATTGCCAAAATGTGCTCATCGCTCCGTTTTCAACAATAATAAAACACAGAGCACCCTTAACTTCTTGTTCGATGCCGGGTTTTTTAAATTTAGTAAAACATAAGAGTATAATGGTTGTCAATGCAATCACAATTTGTAAAGACTTACAAATGTTCCATTAATACTCATTGTTGGTGCATTCTATTTGGAAAAGATTTATATATCACAAACGCTAGCTATTGATGACGTCACTGTTACAAAATGACATAATTCAATTGAAGTATAACGACGTCTTTTCGAATAAAGTTGTTCTCAAAATAGTTCGTATTTAAAGCGGTCTTATTCATTAAAGGTTGTAATAAGAAGGACATACAAGCAGTAAATCAAAACAACATTAAATTCAGACGGTGTTCCGTACAGTCGCTTTACCAGACTCATGAAATACAGTTGAAAGAAGTATATCATTTGAATTGATTTGTTTTTATTTATTTCAGCACACAAACGTTCTGTAAGTAATCATATTCAATTATTTCACTCTGATATGTGTCACAATATTTATTGGATTTGTTTTGTATAAATTGAATTAGTTAGAAGAAATACGCGGTTGCCGAGTGGATATCGTGAGGAATAAGAAACCGGGCAACGGTTCCGGGTGCGATTGATATCCCCATTCGTGGCAGTAATAGGGAAGTGCTCTTAATTTAAACATATTTATTGAGAAATAGTTGTACATCGGTATATATGTAATACATGTCATGTTCATAGGATTGGAAAACAAGCGTCATAGACACTTATACAAATTCCTTTCCTCAGAAAAATTTGCATCATATTCAAAATTACATGGCGTATTAATAGTGAGTTTACATGATATATGATAAATGAAATTAGACTATACTATTGCCTCAATATATCTTTATTTAAAAAATGTCTTTATAATATCATTACTGTTATGTTATGGAAGTGCTCTTGGGAAAGGTACTTTTTCCTAGCCTAGTACTGGTTTGTTTACCCGGGAATCATAAATAAGTGTTCTTTCGCCGTGATACAATTAAACTAATGTTGTAAATTGCGTAAATTCAACTTTTCTTCTCTGATTCTTGTTACGTTTCTTTCAGTGAGTGTATCCCGTACTGTGCGTAATTAGTTACGTTACTTTGAAGGAGAGAACATAAATAGAGTTATGCATGGCTTCCCTTTATCGTGGCATCGTAAATTAATAATACCTAGTAATCTAAAAACAAATGCACGTGAATTCTACTGCGTGCACATTGATCCGTCACTGTTTCCAATTCTGTCAGAGATTGTATATCTATGTAAAATTACCTTTTCCGTTTACACAATGAATGTATGATGTATGCAGACATGGTTGTTCCAAGTCACACGCTAACCGACGCTGCAACCAGCGCAGGCCGAGTTCCGCCAGCGCCTACGTACAAGTAGTGAAAACTACTCGCAAAACTAATAATTTCAAGTATACAAATGATGTATTTATATTTTTCAGATAAGAGCGATTAGTGAAAACAATTCAAGCTGTTCAGTACCCATAATAGTCGCATATAACGCTGGAAAGAGAGCAAAACTGATAGAAATGTATCAAGAGACGTCCACGGCGAAAGCTTTCCAACATGCTGGGTACGGGGCTGTGGGAATCACTGGGGTTTATATCATCTGTTTGGTCCTGTGCATCCTCATCAAGCGATTCAGGACAAACGAAAGACGACAGAACAACGTTAAAAAAATAAAGAGTACGTCTCCATAGAACTGCAAGTGATGCATGTGGGGATAGTCGTTACGTATTTCACGTGTTTATCACAGTTGACCTTTTTTTTCGTTTAATTTTGATATGCTTTTCTTACACTATTATTTTGTCTTATTTTAGATTTGAGATATGAAAAATATATTTGTGAATATTGTTGTGCATCTTTTCTTCTCAGTCGATTTTCGGAAAGTTTTTCAAAATCCTATCTTTTATTTTGTTTTACCTATGTTTTAAGCTAATCATCTTGTTTTTCACTTGTATCCTACAGCAGTCGTTCTTCGTTGAATTCTGGTGTGTTTTTGTTTTTTATTAACAAATTTTAACATTTTTGTTTTGGTTTGTTTTACCGATGAGGAACCAAAGTACAGTAAAAACATTCGCGGGCAAAGGTTGATCTAGGTAAATTCCTAAAAAACCTTTGTTTATCTAAAAGGTGTAGTATTTTCTCACCAGAGTCCATTGCATTTGTGACAATGAGTTTACACTTAGTGTGAATATGCAAAGGATGAGCATTTTGGTACTTTGACATGGTCTTAAAGTTAAAATAGACTGGTCGGAATACCTTGTTGGGTCCTGTCCGAATATGTGCAAAACTACACGGAATGATTCTTTCTCATATAGTTCATCTTCGGGAATGTATTATAACTTACCATAAATCTATGTTACACTATTACTATGGAACAGAATGATACTTTTCGTTTGTTTATAAAAACCAGTCTTTCTTTTTAGTTTCAAGATTGAGTCGTTTCTTCAGTATGCTTTCAGTATTTCGACTGTTTTATTTTGGGAAAGAATGCCATACGTCCTGTTTAATTTACATCGGACTTTTTCCGCCTTGACTTTTCAAAACATTCGCAAAATCTGTCATATTTTGTTTTACCTAGTAGCCTGTTCACCTGTCTTTTACAGCAGAAGTCTTTCTGTTTTGAATTTAGATCAGTTTTCCAAGTTGTTTTACTATGATGTGATTGTTTTTAATGAATTAGCTTCCTTTTAAATTTTGTGGTGCTTTTGTTATACTTTAGTTTGTTAGTTATACCAAATAACCAGGAATAATAATAAATGTTTATGCATATACATGTATATTATAGTAGTCATTATAGCCTACACTAAAAGTTTGATTTTTTAATTTCTGGAACACGAATAGTGTATATTTATACTGATTTGGTTTTTGTGATGTTGTTTAATATATATATATATAGACGCTTTCTGACGCCTCTGCAGCAGACGGCTTTTTGAAAACATAGTGACAAAAGAAGAAATTGCACAAAACGCGCAATTTCTCCTTTTGCCACAATGTTTTCCACTTTTTGTCATAGGTTATCCATTCAATTATAGAGATTTTCTATTTTCTGACAAAATATGTTCCAAGTCGTCTGCTGCAGAATTGTCGTATGAGGGAAAGGGTTAAAACGGAATGTTCTGGATTAACTTCCAGTACTAGTAGTAAGATATCCTAACAACAGCGCATCAATCGTAATGCTATCCCCCGAAAACATGCGCGGCTAAACCACTACTACCATTTTCTTTAAAGAATATGGTATGACTCGACCGGGATCGAACTTTGGTCTCCCGCTTTCATTGCGGACGCTGTAAGCACTACACTGGTATATTAAAACGGAGCTGTGCTTCAGGAAAAGAAACATTTGTGTAATAGGTACTTGAGCTGTCAACGCATTCATGCTATAGTTTTCAAAGTTGAATTGTCCTGTGAAATTTCTTAAAAGGCTTCTCTGGCTATATCGCATATCCAGGATGAGCAGGCTTATGCTTATGTTGTTCGTAAAACAACACTCAATTAAACTGCATATCAATTGCGGGTTATCTTGCCCCATCGTTGATGAACGTCAGAAAAACCCGACATTCGGAGAGTTCTTTTAACCCTCCAGTACCCAATTTTAGACGCATAACTAACGCATCTGCAACAGAAGACTATTGAAAACATCGTGACAAACAGAGCAATTTCTTCTTTTGACACAATGTTGTCAATTCTATTCAATGAAATAACTTCAATTTGTAGAGGTCTTCCATATTTTGCTAAGATATTTTCAAAGTCGACTACTGCAGATTTGTTGTATGTTGGACAGGGTTAATTTAGCGACAACAGATTACAGAGGTCGCTATGACATTTGTTCCACTAAAGGACCAACAGAGAAGCTCCTGATCAGATTGCGATTGGACACAGTCCGGTCCCTGTCTTCTCTGGTCGCAAAGCCCTGATGGTCGGTTTTCATGTAACGTGGTTAAGTAATGATTTATAGCACTATTTCCGAATTATCTATGCCGGGGATCAAACTCACCACAAGACAGACTGTCTATCAACTCTACCACTATAACATCCTGTTACTTCGATGTATTAAATGATAAGTATCGAAATTTGAAAAGGTAAAGTAAAGCGTTTGTTTATTACAGTGTAACACTTTTTACAAGCAACAGCAATTTCTGGCCCTCGAGACACCTTAGCACGTTTTCTTTTCTAATCCGGCACTATGCACAGGCAGACATACGGTACCCTATTTTACCATAATTTAACTCGCTAGTTGTTCATCAACTAGCCATATCAGAACGGACCCCGCTTTCACCTCTGGGATTTGAACCATCGATCTCCCGCTCTAGAAGCGGATGTCTTTACCACTAGGCTATCGGGATCGGTATATAACTGATGATTGTTGAAAACATTACATCAAACAAATTGTTGATCCCTACATTTACGAATATAGCACATATAGACTCTTCCTTATTCGACTTGGATTAAACCTTCCATTGTTACAGTCAATATATTTGAGCCGTCCCGCGAGAAAACCAACATTGTGGACTCTGCGTAAAGTATCGACCCAGATCAGCCTAAGCATGCCGAGCAGGCTTACCCGGATAGACACTTTTCGCCTCCTGTGGATTTTCTGTTTCAGGAATTGTTTCTCTATAGCTCTATCCCCCCTGATACGGAATATGTCGGCCCGGATCAGACTGCGCGGACTGCGCAGGCTGATCTGGATCGATACATTACGGTGATGCCGTAATGTTGGTTTTCTCACGGGACGGCTCATTCTTTTAAACATTGTGATTGAAAGAGAAAATGCTTAAAATAAGCAATTTTTTTTTTCTCTTCAGTATTTATATTTTCTTAGCTCTGTATCTAAATTATAATTCCATCTTTCAAGATGTAAGAAACACATTTTTCCTCAGATGGGTTCAATACAGAATTCTTTTTCATCATTGTCTGCAAACAGCCATTTGCAGCAGACGACTCTGATAGCAAACACCTTTGCGAACATATTGGAAATCGAAAAGCAATGTTATTGAATAGAACTGAAAACATCGCGGCAAAAGGAGAAACTACTCGTTTTGAGCTATTTCTCCTGTTGGCACAATTTTGTTCTAAGGCGTTTCAATACAGACATCTCTGTAACAATGTCCTACATACAACACTTTGCAGCAGACGACTCTGATAACAACTTTGCACTAATGTAGACAACCCCTTTAAATAAAGACAAGGTTATTGAATAGAGTTGAAAAGGCTAACGGTAAAAGTCATAATGTTTTCAATATTCGTCTGCTGCAGAAGATTCCTTTATATGGGAAAGAGTAAACTATTACATCAGCCAAACGATTTATCGCAATAGTTCACGTCTCGCCAGATAGATTTATCTATTACAATACATATCGATTTACTACTTTCAACTTCTAAAAATGACATCAATTGACGTTTCAATTGTTTTGAAGTATATACTTTTTTGTCTTGTATAATTGTTTAAAAGTTTCTTGCATTAAAGAGGTATGTAAGAAATATATTGCAGTGCCTAGATTGTTCACAGTATGTACTACTTTAATCGAGTTTAAAACATTGTGAAACCAGGAGGAAGTAGTCAAATCTGAGAAGTAGTCTGTGTCGAGTTCATTGTTAATTAAACTTACTTCAACACTTTGCCACATGTAAATTAAATTTGAGGTATAAGTAGCAGACACTTTTTGAAACTGCGGCATAGTGGCAAAAGGGGAATTTGTTCACAATGAGCAATTTCTCCTTTGGACACAATGTTTTCAAATCGATTTGGTCATTTATTTCATTAATAAATATGTTTTGTATGACGAGATACATATAGTTTAATAACATATATTCTATTCTATTCTTTAAATTTTAACATTTTAAAATTTTCTATTTTTTGTTAACATTTTCAAAGTCGAGTGTGCAGACTTTTGCTGTATGTGGAAAAGGGTTAATACACATTGACTTGATAATATTGTAAGTATTACTAAACCCTCTAGACAGTGTTTCACCCTATATGGACATCACAACGAAAGGCGTTGTAATCAATGTACCACGGGTATTAATGTTTCTTAACAAGTTTATTACAGCGTTGAGGCCCTGCATTGGGCGTCAATCTTTCTTCAACGTTTAAATTGATTGATAGCTTTATTTGTATGTTTGGTGTTTTTACACAAGTTTCAATACTATTTAAGTTATATCACTTTTCCTCTGTAAGTTACCAGTTCTACTGGTTCATTTATCCAGAAACAATCGAGCCAGTCGTAATGCTAACCCAACATCCCTGAGCGCGAAGGAAGGAAAAACGTAACTGCCAAAGACTTGTAACACAATGAGGGTAGAGGTATAGAAGTATACACGTGATATATTAGATATATTGAAGGTATAACTATATATGGGATATCACGTGTATACGGCGCCAGCACTGTAGTATATAAATGTATGTTTTTGAGGAAGCGAGGAGAGACATGCAGAGATAGGGAGGAGAGGCATGGACTCTGGGGGAGAGTCAGAGAGTGATAGACAGGCCTGAGAGGGAGAGAGCGAGAGAGTCATGAGACTCTAGTTTACCTATTTAAATAAATAAATGTATCACTATACGATCTCGTTTATTTACCTGTGTTTTCCTCGTGGACAATTTGATGTAGCTGGCCAGAGTGCTACAGCCTTTCATATGCCCCGGTCGGATCTCACTCACGACCTCCGGCATCTGAGACCAACGCTCTACCACTACACCACACATGTCTTGAATTAGTTGGTTTGAGTTTAACTCCGTCTTCAACAGTTTAACTTATATATAACGAGGATCATTCAACTCAACTGAGTACCTCCTGGCTCTCTCGTACCAGTAATTCACACAGCAGTCATGCAAAGTAATTGGCTACATTCTCATGACCGTTTCTAGACCTGCAGCCCATTTCATGATAAAACATATATTACGCCGATCCGGAATTTGAACACACAACCCTAGCGTTGATTCGTTGCCGAATGAGCTATATCTCGGCTCAACTCGACAATATAATATTATGATCTGGTTTCCGCCTCTAAATACTAGCATATATCGTAAATACACAGAAATAGGAACCAGACTGCTTCTTGTCTTTCAGTTGTTATTAAAAAAATACATTATTTACTGAGCTATGGAAAAAAAACTGGACCGTGATCTTAGGTTACCTTGCTTAAAAGCAGTGACTTCTCATTTTTCCACATTATGTTCCATTTCTCTTTTTGAATTATAAATATGCTTCTAAATTGTCAGATAGTACACATACGGACGACTCTATAATGAAGTGTCCAGTCAACAAACGAACATGTGTATAGTTATGTTCAATGTATTAACGTTAACGTAATTTTGATAGTTTGTAATATGTTTTTGTTTTTCATTGAGCCATTGCACTTGCGGATTTGTTTAACCCTTTTCCTCACATAGACGCTTTCTGACGCTTCTGCAGCAGAGAGCTTTTTGAAAACATAGTGACAAAAGAAGAAATTGCACAAAACGTGCAATTTCTCCTTTTTGCCACAATGTTTTCCACTTTTTGTCATAGGTTATCCATTCAATTATGGAGAGTTGTTATGTTTTGACAAAATACGTTCAAAGTCGTCTGCTGCAGAATTGTCTTATGAGGGAAAGGGTTAAAAGAAAAGAACGATTTAACTGTATCCTTCGGCAAGAACTACCAGGGTATGTAACTGCTATATGTGACAAGCTTTATAAGAATAACAACGGTAATGACAATAATGAATAATGATGATGATGATGTTACTAAAACTTGTAAGAACATATTATAGTACATTATCGTATTCGGGCCTCATACGTTATCAAATAATTTGCCGTGGTCAGTTTAAATCTATTCTGTGATTAACCGCAGTGCAGTGGACAGTGCTGACCATTATAAAATATCAAACCTACAAGTTATGAGTGACCTGTGCTCTGAGAAAACTAACCTTAACGTAACTGTTACACGTGTTGAAAAACTACATGTATTTACTTGCACATCCATGATATGGATCCAAATAAACACGGCTTTATAGACGTTTCTTGACGCCTTCTTTTATTTATGGCCAACAATGTAGGGGCATATCAGATTGCTCGGTATGTTATTGGTTTCGCTGAACCAAACGCATTAATGTCATCGAATGTGAATCACTATTTTCACAATTCCATAGATGAGAAAAATACTGTGATCAGTCACCGAAACAAATATATTTTCATTTTATTTCATGATTTTGAATAAATGATATGACGGTTGTGGCCAACTAATCAAATCCATGCTCCAGACAAGCCCAATTAAACTAAACTAACGGAACTACGCAAATATCTGTATATCAAACGTTAGTAGTTTACATCAGTCATGTTGTAAACTTAAGGTTTAACCCTTTCCCTCATAAGACAATTCCGCAGCAGACGACTATGAACATACTTTGTCAAATAATGGAAAATCTCTATAACTGAATGGATAACCTACATGTATGACTAAAAGTGAAAAACATTGTGGCAAAAGGAGAAATTGCACGTTTTGTGCAATTTCTTCTTTTGTTACTATGTTTTCAAAAAGCCGTTTGCTGCAGAGGCGTCAGAAAGCGTCTATATGAGGGAAAGGGTTAATAAAGGTGTATTACAGAAAGCGGATTAATTTCGCTATATATGAGGTTCTGTGTAAATAGAATTATCCCTTCACCCAATTACTGTCATATAAATAATTACATCTTTACTATTGATTCTTATTTCGTTTAAACACTAGCAGGGTCTTTTTGACAAGTATCATAGTATAAATACACGAGAAGTTGATATGCAAGTTTAACGATATCAAATATTACCCACTTATGAACAGACCGATATAAGCATAAACAGTAACGTCAGTTCATTGGCAGTCGTTTATTCCATGCAAAGGGTTAACCCTTTCCAACATTCAGACGCAATTTGAAGCATCTACAGCAGCTTTCTTTGGCAAACGCAAAGTGGCAAAAAAAAGAAAGTGCTTATCATGAGCAATTTCACCTTTTGCTACAATGTTTTCAGCTTTATTAAACTGATGATACATTGATTGATAGAAATAATCATCAGTTTACCTAGAAGTTTTCGAAGCGGTCTGATGTATATTTGTTGTTTGTGGGAAAGGGTCAATTAAAGAAATTGGTCGGGTAACACAATAAAAACGACTTTAGGTATGTAACGATCGGCTATGATGAAGATCAACTGCGGCCTTAGCAAAGTCTGATCCAGATCGTTCATGTTCGACATATAACCTATACAAGTATCTGTGATGCCTCTAGAGATAGTAAGCCCTAAAGGATCGACTATACATGTTTGCAATTAAAAAGAAATAACTTCGTTTAAAATACTCACACGGTTCATTTCCTAGTGACATGTCCCTCTTAGTTAAATATATTGTAACTAGATTTGTTACGTTCCTATATATATGTAGGTTGTTGGCAAGTAGGAGTAGTTGATTGACAGTTTCGTGTTGTATTTCTGATATATTGTATTATTAAACAAGTGTTGTTATAATTATGCAAGAACCTAAATAAGGTGTGGAATTGAATTCGTATCATCAATCTTGAGGGAAATTCTTTAAATTGGCATATTATTGTTTTCCGGAATCGGACTCCTTATTTCTCCTTACTTAAACAAGTGAAATTAAAAAGAAAAACTAATAATGTCGAGTGACGCAGGGGACGACAAAACAAACGGAACCACTTCCCAGCCAATAACTGACGAAGAAAAGGTAGCTGAAAACGGTTTACAAGAAGGAAATATAAAAACGGATGACGATAAAATTAATGAAGGACCGGTACCGGAACAGAGTTTATTAGAGGCGGAAACAGACGACAAGAAGGCGGAAGGAAGAAGCCCCGATCCCGAATATACCCCGCCGTCGTCATCGAATTCGTGGTCAACTATGGATGAAGTGAATAAACAGACGGACGAACAGCCAAAAAAGGGTAAGGATCGAATAGGTCAATGCTTTTTTTTTTAAAATTGACTCGCCTATAGCTTTATACTTGGAAGAATCATAGACAATTCTAGGAAAATCATGATAAACATGCTGAATTAAGCTGCCAACAGTAGCGAGCCTGGTCCGATGGCGCTGATGCTCTATATTGGTAGTACGGGATTCACAAAATCGGTTCAACACGACTGAGTTTTCACGAAACATGTTGTAGTTTCATCGTCTGTTGAAGCAGAGCTGAAATGATACCAGCTGTAAGTGAGCCACACAGTCTCATCAGAGTCTTCACAATCCGTATGTTTGTTAATTATAGTCCAATTTATCTTAAGACAAAAATTTGAAGTGTAGCCCCTACTATGTTAATATTTTCAAAAGATGTCAAAGCAGTGTCATTAAGACCGCAAATCACTATACATGGCTCATTAAATATGTTAACATGCATAATGCTGTTGCCTAGTGAGATATTTAAGGAATCCGCCGCGGTCGAGTGGTTAGCGATCTGAAACAGGGCGTCCCATGTTTGATCCCCAGTCTCGGAACGAAGGTCATGGTGGAGTGCCCTTGGAAAAGGCACATACCCTAGCCTAGAACTGATTTGTTTACCAAAGGATCATGAATATATGTACTGTCGCCGTGATATATCTGAAATAATGTGGAAAACGGCGCAAAAGCCCCCAAAAAACAAAGTGAGGTATTTGAAACCAGGGGTCCAGGGTTCGATTCTCAGTCGCGGCACGACAGTCATAGTGGAGCGCCTTTGGGAAAGGAATTTTTCCTAGCCTAGTACTGGTTTGTCGCCCAAGGACCATACAATAAGCGTTCTATCGCCGTTTGCAATTACAATTGAACACAGAGTAAAACATTCCCCAAATCACTGAAATGGCTGAATAATGTTACGATATGGAGGACAGACATGTCTGAGAAACACGGTGGAAATGACTTTTTTCTGTCGCAAGATACTCGTGTAATGTTTTCAATATACATATATAAAACACTCATTGACGCCTTTGTAGTAAACCTCGTTTTGAAAAACACTATGGGACACAATTGGTCAAAACGAGTAATTTCTACTTTTTCCCGTTGTCAACGTAAAACGTGTTAAATATCGTCTGCATTAACTCTTTCAGCGCCAAAGGCAATATTGAGGGTTTTGCAAACAATACTGATTCAGGCGAGTAAGCTCTTAACGAGCTGTCTCACCTGGAATCAGCATTGTTTGCGTTTTACTCATCAAAATAGTCCAAAACTTTTATTACATGAGAAATGAAGACGCCCGATTTTGAACATGGAAGAGTCTACTTTAAACAATTCGGCGCTGAAAGAGTTAAGGAGTACACTTATAAAGTATCGTTTATACTGGGACACTAGTGTCCCTGGTTTATACAAAGACATTTAAATCGGACAAAATAATTAATTAATCCGATTGTGCCATAAAGATTATATAAAAGCCCGCAATAATCCAATATTAACCTACAGTATATATGTATGTACGTAAGCTATAGGGAGAGAAACTATGACCTTAAAATGAACCCTTCCTTGCGGAAAGTTTCGAGTTGACTATTGTGAAAAGTGTAGATTCAGATCAGTCTGTGCATCCGCAGATTAATCAATATATACACTGTTCATATATTACTTATGTTTCAGTCACATTTGCCGCGGCGGCCGTTGGGTTTAATGCCCCAGTCATACTGTCAAGTTTTGGCCGCCACGTTTAGCTACCTTAGGAAACGTGGCTTCACCGTGAGCATACGTAATACAACGTGGCTGAGACGTGATTACACGTGACAAAACGTGATAAAAAGCGACACAACGTGAACTGGAAGTTTTAATTTTGGACATGTTGAAAATTCGCTGCCGTTTCTCCAGAACGTAATACAACGTAGCAACAACGTTTTTCAACGTAGCAAAAACGTAATGCTACGTTCCCACTGTCGTGCGATTGGCCATTCGTAGCAGATCTTGGAATTTCTCTGAAATCTCAGGTTTGGATACGAGGTGATACGAGTTGATACGAGTTGATACGATGCGATCTGTTCACGATTTGTCAATTTCAGGCGTCACGATCTGTCACGGTCTGATCTTCCGTTCAGTTACGATCACATACGTTCCGATAGGATTGTTTCGATTGGGTCCACGATTGTGTCTCGGACTGACACGATCACCACGATCGGGTTCCCCGAATTGGGATGATCTGGTACGTGCAGATACGTTCCGATACGTTCACCAAGAACCGATGCGCTCCGTTACGTTAGGATACGATCGTAGTCGCGATGTCTTTCACGATTATGATCGAGGGTGATCACAATTTGAGCTACGACTGGATCCCGACAGGTATATATAGAGCCCGACTGACCATGGGCTTCATTGTTTTATGAATTTTTACAGAGTAAACACTACAACCCTCAACCATTAATGATGGCAGAAGTTCAGGATGATGACAGCGTGACATTTGCAGTATTACTGTATACTTACATTATCACCAGAGAGGAAGAAGACGAGCAGCAGACAGACCAGCTACAATCTCAACCACAAAGGGCCAGGAGAGCTGCAGTCAGGCAGTTATGGGTGCGACCATGGCTCATAGAGGAGAGGAGACAACACCTTGGTCAGTTCTCCAGCCTCCTAGACACCCATTTGAGGCTGGAGGATCCAGTAGCGTTCCAAAACTACACAAGGTTAACACCACAGATCTTCGATGAAGTCTTGCAGAAGGTAACCCCAGCAATCAAGGGGGAAGTCACCAGTTTCAGGCAACCCCTCCCACCTGGACTGAAACTGGCAGTGACACCAAGGCACCTTGCAACTGGAGACAACTATCGCTCCCTTGCGTATGCCTTTAGGTGTGGAGTATCCAGTATCTCAAAGATGGTTCAAGAAGTGTGCAAGGCAATTGTGCAAGCGTACAAAAATGAGGTGTTTAGCCTACCTGTGACCCCTGAAGCATGGAGAGCTGTAGCCAAACAGTTTGAGCAAAGATGGAACATCCCCCCCCCCCCCCCCCCCCCGACGCCATTGGGGCATTGGATGGCAAACACATTGCTATCAAGAAGCCACCACGCACTGGCAGCTTGTACTACAATTACAAGGGCTTCTTTTCGATACCACTCCTGGCCCTGGTGGATGCAGATTACAAGTTTATATGGATCGAGCTTGGTGGAAAAGGACACATGTCAGATGCTCAGATATTTGGCGACTCGAAGAAGAGTCACTAGGACTCCCCCCCACCCTGCCCTCTAACTGCAAGCCCCGATGACCATCAAGACATGCCCTTCTTCATCCTAGGTGATGACGCCTTCGCACTCAGGAACTACCTCATGAAACCATACGGCAGAAGAGCGATGTCAAGGGAGGAGAGGACTTTCAACTACAGACTATCAAGGGGGAGGAGAGTGGTGGAAAACGCCTTTGGGATCCTGGCCAATAGATTCAGGTGTTTTCTCAGGCCTCTAGAGCAGAAGCCAAATACTGTGAAGGATATAGTGGTGGTGGCAGTGGTTCTTCACAACCTACTGAGGCTGAGGCATCCATGCATTGCAGCACAAGAGGCGGACCATGAGAATGAAAACCACAATGTCATCCCAGGGACATAGAGGGACCAAGTGAACTGGCTAGATGTGGATCAACCTCCTGCACATAGTAACTCAGCTACAGCACAGGCAAAGCATCAGAGGGAACTCCTGAACGCCTTCTTCAACTCACCACAAGGTGCGATTGCATGGCATAACAGGATGGCCGGGCTGCATGACGCGGAAGGTGGAGAGGATGATATTTGACATTTTGAAACAAATCGAAGACCTATTCATACGACAATTCAAAACTTGCCTAAATTGTGGTTAAATCGTATGATAGAGTAGAAAACTTTGTGACATTTAAAGGAAAATTTGCTTGTTATGAGCAAATTCTCCTTTTGTTACAAAGTTTTTAAATTTCTTTTTTATTGATTTGTTGAAATGAGTATCTTTACCATTCAGTGTACATGTAATATGAAATAAATATAAGTAAGTTAACGACTTTCGTTTTATGTCATTTTTTATTTTTTATTTCTTTTATTTTGTGTTATCATAACATATTCTACAAGGACTCTCTACTGATCGTCCAGGGGGTCTTCCCGTTCCCGTTCCTGGTGCAGGTCTGTGTCATCATCCTTAGCAAGTGGATCAGGGGTGTTGAGCTGCGAGGAGAGGTTGAAACTGCCGGCATCTGGTGTACTGGTTCTCAGCAGGCTGACGAAGGAGGGTCCTGCCTGAGGCTTATTGGTTTGTGGGCAGGTCATCTGGGGCGTGGGGAACTGTTGCTGGACGTAGCTGCGGTCCTGACTACCCCCAGATACTGGGTGGAGGTCCTATAGGGCGAGGTTGCCAGTGGGAGGGTTGAGGCTGCCACGTGGCCTGCTGCTGGAACTCGATGGGGAACTGCTGGTCTTGGCTTGGTGGTGGCTGCGTATGGCTATGCTCAGCTGCCCGTTGAGCCATGTGTAACTCCTGCATGATGTTCGCCTCAGCATCCCTCCTAATCGCTCCAGGCAACTTGGACAGGATCTCATCCACATACTTTCCAAAGTTAGAGCTGCCACACACAGAAGCGCTTCTAGACATGAATTCAACAAGCAGTTCTTCTGAAAGAGAAAAAGTGAGGGATAATTTTTAGTGGGATTAAAATTATTATTATTATTATTTTAAGTCTCAATAAATATAATATTTTCTACCCTCCCGCTACACCAAATAGGGAGCCTTTTCTTTTTTAGAAATGTTATCATATCTTGTAATTATTGCATGGTTGCGGCCTATTTTCGTTGTTTTCGGCAGTTTGGTAAATTCGTGAGATCACGGATTCCTGTGTGCTATCTGCTGTGTATAGTGTTATTAGGAGAGATAATACTTACTCAGTTCTGCAGAGGTCATCCTATCCTCACTGCCCCGTCTGGAGCCGATCGACCGTGGCTGGGAGGCTGTCTGTGAGGTTGGTGATGCAGCTACTGGGAGTGTTGCTGTTGGAACCCTGCTTGTGGTAGAGGCAACTACTGAGTTTTGCTCGGTGGAAGGTGTGAGTTCAGTGCCACTGGCACTTGCTGCTGCTGCTTCTGTAAAGGAGGCCACATTTCTGGCATCCACCGTCTCAATGTGAGGGATCAAAAAAGAGAACTTATCCCATACCCACTTCTCTGTGCTGTTCATGTCAGTAATTGCATCTCCTCCTGCCCCACTCTTCTTGGCACGTTTCTTCAGCCGGCCCATCATGGTCCTCATGCTTGAGTACCATATTTTTAGCTGTTCTACAGTACTATTCATCTTGGCAGCCTGTGCAGCCCAGAGATTCTCTTTCTGGGTAACATCCTTGAACCCCGAAAGGCGTTTGCTGTACAGGACCTCATTTCGCATGAGGAACTCAATGATTTCCTCCTTTTGCTGTTCACAGAAAGCAGTGACTGTTTTCTTTCTCTTTGCTTTCTCGGAGGGGTAGCTCTCATCTGTCTCCTCTGGCTGGACTGGTTCTGGCTCCGGGTGTGGGACAGCCTTGCCCTTTTCCTTTCCCTTCTTGCCTCTGGTACCCTTGGGTGGCATGTCGCAAAGGCTAACAAATTCTTGCACTTGCAGGTTATTACTTAGATGTGCTCTCTTCAAGAGTAGATCGCGGAATGAGACGCATTAAATATTCTCCGGTATATAAATATGGGCACGAGAACTCGTAACAGATCGGGAGCGTTTGTGTAAAACGTAACTACTCGTATCTACTCGCATTTACTCGCATCTTCTCGTACCAACTCCTATCTGCTCGTGAGTTATTCGTGTCAGGTCTTGAGCAATGGGACCCCATATAGGGTAACAGATCGTGACAGATCGTGGGAGATCGTGGAAGATCGCAACACATCTCAACAGAGCGTGGTTTTTGTCTTGTCTAAGATCGATCCCGATCATCACGATTTGTAAGCACGATTAGATGCGATCCGTCGCGCTTTGTTACGATGCAATACGATCTGATACGATGATCCCGATTGACAATTGATCGTGTTGATCGTAGAACATTTTTGAACCGTTCAAAAAGTTTCTACGATAAGCGCGATTGCCACGACTGACCTCAAGATCTGATAAGATCTGATAGGATATCCACGATAAGTCCACGATTGAGACCACGATTTTAATCGTGCCGCGAATCGTGATAGTGGGAACGTAGCATAACAGAACGTGAACATAGCGCGTCCAGCCGGTTGATACGTTCTGTTGCGTTTGTTGACACGTTGTACTGCGCTATGTTCGTTATGGCCTCGTTGCTCGTAGCAATTATAGGGCCGCCATAGCATGTCCACGGCCACATACTGTACCAGTCACATATGTTAGGGTAGCCGCACAGTTGATTTTGAATTTGTGGAGACATAAAACCTGCAGCTGTCGTACGGCCTTTGAAGTGATGACGCACGATATGAATGATAATATACATATGAACAAAAACTGGTATATAAACCTGCTCCACACTCGGCGCAGACTGCCATGAGGGCCGTACGGATGGCGTTCGGCGAGCATACGGGAGCTGTTCGTAGGCCTTGCGTTGCCCGCAGGGTGTACCACATACCGTATGGCCACCTTAGGGCCGCCTTAAGGCTGCGTTAGACCGCCCGTGGAATTCCTGCGGCCGCCGCAAATGTTTGGGGGTACGCAAAAGTCAACTGTAATGCCTCAGTCTCATTTGCTCTACGGTTAGGATACGGTGGTCGTAGGCCCCCGAAATCGAGAGATACTTGCGGCGGCCGCAGAGGATCTGCGGTGGCCTCAGTGTCACTTTAGGACGTATCTCTATATTTTACAGGCAGTAGGGGTCTTTGTGGGATAATAACGCGGAGTTATAACTTTTTTTCATTTCTAGATTTGTCGTAGTAATTAGACACGCCGTAACCATGACGTAGAGCGATTCCACGATGACCATAAGTCTGGCGAACGGTCGCCTTGCGTTTGCCGTGCGACTGGCCTAGGGTGTAATGAATTACAATTTACTTTTGCGGACCCCACACAATTGCGGCGACCGTGCGTCATCACTTCAAAGGCCGTACGGCAGCCGCAGGTTTTTTTGTCTCCACAAATTCAAAATACGCCTATAATTGCTATTGGCCGTAGATATTTTAGATCCCATGGCCGCCGCGGCAAATGTGACTGAGGCATAATTCATAAGAAATGAAAATAATGTCATGTTGTTAACGTCTAAACAGTGCGGACAATGTAAAGAGTGGAAAAGAAAGTTTCCTTTTGAAAATGTAATGATCGACCTTTGGAAAATATGTCAATGTTTGCGTTTGTGTGGCTTGTCTAAATTGCTTCTCATACATGTAACTAGACAAAGTAACTGTTCTCGAATAACTTGCTTGTTTCATGCCTATTTATTATTTAAGGATCTAAATGAAGTATTTTATCATGTTACATATTTGGAAAAAATACATTAATGTATTTCAGTTATGTTGGGGTTTTACGATCGTTGAACGTTAATCAAATCGTGTTCACCCATTTCGTATGGAGATTCATGCCGTTTTCAACATTATTTCAATCCTATCACGACGCTTGCTGGTAACTTACCAGATATACTGGTAAGCTTATCCTAACACCATCGAATCCATCGTAATATTATCCCCACAACCCTGAGAACCAAAGTCGGGGGGTGCAACTAATACCATTGATAAAAGATTTGGATATGAACTGACCAGTGGTCAAACCCCGGTTGCCCGCTTTCGAGGCGGACACTCTAAACACTACACCACCGATGCGGTCATATTCAGACGAATACAGACGGCTGACTGTATACAACATTTGCACATATGATCATCATCTATCGATTTGGGGTTTTATTCAAAGCTTTATTGGCGTTCACCTAGTTGGGCTACACTTCTAGTAATGCGTTAGAAGATGCAGTTATGCCTATTTAACGTACGGACGGACAGTTAAGAATCTGGTGAGACTGTGCGAATACCGAGACTCAACTGAGTCCTCATTGTACGCAGACTCATTATGATCCCAATCGCAAGACGCGACTCATTTCTTATTTTATACTATTAAGAAGATCATATGCGAACAATGTAGATCATGATCATTTTGCATATTCGTGCAGTCTATTCATAGTTCACATTGATCGATTCTTGATAAGTATTTGTTGCCAAATGATTTTGAACAAATGTGCAAGAACTGATTAAAAACTATTTACTGTAAAACTGCAAAGCAGGATCACTTACTGGTTTAATACCGGGTATAATAATGGGGCTTCAAGACGGTACACCAACAGAAGTACGTCTGCAACAATGTATTTCCCATGTACTTTGGGCATTGAAATCGGCACTCGTGGCTGTCAGAGTCAACTTAGAATGATCAGAAATCTGATAAAAATAGACTCAATGATTGTTTACCTTTTACACTCTTTTAAAGATAGGTGTTTATCTACGTCTCGATTTTTGTTCCCTGAAATTTAAATCTATACAACCATCAGAATTCTTGGTAATGTGAACTATAATGTGTCGGTACTCGTGGTTATCAGGGCCTAGAACGCACAGAAATACGCTGTAAATAGACTCAATGATGTTTACTTCTTTCAACTCTTTTAAAGTTATGTGTTATTCTATGTTTCGAATTAAATAACAAGGATATACAATCCACCCACCCTCCACCAGTATACTTGGTAATGTGAACTATAATGTGTCGGTACTCGTCGTTATTAGGGCCTAGAACGCACAGAAATATGCTGTAAATAGACTCAATGTACAGTATACTTGGAAATGTGAGCAATATTGTGTAGGTACTCGTCGTTATCAGGGCCTAGAACGCACAGAAATATGCTGTAAATAGACTCAATGTACAGTATACTTGGGAATGTGAACTATATTGTGTAGGTACTCGTCGTTATCAGGGCCTAGAACGCCCAGAAATATGCTGTAAATAGACTCAATGTACAGTATACTTGGGAATGTGAGCTATATTATGTCGGTACTCGTGGTTATCAGGGCATGGAAAGCACAGAAATATGCTGTAAATAGACTCAATGTATAGTATTGATAATGTTTAGATCACTCTCTGTCCAACCGTATGTAACTGTAACAGCAATTACCATTTAATTTTTCGGCTTAATGAATCTAAAGAGTACACTTTATTTACAAAGTGGCATTGGTCAAAACACATGTTATACAGATAACGCCGGAAAAACACAGAAACGTGTGTCCCTGCTGCGCATTTTCAAACTAACTTTCTATATTTGTCTTTGATAACAGTCGATAAGACTAGTCAAATACTTGTGTACCATCTATCATGTTTGGGTGGGACTGTACTTTATGGTATGTTATCCCCCATCCTTGTGCATATTAACTCTTGTCACAGAGAAATGTCCCACGGTCATATAGTTCTCACATGGACAGTCACCGTACGGTATTACATCGAGATTACACGTCGAGGTCGAGTCTACGACAATATAGAGCCTATTTACATACAACACTCCTGCAACAGAAGACTCCGAAAACAATGGAAATGTTCTATTTATAAAAGTATAATTATGGAATGCAGCTGAAAACATTGAGGCAAAATGGGAAAAACCTTATTATGAGCCTCTTTCCACAATGTTTTAAAAGCCGTCAGCTTGCATGTGCAACGAATGAGCTTGCAACTGAGAAGGGTTAATTAGCTTGATAACTATTCAAATTGCATTCTTTCAAGTTCGCGAGGATATCAACAATCTGATAAAATGCACCACATTCTGTCTGCCGCGTTCTGTTGACAGAACTTGATAGATGAAGCGATAATCCGCCGATTTGTAAATAAGCGTAAAGTATCGATAGTTTGTTTAAGTCTGTAAAATCACTCACAAAATCAACAACTTACCCTAACAACTTAAACAAGGTTTATTAGCAGACGACCAAACATTAGACCTGCAATAGTATGGTACAGACGACACTCGACACCTCTGTAGAAGATTACTTTTAAAAACAGTCTGGAAGAAAGAGAAAATTGCTTGATTAGTAATTTCCTCTATCGCTAAAATGTGTTTTTATATAGATCTATTCAATCATTAATCTTTAATGTAGAGATATATTCCAGTGTGTATAGCCTTTATGTTCATTTTTGTTGAATTTGGTACAGGAAGAGACATTTAAGAACATGTTGTATATGTCTCTGGTACAGGGTTAACCCTTTCCCACATACAGCAAATATGCTGCAGACGGCTTTGAAAACATAGTGACAAAAACCTGAAAAATCTCAATCAAAGATAGCTTAATTGTTAAATAAAGTTGAAAACATTGTGGCCAAAGGAGAAATTGCTCATCATGAACCGTTTCACCTTTGGCCACCATGTTTTCAAAAGTCGTCTGCTCTTATTGCGTCAAAATGCGTCTGCAGGTGGGAAAGGGGTTAAAATAGATTCAGGCACGACGTATGCGGTCTAAGTTGAGTTTAAGAATCCCACCCGAGATGATACGGTTTCAAAGTGTGGTGTGAAGATAACCATGACTACTAAGAAATAAGTCTACTATGAACACTTTTCAAAAAAAATACCCAATTCTGCAGAGGTTGACGTCGAAAACATATAGGCAAAAATTATGGAGAATCTCCATGAATTAATCATTGACAATACAAGAGTTGAAACATTCTGGAAAAATTAGAAATACTTCTGTCTGAGATGTTTCTCATTTTTTCAAGATATTCTCAATATAAGTCTTCTTTCAGCTAGAAACTTCAACATAAGTATGTATGTGGTTAAGGGTTAAATGAAGCTTTTCTGTTGTTTTTTGTTAATCCTGGCTCCAATTCCACAAACCTTACTTGGTGCTAAGTAATACTTAAATACTTAAAAGCATTTTTCATCCGTTTTTTTTCTTTCCCTAATATTGGTTTAACTCTTTCAGCGCCAAAGGCAATATTGAGCTTTTTGCAAACAATGCAGATTTAGGTGAGTCAGCTCGTAACGAGCTGTCTCACCTGAAATCTGCATTGTTTGGCCGTGAGTTATAGAAATATTCCAAATATCCTATAACATGAAAATAGAGTCTACCTAGTTTGAACATGGAAGAGTCTACTTTAAACAATTCGGCGTTGAAAGGGTTAAACATAAATGGTGGAATGCATATAAGTAAAATACTAAGTAGCTACCTTTCTGACTAACAATACTAATTAGAAATGAAATATTTTGTCGTTTTTATTATAAATTCAAAGATAATGAAATACGCATATAAGTATATACGTATAGTACTACGTAAGGTTGTTGGAATTGGACCCTGGTTGAATAGCAGAGACTAATATACAAAACGTTAATGATTCAAATAAATCATAGAAAAGGTATATCGATAGATACATGTATATAAATGAATAGTTTCACAATTTTCAAACAGCTCACGTTCGCTCACATAACGCTTCTTTTCTTTGCTTTATTAAGGTTTAACGCCGTTTCAACATGATTTCAATTATATCACGGCTACAGTTCACTCATTCGTGATCCCTTGGTACAAGATTGTAAAACGTGTATTGCCCAAGGATACTCCACCATTACGGCCGCCGACTGGGGATCGGACCTGTAACGCCAGGTTCGAAGACCCCAACGTTAACCACTCGACCACAGCGGGTTCCTCTCAATCAAATATACAAGCACAGAGATCAACCTTTACAATATAGTTATAAATCAATCAAAACTGGATGAGTTGAAACTTGAAACAGGGTTACACATATTGGAAATTTGAAATAAAAGGCCGTTCGTTTAGATGGATGGGTCAAGAATTGATATATAAAGGTTTTATCCCTTTTCCTCATATAGACGCTTTCTGACGCCTCTGCAGCAGACGGCTTTTTGAAAACATAGTGACAAAAGAAGAAATTGCACAAAACGTGCAATTTCTCCTTTTGACACAATGTTTTCCACTTTTTGTCATAGGTTATCCATTCAATTATGGAGATTTTCTATTTTTTGACAAAATACTTTCAAAGTCGTCTGCTGCAGATTTGTCGTATGAGGGAAAGGGTTATCCAAGGTTTATAAATAATCGCACCTACATATACTATAGTGTTGCGTATAATCTGTTCGAAGTGATTAGTTAGCAATCAGTTGAATAAGATGCATACGCAATTGATGTATTTTCACCAACATTAACCCGATTCAGATAAGGGCATTGTAAGCAAATTTAGTATGTGTGGGCCGCGCCCGGTGAATTTGGGTCTTGTTGATTCTCCGGTTTAACATCATTTAACCATTTCCCACATACAGCAAATATACAATAGACGATTTGAAAACATCTAGGCAGAAACACTGAAAACAATGCATCCACAATGTCGTTAGTTCGCAATCATCTCTTTCTACTACACTTAAGCTTAAAGACAATTTAACATAGATGGTAAAGAGGCTTTTTGTTCATTAAGACAAAGGAACATAGAATAAAAGATATGACAATTATTATAAAGAGATAAGTTATTAGAAGCTGATTCACGACGAAAGGGTTGGGGTTCATTTCCCACGCATGTTTAAAATGACATTCTTATTTGAATTGGCGCAGCGTTCATCATTATCCACTTAAAGTCTGTCAAGTACAGGGGACAGTCGTTCGGACTTGTATTTCACTCGCCGTGGTAAGCTTGGACATTTTTGTTTTCATTTTTTGGGATTGTAACGGAATCATCTTCAATATTGATGAATCAAAATTGTGTTTCTACTCTGAAAAAAACGATTCTGTCACTGCATGTATATTTCTCGTTATTTCACATTGTTTCTAAATCATATATTAATCTATAATAGTTTTTGCTCGAAGAAAAAAACTTGTTTGTTTCATTGTTGGCTATGTGCATATGTAATATTTCTTTAGTGGCCTATTTCCATGTTTGGCTATGTACATGTTTGATTAATTTTATTGCAATGTTTTCTCAACGTAGTTTGATCTATTAAAGGGTTTGTTTCAAAGTTCTCATCACTTTCAATATTGAGGATTAAAGTGTGTATCGCATTATTTTATTTTTAGAAACATTACATGCATAAACATATCTCATTATCTTACAGTGTTTTCAAATAAAGTATGATATATGATATAATTTGTTTGAAATACAATATATTATTTTATTTTGATAACTAGTTTTTTCATTTTGCTTTTTCATCAGTTTGTTCATTCAAAGATTGATAACTCATATTCATGATTCGGTTGGGATATATTCCTGTCAACATTGATGATTAAAGTTTGTATCCATCAATTTCTATTTTAGACAGTGTACATTCTTGTATCAATAAATGGTTTTGAAGATAATTTGATTATGAATATGATTGCTATATAACTAACAAGTAAGAAATTTGTGTGAATTAGCGAAAACTCTCTGCTTGTAAGTTGGTCAAATTACGTCTACATTTGAGTACGGGTGTAACTGAGAATCATTAAGCATGTTTAATTAAGTGTATTAGGCGCATTTAAATAGGAAATTGATCCTTTATCAACATTGTTTTGAACAGTCATCTGGTGTAAATGCGTCAACTCTCTCTCTCTCTCTCTCTCTCTCTCTCTCTCTCTCTCTCTCTCTCTTCCTCTCTCTCTCTCTCTCTCTCTCTCTCTATCTCTCTCTCTCTTCTCCTCTCTCTCTCTATCTCTCTCTCTCTCTCTCTCTCTCTCTCTCTCTCTCTCTCTCTCTCTCTCTATCTCTCTCTCTCTCTCTCATCTCTCTCTCATCTCTCTCTCTCTCTCTCTCTCTCTCTCTCTCTCTCTCTCTCTCTCTCTCTCTATCTCTCTCTCTCTCTCTCTCATCTCTCTCTCTCCTCTCTCTCCTCTCTCACCCTCTCTCTCTCTATGTGTGTGTGTCTCTCTCTCTCTATGTGTCCCTCGCTCTCCCTATTTCTATATTGATCTATGTTTTACCTATACATTTTGTTAATTCTAAATATGTTTACTTACAATCCCGCACACGTTAAAATGTACAAATCTACAATCTTTATAATCCATTCATTACGTAAAAAGCCGGATGATATGTAACGGAAGTGATAAGGTATTGTTAATCGTTCAATCACACAAATAAATACGACTTAAACTTCCACCCTGTAGCACACAGAAATGATGATAAGAAAAAGGACAAGTATTAAATTTCAGTGCGATCCATTGCTTCTTTTCCTAAAATGTTCTCACTCTTCTTTCTGAAGTTATGTCCATGAATCATTTGCCAATAAGTTCTTCTTCTTTATTTAATTGTTTCAATGTGTGAAAGATATTTTTAAGAAAAGACCTATTTGCTTATGTGTTGACCTACTGGTCGACTTTAAGCAACGTTTTCGTATCCTGCCGTGCACGTCTTTTTAACAGCATTAGACCAGTGTAGATCAAGATCAGTAAGTAATACAACCTTGATCTATATCGCTCACTACTTATTTATTAACCCTTTCCCTCATATAGACGCTTTCTGACGCCTCTGCAGCAGACGACTTTTTGAAAACATAGTGACAAAAGAAGAAATTGCTCAAAACGAGCAATTTCTCCTTTTGACACGATGTTTTCCACGTTTAGTCAGTCCATTCAATTATAGAGATTTTCTATTTTTTGACAAAATATGTTCAAAGTCGTCTGCTGCAGAATTGTCGTATGAGGAAAGGGTTAATACGCGGGTCTGATTACAGTTTTTATAAGCATGTTATAACGTGTTAGAAATAAAGGATGCACGTCTCGTTAGGATAAAGGTAAAATTGATTGCCCTACGTAAAGGTGTGCACAATGGCACAATGGTGACCATACAATATAAGGATACATATAGATTTATGCGAGATTTTTTATCAATAACTATATGTTACTTTCACTTCATACATAATAGGACCTAAAAACCTTGAAGGAATCGACGAGTAATATATATATTTATATATTAAGATGGATATTTAATCAAGTAAGTCTGTTTCGGGTTTCTTAGTTTACATGAACAGTTACGTTTAAATCAGGTGTTTAAATCCGTTGTATAAATATAAATATATGGCTTACTGGATATAGAATTTTCAACTTATGACGAACGTGTGCTCGTTGGTTTATAAATACTTTCTCATCCAATACACAAAGTACACATAAACCGGTATTTCACATTTAGACGCCGTATTAAGACGCATTTGCAGCTTAACATGTTTGAAAGCAAAGGGAGGAACTATTCATGATGAACAATTTCCCTTGTAGACAAAATGTGTTTAAACTCTTTTGAAATAGTATGACTAAGTGTTTTTCAAAATAATGTATAACATGTTCGTGTGTTCGTGTGGAGAGAGAGAGAGAGAGAGAGAGGAGAGAGAGAGAGAGAGAGAGAGAGAGAGAGGAGAGAGAGAGAGAGAGAGAGAGAGAGAGAGAGAGAGAGAGAGAGAGAGATGAGAGAGAGAGAGAGAGAGAGAGAGAGAGAGAGAGAGAGAGAGAGAGAGAGAGAGAGAGAGGAGAGAGAGAGAGAGAGGAGAGAGAGAGAGAGAGACTTATGCATACTAGAGATAGGAGCTTTAAGTTTGGGAAATTAAAAGACATATGACAGAGATAGTGTGAGCAGATTAATTAAATCTCCCCATTTACAAGCGCTTTCTAACGAATCTGCACCAAACAATGTTTGAATAAATTGTGGCAAAAAATAAATGTCCTCATAGTGAGCAGTCCTCCTTTGTCACAATGTTGTCCTATTTCTGGCTAGATATATTTTCAAAGTCGTCTGCTGCAGTTTTAGAGTAAAACACTGATAAACGTTGTATACCTAGACCTTAGGGACTGCTTCCAGGCTCTTCATATCCCCTGCTGAGACAAGACACATTATAGCTTGTGCAGACACATTGACAGCTTAAACCCTATCGCGGATACAAGTGTCTTTAGACACGTCTACAGCGGAGGACTTTTGAATGCAAATCGGAAGATTAGATGAGAAACTGCTTAATTTCTCCTGATCTCATAGTTTCTATTAACTCTTTCAGCGCCAAAGTCAATTTCGAGGTTTTGCAACAATGCATATTCAGGTGAGTCAGCTCGTGACGAGCTGTCTCACCTGAAATCAGCATTGTTTGCCTTTTAGTTATGAAAATAGGCCAAAACTGTTATTACATGTAAAATGGAGACGCCAGATTTTGGACATGGAAGAGTCTACTTTTAAACAATTAACTCTAAGAAGTTTAAAGTGTCTTTTTTAACTCTTTCAGCGCCAAAGGCAATATTGAGCTTTTTGCAAACAATACTGATTCAGGTGAGTCAGCTCGTAACGAGCTGACTCACCTGAAATCAGCATTGTTTGCCTTTTATTAATCAAAATAGTCCAACAAATGTTTAAAATGCGAAATGGAGACGCCCGATTTTGAACATGGAAGAGTCTACTTTAACCCTTTCCCTCATATAGACGCTTTCTGACGGCTATTTGAAAACATAGCGACAACAGAAGAAATTGCACAAAATGTGCAATTTCTCCTTTTGACATCATGTTTTCCACTTTAAGTTATAGGTTATCCATTCAATTATAGAGATTTCTAGTTTTTGACAAAATACGTTCAAAGTCGTCTGCTGCAAAATTATCGTATGAGGGAAAGGGTTAAACAATTCGGCGCTGAAAGAGTTAACTCTAAGAATTTTAAAGTGTCTTTTTTAAGGATTTCTTATGTTTTCGTCGATCCTTTTATTTAACTTTGATGAGTCTGATTGATCTATACAAGATCTTGAGAGCAGAGGAACTTATAATTGATCAATATATTATTGAATATATGGCAGTCTTCTATGCGCATTCGAGTAGCATCTTTACCATTCCGCATATGCAGCCATTTTGGGAATTTGGTTTCAATAATGAAGAAATCATTGCTGGAAAAGTATGCATAATTGAGCGACGTTCTTGGATGACCAATTAAAGTCGATGTTCTAATTGTTAACGCCTTTTACAAGAATGTGTCTGTTATATTATGGCGGCCAGTTCACATTCATCATGTGTTTCCTGGCTTTCCCGCACCAGTGCTCAACACAACAGTATTTCTAAGCCCACTTGCTACTTCTCTACAAATATTGTTAGTACATTGATGAAGACAAATGACGCTTTTCGCGTTGACTTTTATTGACTCATAACCCGATGCGGACTGGTAAATAGGACTTAATATAGGACGAGGGTGTGTCACAACCAATATCCTTTTCCATATACAACAAATCTGCGCCACACGACTTTAAAAACATATTGGCAAACATATGTAAAATCTTTATATATAGAAGTATGATTATTGATAAGAGATGACAAAATTATGAAAAAAAAGGAGAAACTGCTCATTATAAGCAATAATTTATCCTTTTGTTACAGTACTTCCAATAAATGTCTGCTGAAGATGCGTACAAATGCGTATGCAAGTCGAACCGCCTCGGTTATATAGCGGTGGATCGTCCGCCTCGGGTCGGGGAGGTCGCGGGTTTGATCCACGGCCGTGTCATACCAAATACCTTAAACGTGGTAGTAAGGGCTGCCCTCCTTGCGCTCAGGGTTGCGGGCTTAGTATTACGACTGACTGACTGACTGGTGTGGGGATAAGTGCCCCAGTAGTACTGGTACCGTGGTATAACTGACTGACTGGTGTAAGGATAAATGGACCAGTAGTACTGGGAACTAACCAAGGACACACCGTGATATACATTACGACTGACTGACTGGTGTAAGGATAAATGGACCAGTAGTACTGGTAACTACCAAGGACACGACCGTGATATACATTACGACTGACTGACTGGTGTAAGGATAAATGGACCAGTAGTACTGGTAACTAACCAAGGACACACCGTGATCTACATTACGACCTGACTGACTGGTGTAAGGATAAATGGACAGTAGTACTGGTAACTAACCAAGGACAACACCGTGATATACATTACGACTGACTGACTGGTGTAAGGATAAATGGACCAGTAGTACTGGTAACTAACCAAGGACACACCGTGATATACATTACGACTGACTGCACTGGTGTAAGGATAAATGGACCAGTAGTACTGGTAACTAACCAAGGACACACCGTGATATACATTACGACTGACTGACTGGTGTAAGGATAAATGGACCAGTAGTACTGGTAACTAACCAAGGACACACCGTGATATACATTACGACTGACTGACTGGTGTAAGGATAAATGGACCAGTAGTACTGTAACTAACCAAGGACACACCGTGATATACATTACGACTGACTGACTGGTGTAAGGATAAATGGACCAGTAGTACTGGTAACTAACCAAGGACACACCGTGATATACATTACGACTGACTGACTGGTGTAAGGATAAATGGACCAGTAGTACTGGTAACTAACCAAGGACACACCGTGATATACATTACGACTGACTGACTGGTGTAAGGATAAATGGACCAGTAGTACTGGTAACTAACCAAGGACACACCGTGATTATACATTACGACTGACTGACTGGTGTAAGGATAAATGGACCAGTAGTACTGGTAACAAACCAAGGAACACACCGTGATATAACTGAACTATTGTTGAAAGCGGCGTAATACACCAATAATCATTTGTAAATGTTTGAGAATAAAAACTACGTAACATCGGAATGTTTTGGATATTGGTACAGAATATAAAACAATGTTGGAAAATTGGACATTGGGCGTTTTTTCCAAAAGTCGTCTGCTATAGCGTAGTTTTCATAGGAAAAGGGTTAACTTTTTTTAACCCACATGATACAAATCTGCTGAAGACAACTTAAAAATATATAGGGAAAACAATTGACAATGCATTAAGGTCGAACGAGTTGAAACGATTGTGACAAAATGAGAAATTGCTGATTATTAGCTGATTATTCTCCTTTCTTCCATAATGTTTAAGGAAAGTCAATTGCTGTAGATGCATATTAGTACAGGGTTAAAGAATATTTAAATCGCAGTTAGGCTAAATTTAGATAAGAAGTATTGGTTTGCTATATATACGTCACACACCTAGTTTATATACAAATCAAAGTTTAAGTAATCTATACATGCCAACACATGGCATAACTCTAGATAAGGGGTTTTATTGTAAACATCCTTATTTGACCTTCAAACTCTATGTTGTGGGTACTTAAAGGGATCGTCTAGATCATATGTAGTGGGCGTAACCATTGCTCCTGTATAGACGCATAGTGACGCCTTAGCAGCAGACGACATTTCGAAACATTGTAGCTAAAGAAGTAATCGCTCAACTTTTTCAGCTCTTTTCGGTGCAAATGATATCAAATGTGTAGTTTGCTTTCATTTATGGAAGAGTTCCATGTTTCAACCAATGTGTCTTAAAGTCGTCTTCTGCATATTGGGTGTGCATGTATTTAGGATCGGCTTCAAAGATTACTATTTAGTTTGTTCTGGGGTTTTACGTCGCTTTCAACAGCCTGAAGGTCGTATCGCGGCGGACAGAAAACATGCTGCTTGTCCCACACCTTACCTTTAATTCGAGATGAAACTGTATAAGGTGTGAAACCGAATCTCTCCCCACCTGCAGCAGCTCAAGAGTTGCGTTGACTCAAATCGTTCGGACCCGCTTAACCCTTTCCCTCATATAGACGCTTTCTGACGCCTCTGCAGCAGCAGACGGATTTTTGAAAACATAGTGACATAAGAATAAATTGCTCAAAACGAGCAATTTCTCCTTTTGCCACAATGTTTTCCACTTTTAGTAATAGATTATCTTAAAGACTTTTACTTAAAGAGATTTTTTATTTTCTGACAAAAAATGTTCAAAGTCGTCTGCTGCAGAATTGTCATATGGGGGAAAGGGTTAACCGACTCTTACTCAGACTGTGGCTGCCATTCTTATTTAGCGTGATGTCACACTTTACCAACTGTTTTCACCCACACAATCTTATCTTGAAACTTATCTTAAATTGGGCAAAGTGAGATAAGGGTTAAAGTCAGTTCCCGACCCTTTGCCTGATACAACCAACTTTTGTCGCTTTTGCGGCAGACGAGTTAAACCACAATGTTTCTTATTCTGTTTTAAATTCATACCTTAATTTTACAAAGTGTCTTTAACCCTTTCCATTATATAACAATTCTACAGCAGACGACTTTGAACATATTTTTTCAAAAAATAGAAAATCTCTATAATTGAACGGATAACCTATGACTAAAAGTGGAAAACATTGTGGCAACAGAAGAAATTGCTCGTTTTGAGCAATTTCTTCTTTTGTCTCTATGTTTTCAAATAGCCGTCTGCGTCAGAAAGCGTCTATATGAGGGAAAGGGTTAAATGTGTTTTATAATGAAACCCCATTTCTCTAACATTTGAGGCGGACTTGTAAACTAAACACTAGCTAACCAAGTCTATAACCGAGTCTATGTATCTCATGTATCGACACGCGAACTTCTTCAAGGGTAAAATTATGTTTACACGTAATAAAAATAAGTAATTGTGAAGTTGTTTTCATATTTATGTTAAACTCTTCACTTTACTTGTACTGATCTGGGACTACTAATACGTGTTAGTAGTCCCAGTACTGCTTTACACGTCCTATATATCTCCTGCACACTGACCTGTCACTGAAACTTGGGATATGTCAATTAACACAACAGTAGTGGCTGCCCTCCTAGACGCTATGGGTTGCGCGGTTAGAATTACAACTGACTGGCTAGTGTCAGGATAAATGGACCAGTAGTACTGGAAACTTACCCGGGAAACGCCGTGATATAACTGAACAATGGTTGTAAGCGGCGTTAAACACCAAACAATCAAACGAAAGAGAGAGGTATCAATACTGAATACTTTGTTTCAACATAGTGTATGATGTTAAGGTTTATACGACATTTCGAAATATGAAATCCCGATAGCCACTGTCCATTCAATACAAGTGACCCTTGTGCCAGAATAATAAGGGATCGAACTCAATGGTTCGTGTGAATAAACATGTCTGGGCTATCTCTTTGTTAATCGTTTGATCGTTTGTCAAACATGAATAGGGCAGTAATGGATGCTACTATAACGACTCATTTTATCGAGTTAAACGTTCAGACAATGTGTTGAATGTATAATAATACCTAAACAACAGCACCTTACTGACTAATAAGGTTACTATTTATGTCAACTTCGTCA
The DNA here is from genome assembly GCA_031761405.1 of Serripes groenlandicus. Taxonomy (NCBI): domain Eukaryota; kingdom Metazoa; phylum Mollusca; class Bivalvia; order Cardiida; family Cardiidae; genus Serripes; species Serripes groenlandicus. Next base: position 41,969,281 of record JASEVX010000007.1, read on the forward strand.
TGTATTTATAAACATTCCACCATTCATTTTAAACAACATATCATGGAAACAAAAATTATGAAATATTCTTTAAGTATTTTTTTAAATTAAGTCTTATTCTTATTATAAGATTTGTGAAATTGGACATTGGGAAGGTATTTTTAAAAGTCGTATGGTTTGGAAATATAACAGGGTAAAAATATAAAATTTTGAAAATTACAAGTAAAATATTGATACAGCGTTTGAGAGATAAACATGGTAACAAGGACAGGAACGTTGGACAGAATGATGGGATATAAACTATATCAGCTTAGGTATTCCGTAAGAAGATCGATTTTTGAACGTGTGTTGCTGAATAGCATTTTTTACTGCCCGGTGACGGTTATTGGTCTGAATTTAGCCCTCTCCATCATACAGACGCTTTCTGACGCCTCAACAGCAGACGACTTTCGAAAACAAATGTGGACAAATAAAAAAAAAATGTTCATAACGTGCAATTTATATTATTGGCACAACGTTTTCAACGCTATGTAATTTGTATTCGTTCATTTATAAAGATTTTCCTTATTGTTTTGCCAAGTTCCAAAGTCATCTGCTGTAAATTTGTCGTATATAGGAGAGGGCAAAGATTCAGTTGTACATGTCATAATTTGTTATAAAGTGTGACCAACTTTAATTGTTATATCTGTAGCACACGTTCAATAGGTCAAATATTTACATACAAATGAGCCTTTCACAAGAAAGCCAACATTATTGGTCTCTGCGTAATGTATCGACCCAGATCAGACTGCATAGTCCGCGCATGCTAATCTTGGCCGATACATTCCGTCTCGGGGAAATAAAATGTTATACATGGTATATAACATAAAATGAACATTATGTTGCAGTATCGATAGAGGTTTTAGTATTGTCTTCTCTTGGCAAGGACAATGTGACATAATATTCCCCTATGTATTAGCAAAATGGTCAGTATCGGATCAATATCGTCGCTTAATAATAAATACGTGGTATCAAAGTGCGAGGCCGTAAGCCGATACAATGTCTCATATATAAGTCCGTATACGCGTCATATAGTTATTTATTAAACTTTGTCAATATCCTAGAAGCGTAGCCCCGTTTGTTTCACGCAAATGAACGTTTATATGATCTCCTAACGGAGGATTAAGAATTGCAAGAAGCTGCTTATTTGTAATAGATTTTCGTATTTTATAGGTTTTCCGATTAAACAGTCATAAACAATTTAAATTGATTTTTTTTTCTTTTTAGACATTGATGTATGGTAAGAAACTTGTCCCGAACATATATCGTGTCTCCAATCAGAAATCTTAAAGGTTAATCAATGATGTTTATCATGTGATTTTAATTCAATTTTATTATCAAGTATTTACCTCTCCTGGCATATATACAAGCATATATATACACACATACAAGCATAACATGATAATATACAAGAAATAACATGAAAAATGATTCGGGCCAAACGAAATTCCATGTCTTTTACTTATGGTTTGTTTATTTCAATAGTCTTGTTGTGGTCATATTTATCATTTAGATGCGTGTTAGGGTGTACGGCAAACCATGGACAATACTGATCAGACTGTGTAGCGGTGCAAGCTGATCTGGGATGTGTTTACGCCGCTTTCAACACGTTTCATTTAAATCACGGCGTTGCCTTGGTTAGTTACCAGTACTACTGGTACATTTATTCTGACATCAGCCAATCAGTCGTAATGCTAACCAAGCAACCCGGAGCGCGAAGGAGGGTAGCCATTTCTACACTGTTTAAAGTATTTGGTATGACCCTGCATAATTATTATTATTATTAGTAGTAGTAGTAGTAATAGTAGTATCGTCATTATATGATTATCATTATAATAATTATTATAATTACTAGTATTATCATACTTACTAGTATTATCATACTTACTAGTATTATCATACTTACTAGTACTATCATACTTACTAGTTTTATCATACTTACTATAATATGATTACCACTATTGTCAGTATAAATAATATCGTTATTATAACTATTAGTATTATCATTATTATTATTAGTAGTAGTAGTAGTAGTAGTAGTAGTAGTACAATAATAACCTTATTAATATCGTTATTATCATCATTAGTAGTGTTATCAATATTATTTATACCCTTGTTATACATACAAAATTGCTGAAAATAAAACACATGATCCATGTGCTATACTATAAATTAGAAATAAAGTTATATTATCTATCGTATACCTTCGCTTAAATAACCAGTACAGATCATTATTAATTTGATTTAATATTACAACCTTGCGGAACATTAGTGTCCAATTTCTGTTTCCACGATTCCTCCACCAACAGTCTGTATTGCTTACCTTCACGGTAAGCAATTTCTATTTAATGCCACACTGTTTTGAACTCTGTTTAATATTAAATAATCAATTATACAAACGTTCCCTGTTTATGTCTACATGTATTAATTCAAGGTCGTCCGCCTGCTGCAGATTGTGTGTAAGTGGAAAAGTGTTTATACCAACAATATGCCAATATAAACGACGATCACATAGAGTCGTCAAAGATCGGTTCCGAGATTGATATATCATTTATTTATTATCGTGACACATGGTTATAGGATAAACTAAAACACACATGTAATACGTCATACGTATACATCATACCAACGTATACATCTTTACAAAGTTAAAGTGTTGAAGTGTATACATGAGTTCAAATTGCCAAACCGATGTTGAAATATACAATATGTTTACTTGTAACAAACATTCCGTCAAATCGTCATCGTCTGTCACAAATTTGGGAACTTGATAACCCTTTATCCGAAACAGACGACTTCTGGTAACTTATGTTGAAGACGACTATTTGAAAACATTGTTGAAAATGTGTTTGCGCAATATCTTCATTGTCTACAATAGTTTACTTCTGTAACAAAATTAAACTACATATATATACATTACAAAATGTTACTTTTGTTGCTTCGGATGTCCTATAAAAATGCCATGACAGGTTACAATGTAACGTTTAAACCTTTCATTTTATTTATCTTATTTCCACAATACTTTCATCAACCGTGTGCTACAGAGGCGTCTGAAGTCGTTTGAATCAGATCAGGAAAAACGACATATTAGTGTAGCAGTTTATTAATCAAACTCAAGAGGTACTATATCATGTGACAAGATGGTGTTCCGTCGGTTTGGAAATAACCAATCATATTGCGGTACTTGTCGTCTTGGTTACGTTGTTCTCAGTTGACACGGGTTGCTTGGTCCTACTTAGGGGCGTCTTCAACTTGACATTATGGTTATTGTACGGTGTTAGTGGCGATAACAGTTTCGAGGACCAATTACAGTTAAATTATTTTAATCCACGGTATTTGTTCGGACACTTTTACTATCTAGGTGAGTGGGGTTAAATGAGATAGTGCATTCGAAGAGTTTACGGGATTAAATGTCATGGATGGTATATTACTCTAGTCATAAATCATCATCGGCATGTTCTGGTGAATTCGGGCGTCTTTTATGGAAGCGCCCAACGTTCATATTTGTATTGTTTTATATCTTTACTCGTTTAACTGATAAGACTTATTGCTTTTGGGCGCAGTAGAAGCAGACGACTTTATTTTAACCATGGTAGGACATTGAGTAATTACGCATGATGCAACTTCTCATCTTCCTTTTGTTTTTGTAAACAAAATTTCCAAATTATGCCATCATTTCTTTCAGCTGTAAATATTTTCCACAAAAGTTATTTAAAAAGCAGGTGACTACAAAAATGTGCTACAAGGGAAAGTTAGTGCATTTAGTAATGTAGAAAGTTCAATGAATAATTAAACAAGCTTTGTCGCTATTTCAACTACGTATATTTTTCCTATTTCTAGTATGTAAATTGAGTGATAAAATGCGGGTATAAATATATGCATTTCTCCATTCTTCGTCTAATGCACAACATAATAACTACACGTTAAAAAGAAAGTGAACACACTGAAAAAAACAATTTAAAACAACAAAACTATACACTTAAGCAGTCATTAATTTAAAAAACCTCCAATTTGACATTGAAGATATTTAACTTGAAGTACAATGCACATGTACACGTACATGATCGAAGTTGCGTTGATGATACTGTTTTAAAATGTTTCAATTAAGTTATAAATATAGACTGTTTCACAATGTTTCCATAAGTAATAAATATAGTCATCAGACGCGTAAAATAAGTTGGTGTCTTATGATATGTGCTTACAGTGAAGACTCGTGCGACCCATTGCATACGCACAGCCTCACCAGTCTTCAACGTCTACAAATGTGTCATACATAGATATATTTATATGTGTGTGTGAAAGTGCATCTTCTGATATAAAACCTGGAAATGTAGCCCTACTAGTTTTAGGATTTTGATCTACATTGGTCGAACATTTGAACACATCAATGTCAGATTTCCTTGATTTCCATTAAAATATATTTTTATTACGAGATATTCAACATACCAGTTACAATTATTTGAGTAAACACGGCGTGCATCAAAATGTATTGTTGTTTCTTCAGCAGATAATGAGCAGACATTGAATACAGACCAGAACAAGACGGAAACAGAACAAACAGAAAACATGTCGGAAGCCGAGAAACAACCTGAAGTAACGAACGAAGAAGAAATGAAAACTCCCGAACAGTCCGGGGAACCAGCTCAACCAGAAACGGAGGATCAGAAACCAGATGACGTAAAGCCAACAGAAGCAAACGAATCTAATCAGGAAGACAAAACGGAAACATCGGATGCCAAAGAAGAAGCGGAAGTCGGTGCTGATAAAACAGAAGCAGAGGGCGAGAGTGATAAACCTGTAGAACCTGAACAGCCAAAACCTGACGAAACTGTAGAGGAAAAGAAAGTGGAAGAAAAACAACCAGAAGAAAAGGTCGTCATTGCTACAGGTAATGCTTAACTGACAATGTTAACCGGATTCTGAAATGCAGGAGCCGTGTTTGACGTTGTGGTCTCTTATTGCATCGAGGTAAAGTGAAGACTCAGGTGAGTCTATGCATACGCACAGTCTCACCAGAGTCTTCACTGTCTGTGGGAGAGTTGTCTAGGCACGGATATACATTCCGACAAAGTATGGATTATACAACCCATGGCTGTTACTGCATGTACAATATTATTGTTATGACTTCGTTACGGAGGAGCAATTAGACCCCAAATCACCAGACGCATGTTATGTTTATATATGAGCCGTTCCGAGAGAAAACCAACATTGTGGACTCTGCGTAAAGTATCGACCCGGATCAGACTAAGCATGTCGTGCAGGCTAATCCGGGAAGACAATTTTCGCTTTCTTTGGATTTTCTGTTTCTGGAATCATTACTCTATACCTGTATACCCCTGAGACGGAATATGTCGGCCCGGATAAGCCTGCGCGAACTGCGCAGGCTGATCTGGTCGATTCATTACGCAGAGTCCAAAATGTTGGTTCTCTCGTGGAACGGCTCATATATATACAGTCAAACTTGAGTGAGCGGTCACCTCTGTTAAGCAGCAATCTTGTATTAAGCAGCGAAACTTTAAAGATAAACCAAAACAAGTATTATTATGGAATAGAGAATTTGAAAACATTGTGACATACGTAGCAATCACTCATCATGAGCAAGTTCTCAATTTGTCACTATGTATTCGCAAGTGCGTCATAAAGCGTATGTATGTTGGAAATGGTTAACCATGTGTCGTTTTACTACCCTGGTGTATTTGCATCAGAAAGACCGCCCGATGGTATAGTGGTAGAGCGTCCGCCTCGGTGCGGAAGGTCGCGGATTCGATCCCCGGTTGGGTCATACCAAATACTTTCTAAAAATGGTAGTAATGGCTTCCCTGCTTGGTGCTCAGGGTTGCTGGGTTAGCATTATGTTACAAGCCCTGCCCTAACGTGTAAACTCTTTCCAACAAATCTGCAGCAGACGACTTTGAAAACATACTCGAAAATAAAATGAAAACTCCCTTTAAATGAAAGTACAAAAGTTAAATAGAGTTGAAAACATGGTGACAAAAGGAGAAATTGCTCGTTTGAGCAATTTCTTCTTTTGTCGCCATGATTTCAAAGCTCGTCTGCTGCAGAGGCGTCAGAAAGCGTCTATATGAGGGCAAGGGTTAAATAATCAGACCAATAGTGTCCGTGTACATTGAACTCTCGCATGGTGAATACGTAACATGATCAGTTTACATAGAAATACATGTATATATAACAATAGCGCTGTGGAGCGAACGCCTACGCTCGTCAGTTTTTTCATGAATGTCTAATTTCAAAAAAGGAGTATAACTGAATAATGATTAAATCCAGAGTTATGTGACTTGGTATATACATGCGTATTGTTTCTAGGAACATGACTGTGTACCACGTTTCATTTGAATATGTGAAACTGGTTTTTTTTAGTTTTGAGGTAGGTTAACGTTTTGTGAAGACGAATATCACACTATCACAATAGCTCGATTTCTTTTTCTTCGACAAACAGACGAGCTAATGAAATGGCATTGTTATCTATTCATCACGCGACAGTGCGATTTATATGGACACTATGTAAGCGGAATTCGAATTATGTACGGATCTTCTATTGATTTTAGAAAAACAATGAACAATACTATTCTGTGTTAATTATTAACTCGCATACATACACTTTATATGAGTTACACGGATTTACTACCTTGCTTAAACTATTGGATTAAATAAAGTGGTGTGTGTGTGATTAGGACTGTAATTAAAATGCTTAATAAAAGATCATGGAAAATTCAATGAAGAATGGTGACCATTTAGGTAAAACACTATTTATGTACTTTTTCAAGTTTGAGCAGCACATATCGTAGCTCCATGTCAGAAGACAATTGGGCCGCGTCTAGAAATGTGTATCTCCGTACAGTGAATCATAACCTTTTCCCACATACACACAATCTGCAGCAAATGACTATGAAAGTATCATGGGAAAAGCATGAAAAAGCTCTATAAATGGAGGTATAATTACTTAAAAGATATGAAAACATTGTGGTAAAAGGAGAAATTGCTCGTTTTGAGCATTTTTTTCTTTTGTCACAATGTTTTCAAAATGCCTTCTTCTGCATAGGCGTCAGAAAGTGTCTTTATGATGGGTAAAGGTGAGCCCTTATATGCGCACAGTCTCACCGTAGTCTTCACCGTCAGCCTAAAAGTTAAACATACCGAACTGCATATATGTCGTCGGGATGTTTTCCTTATGGGCCGGCCTGGGCCTGCGTTGTTGGTTCGTGGAAAGACGACGTGAGTTTTATCATCACTTATCAATCATTTAATGATGAAGATGGGGGATGATGATGATGATGATGATGATAAGTAAAAGTAATCTGAAAGGTACATACATACAACTAATGTTTTGCATTTAACATGGCGGCTGCACTTCCTGCATTAATCAACATTAACACCTCCTTGGTGCTCAAGGTTACGGGGTTAGCATTAAGACTGACTGGCTGGTGTCAGGATAAATCGACCAGGAGTACTGGTAACTTACCTAGGACACGCCGTGATATAACTGACTGGCTGGTGTCAGGATAAATCGACCAGGAGTACTGGTAACTTACCTAGGACACGCCGTGATATAACTGACTGGCTGGTGTCAGGATAAATCGACCAGGAGTACTGGTAACTTACCTAGGACACGCCGTGATATAACTGACTGGCTGGTGTCAGGATAAATCGACCAGGAGTACTGGTAACTTACCTAGGACACGCCGTGATATAACTGACTGGCTGGTGTCAGGATAAATCGACCAGGAGTACTGGTAACTTACCTAGGACACGCCGTGATATAACTGACCGGCTGGTGTCAGGATAAATCGACCAGGAGTACTGGTAACTTACCTAGGACACGCCGTGATATAACTGACCGGCTGGTGTCAGGATAAATCGACCAGGAGTACTGGTAACTTACCTAGGACACGCCGTGATATAACTGACTGGCTGGTGTCAGGATAAATCGACCAGGAGTACTGGTAACTTACCTAGGACACGCCGTGATATAACTGACTGGCTGGTGTCAGGATAAATCGACCAGGAGTACTGGTAACTTACCTAGGACACGCCGTGATATAACTGACTGGCTGGTGTCAGGATAAATCGACCAGGAGTACTGGTAACTTACCTAGGACACGCCGTGATATAACTGACTGGCTGGTGTCAGGATAAATCGACCAGGAGTACTGGTAACTTACCTAGGACACGCCGTGATATAACTGACTGGCTGGTGTCAGGATAAATCGACCAGGAGTACTGGTAACTTACCTAGGACACGCCGTGATATAACTGACTGGCTGGTGTCAGGATAAATCGACCAGGAGTACTGGTAACTTACCTAGGACACGCCGTGATATAACTGACTGGCTGGTGTCAGGATAAATCGACCAGGAGTACTGGTAACTTACCTAGGACACGCCGTGATATAACTGACTGGCTGGTGTCAGGATAAATCGACCAGGAGTACTGGTAACTTACCTAGGACACGCCGTGATATAACTGACTGGCTGGTGTCAGGATAAATCGACCAGGAGTACTGGTAACTTACCTAGGACACGCCGTGATATAACTGACTGGCTGGTGTCAGGATAAATCGACCAGGAGTACTGGTAACTTACCTAGGACACGCCGTGATATAACTGACTGGCTGGTGTCAGGATAAATCGACCAGGAGTACTGGTAACTTACCTAGGACACGCCGTGATATAACTGACTGGCTGGTGTCAGGATAAATCGACCAGGAGTACTGGTAACTTACCTAGGACACGCCGTGATATAACTGACTGGCTGGTGTCAGGATAAATCGACCAGGAGTACTGGTAACTTACCTAGGACACGCCGTGATATAACTGACTGGCTGGTGTCAGGATAAATCGACCAGGAGTACTGGTAACTTACCTAGGACACGCCGTGATATAACTGACTGGCTGGTGTCAGGATAAATCGACCAGGAGTACTGGTAACTTACCTAGGACACGCCGTGATATAACTGACTGGCTGGTGTCAGGATAAGTGGACCAGTAGTACTGGTAACTTACCTAGGACACGCCGTGATATAACTGACTGGCTGGTGTCAGGATAAATCGACCAGGAGTACTGGTAACTTACCTAGGACACGCCGTGATATAACTGACTGGCTGGTGTCAGGATAAATCGACCAGGAGTACTGGTAACTTACCTAGGACACGCCGTGATATAACTGACTGGCTGGTGTCAGGATAAATCGACCAGGAGTACTGGTAACTTACCTAGGACACGCCGTGATATAACTGACTGGCTGGTGTCAGGATAAATCGACCAGGAGTACTGGTAACTTACCTAGGACACGCCGTGATATAACTGACTGGCTGGTGTCAGGATAAATCGACCAGGAGTACTGGTAACTTACCTAGGACACGCCGTGATATAACTGACTGGCTGGTGTCAGGATAAATCGACCAGGAGTACTGGTAACTTACCTAGGACACGCCGTGATATAACTGACTGGCTGGTGTCAGGATAAATCGACCAGGAGTACTGGTAACTTACCTAGGACACGCCGTGATATAACTGACTGGCTGGTGTCAGGATAAATCGACCAGGAGTACTGGTAACTTACCTAGGACACGCCGTGATATAACTGACTGGCTGGTGTCAGGATAAATCGACCAGGAGTACTGGTAACTTACCTAGGACACGCCGTGATATAACTGACTGGCTGGTGTCAGGATAAATCGACCAGGAGTACTGGTAACTTACCTAGGACACGCCGTGATATAACTGACTGGCTGGTGTCAGGATAAATCGACCAGGAGTACTGGTAACTTACCTAGGACACGCCGTGATATAACTGACTGGCTGGTGTCAGGATAAATCGACCAGGAGTACTGGTAACTTACCTAGGACACGCCGTGATATAACTGACTGGCTGGTGTCAGGATAAATCGACCAGGAGTACTGGTAACTTACCTAGGACACGCCGTGATATAACTGACTGGCTGGTGTCAGGATAAATCGACCAGGAGTACTGGTAACTTACCTAGGACACGCCGTGATATAACTGACTGGCTGGTGTCAGGATAAATCGACCAGGAGTACTGGTAACTTACCTAGGACACGCCGTGATATAACTGACTGGCTGGTGTCAGGATAAATCGACCAGGAGTACTGGTAACTTACCTAGGACACGCCGTGATATAACTGACTGGCTGGTGTCAGGATAAATCGACCAGGAGTACTGGTAACTTACCTAGGACACGCCGTGATATAGCTGAAATAGTGTGGAATGCGACGTAAAACACCATACAATCAATTAATCAGTGTTAACAAGGAAAACGTGCAAATTAACCAGTCCATGGTCTAAACAACCAAATAACGTACAGTAAATACAAGTATACAAATCGTATGATTAGTATATAGAACAATAACAAATAGTAAAAAGGTTTATCTGAGAATGTAAAATACAGTGTATATAGTCAGAGATATTAATAATCTGGATATGTTGACATATATCGAGTGCAAGGACGTGTGTAGATAGAGGAGTATTAAGAGATGTTAATTGTTAGTTCAATTGACTAGTTAATTAGAAAAATCTCCCTTTACCTATAGAGTTCAAATAAGCTAATTACGTTACAACTACGGTGGTCAAAACAGACCAAATGGGGAAAATATAAAAATCTCTATACTTTGACAATCTTTATTTAAACCTTTCGCATACAATGCAAACAATGCAGATTCATTAGAGACAGCTCGTACATGTAACAAGCTGTCTCTCCCGAAATCTGCATTGTTTGCCACTAAGACATTAAAATTTTACCAAATTTCCCGTTGGAGGAAAAATGGAGTGATCAAATTTTAACACATGGAAGAGTCGACTTTGTAACATTTGACAGTGAAAGAGTAAACAAGAATGAATTTCCACCCATTGACACATATTCTGACAAAAAAGCTGAACGAATAGCCCAGTTTATGATTTTAAAGAAAAATGTGATTAAAATTCCCAAATAGCTCGACGCTGTTCACTTATAAACCAGTCGTGGTCTCGCGAAACAAACCGTTATGATGCTTGTTACATATAATGGTATATGTGCCCATACATGCTTTACGATCCAAAATGTACTCTACATATGTCAGAGACTTCTTGAATGGCTCTGTAACTAATAAGAGAGCAACGTAGATCCAGATAGAACGGCATTTAAACGAAGTTGAGCTAAATCTACATGTATCGAAAAACCGGTTACAAAATTATACGGTTAACCGGTTACACAATTATACGGTTAACAGGTTACACAATTATACGGTTACCGGTTACACAATTATACAGTTAACCGGTTACAAAATTATACGGTTACCGGTTACACAATTATACAGTTAACCGGTTACAAAATTGTACGATTAACCGGTTAGTATTATCGATAACCGTTGACATCCCTTTCAACTCTTTTCAATAATTATAGTTATATATATATATGAAACTATAAGTATTAAAAAGAGATGAAAGAATTGCGGCAAAAGGACAAAACGCTCATTACGAGCAATTCCTCCTTTTGCCATTATGATCCCATAGGTCGCTGGCTGCAGATGCGTAAACAGGTGGGAGGGGTTTAATCTACATGTGTAACACATTGACGAAAATAAATCCTAGATCACCGATCATATCAACACTAAAATTAAAACAACTTAACTGGCTTCTTCTTTTTCGCAGGGCCGGCCATAGCTAAAGAGGAGTATGAAAAGAAGATAAAAGAAAACGATGAACTTCAGGCTAAATTGGAGTCTGCTCTCAGTAATCAAGGTTCAGAAAAGGAAGCATATACGGTAAGAATTTGGGGGTAATAAACAACCCCATGACATCGAGTTATTGTAAAACTAAACTAAAAATTCATTATGGGTGCCCCTCTGCGAAAACCAAACAGAAGGCATTTACGATCAGTGTCCGATCCAGATCAACATGCGTATCCGTATTCGAGAACGGTAATGATAAAGCATGACCATAATTTAACTACATATGAGCCGTTCCAAAAGAAAAACAACATTATGGACTCATAACGCGTAATTCATCGACCCGGATCAGCCTGCGCAATATATCTGCGCAATATATCAATATATCTGCGTAATGTATCGACCAGATCAGCCTGCGCTGTCCGCGCAGACTGATCCGGCCGACACATTCCGTCTTAGGGGGATAGATGTATACAGTAGTTATTCCTGAAACAGAAAATCCACAGGATACGTACAGTGTCGGTCCAGGTAGGCCCATGTGGCATGCTTAAGCTGATCCGGGACGATACTTTACGCAGAGTCCACAATGTTGGTTTTCTCGTGGGACGGCTCATTATTATATAATTGTGATCGTACGTGCCATTAATTTCGAAATCTCCGCATATCGTTTTGTATGTGTCATGGCCATTAAAACATCTGTAAAACGAGCACTTATCGTAAATGCCATGTGGTTAAATTTCCAAGAGCGCGGTAAATATAGACGGTTTTACTGGCTGAGATTCATTGAGGAGGAGAAGAATAAATGACGGACGCATTATTTCGACACGAAATAGGATGTTGAAATTTGGGGGTAGGAAAGTCAATACACAGATGTATAGGTGAACTAGCCGCCCTGGTATAACTAAAATACGATTTAAAATGGCGTTAACCTTTCCTACATGCAGACACCTTTGCAGCAGACGAATTTTGAAATATTGTGACAATGACAAATTTGTCATGGTGAGCAATTCAACACTGTCTTTGCCACGATGTTTTAAACTATATAATTATACACGTAAAAGTTCTAACGTATTTACGATATTTAAATATAGATGTCTTTAAAGTCTTAAACTTTACTCTTGTTACAAGTGGAAGATAGAAAATATCCAAAATATAAATAACTGATATATTTATTCACAGAAACTCACGGACGAGAATGCCAAGTTACAGAAGCATTACAACGATATGAAAGAAACGCACGACGAGATGGAGGGCGGCCACTTGTTGATGAAAGCCGAGATAGACACTTTAACGAAGGTCAACACGGAACAGCGAGATCAAATATCCAGATTAGAGACAGAGGTCCGAATACTGAAAGAATCCCAGGGAGGCGACGAAGTGGTTAGCGATCTACAGGATAAGTTGATAAGACTCTCTAACGCGGAGGAAGAGAAGGATAAGACAATACACAGACTGGAAGGTGAACTGGACGCTACTAAAGAACAACTTAAAGACGCGGAAAATAACGCCCAGAGGGGAGACGGAAAGGCGAAGAACTCGAAAACATGCGCGATTATGTGAACGATTGTACTTTTACATTTCGAATTCCTAGTATATAGGATACCTGCTTAAATCTGTATCATACAAGTGCAACTCCGTATACTTAATTAACAGGAAACTTTACCACGTGCTTTTTTAGTGGAGTATTGAGAAATAATAGTGTATAATATCACAATAAACTCACTGGTTAAATCGGTGAGTTTTATCAAGTGATACTTTTCACTGTTTACCCTTGCCTTTTAGCCACTCATGAACATGTAGCTTTTGGTTCTCATTAAGTTACAAATGTAACTCGGTCTTACTCCGACAAACATATATTCTCTATTTAACCCTTTCCGACCTGTAGACTTGTTTTGACGCATCTGCAGCAGACTTTTTAAATCATTGTGACAAAAGGAGAAAATGCTCATAACGATAAATTTCACCTATTGCCACACTAATTTCAACTCTATTCAATATTTAAACTTCAATTTATAGAGATTTTCTGTGTTTCTGCCTAAGATGTTTTCAAAGTCATCTGCTGCAGATTTATTGTATGTGAAAAAGGTTAAATGTCGACTTTACAGCAGGCTCCGTCCATGTGTCGAAGTATTGTGCTATATCCGTCCATTGCATTTATTTCATGTATATCTCTGTACATTGATAATTTATTTTATTATTTATTTATTATCTCTCTTTTATTTAAGTGAACTTGGAACAATAGTTCCTCGTTAGTTCTCTCCATCAATGAACTGATCCTAACATTTGTGAGGCAAATATGTATATAAACATGTCGTACATGACCACTTCCATCGAAATTGTGATGTAATTTATGAATACATACAAGATGGAATGAACAACACTCGTTTTATCTAAATTCTAATCGATCAATGGGAAAATGTACAAGTTGACTGATGCGAACATAGTAGATCCAGATCAGCCTGTTCATCTACGCAGTCTGATCTGGAGCTACACTATTCAGATACAACTTACACAAGCGTGTACGAAGTTTCTGTCAACTTATGTAGATTCTTGTACTTGAGTAGATGTAGATTCTTGTAGATGTACATGCCTATCTGAACCTACTCTGTTCAGATATGCCGCTGTGCACCTTTTCCAATGGAAGCGCTCATTTGATGAGATGTAGATCTACGTCATCATGCTATGGGTCAGGGTTGTATACATAGTTACCTAACAGTGTTAGGTGGTTACACAACAGTTGTTTAAAAACTAGAACATTATTTATAACAAATTTGTTTTGATTACTGTTAAAACTGACAACAACAATACGACTACGTTGTTAGGTAAATCTGCACAATGTTCACCATACGTAACTGTTGTAAACCCTTTCCCACATACAACACATATGCAGCAGACGACTTTAAAAACTGGTTAATACTATCAAAAACATAAATAAATGAAAGAATCATTATTGAAAACATTTGAACAAAAGGAGAAATTGCACATTAAGATAAATTTCTCCTTTATTCAAAAAAGCCGTCTGCTGCAAAGCGTCTGTGTGTGGGAAATGATCAAATTAACATTTAAGATGTCAGGCTCGTGGTTTAAAATGTCGTCTACGATATCATTAACCCTGTCCCACGTGCAGGCGACTTTTGAAAACTTTGCGGCAGAAGGAGAACATGCTTATTATGAGAAATTTCACCTGATGCTACAATGAGTTCATATTTAAACAAAAAATACTTAGATTTATAGAAATGATCAATAGTTTTGTCTAGATGTTTTCAATGTCGTCTGCTTTAGATTAATCATATGTGGGAACGGGTTAATACAAATCCATAAACGTGGAGAGACTAAACGGTCCAGCATTCCTTGTCCTGTGATAACATAACTACCTTGTGATAAACATATCAATTCCTTGTGATAAACATTTTGATTCCTTGTGATAAACATTTTGATTTATTCTGATCAACATATTGATTAAATATGATTGAACAGCGAGAATAGCATTACAATTGTTTGAAATACATGATGTTAGGTTTTACATGTGTGTTCGATAAACTTAAAACTGAATACAATTGAATACGAACTGCATCCTGCTGAAATTGATCTTGTTCCACCTGCAAAGTGATTTTGAAGGATTTGTGTGTGTAGCCGTTTACAAGCCCTCCCAGTTATAATACGGCGGCTAGTTTAGTTTAAACTTATTTATTTTACATCGATTGTGAAACAAGATTTCAGCTTATATTAATCACACTCGATGTCTGCTTTTTGAAGACTTAACCAGTACTCGCGATATTTGTGTGGAAAAATCAGTCAGGATCCGCTTATCACGGGACACGAACCGAGACCTTTGATACAAGAGGCCGACGCTCTACCTCTGCACCACTGTCTACCACGACGGCTAGCTAGTCTCATCTTACGTTCCAAAGCTTTCCGGCATAAGAAATCCATACGGCATTCTTCCCGGGTAACTGTCTGCCTTGTCACAAAGACTATCTTAATAAGTTGATTAATTTGAGTTTTCAACAATTTATCAGTTATATCACAGCAGCCAATTCATCTTACGCTGCGTTTTCTGACCCTCTCACACCAGTATTGTTAGTAGTCTTCCCAGACAATCTAGCCACATAGACTGCCAGCCCATTGATTGAGGACTAGTGACGCTTGATTGTTAATCATCGGAAATAATTGACGGTTGCGCTGGCACTCATACTCCAACTACCCTCGATTTGAAGCTATTCCCACATACAAACTGTTAAAAGGCGAATGACGCTAATCATAATGATTTTTGTCGATTGATTATCGGAAAGTATCAACGGCCAAGTCGGGTGTTGAAAGGAATAGTTTGAGTCATTAAACGTTCACCCAATATTATTTTAACCCTTCTTGACATGCATACATACACACTTTTGTCCATCTGCAGTAGACAGATTTTTGTAAACCTTGCAAAGAAATGAAAAGCTGCTTAAGCCTTTCTCACCTGCAGACGCATGTTGATGTATCTTCAGCAGACGACTTTTGAAAACGGGAGAAATTGATCATGAAGAGCGATTTCTCCTTTTGTCATAATGTACTAACGGTATTAAATATTCATATTTTCATTACTCGAGTTGTATAATATTTGTCAATATACGTGTGCATTTGCAGTCTGATCAAGGTCTACACCGTTCACATATTACTTACACAGTCTTGTTAGATGATTCAGTTAACCTGTATAGACACTGATAAGACCGAACAGATGGACAAGGTGATACGAACCTACACTGTACAGAAATGCCAACATGTGTCTGTTCGCACAGACAGGGGTCATATAGGATTAGATGCACATACATGTCTGGATCTTCAAGACTCAAGCTTGATTATCTTTCAGCACCACTCATATAATCATAAAACATAATTGTATTAAAGACAATTTTAACACAGGGCTATTTTTATCAGGCTTTAAATATCATTTTTACAAACATTTTTACGTAAACTAAATCTCAATTCAGAACACCAACATAATAGCAGATTTTCACATTGCTCATTCCAGTCAACAATTATTGTTAGTTGCTTAACTGTTCAACCTTTCTAATAATCACAAACAGTAATGTCAATTGACAGATGAACTGATAAGTTTTTTTCTAGATGAAAATGTCTCGGTAAGAGAATAGACAAGAGAGCAATGGGGGCCCTAGATCACCCACCTGAGATAAATATATCTGAATGAATAAGTTTACCTGAAACAATTCTGATGAGATGATTTTCAAAGTACATGTATTCACATGTAAGAAAATTGGCCAGCTTGTTTTTTTAACCCTTTCCTACATACAACAATTCTGTGTCAGTGTGAAGGTATCAATAATTTTAAAAATAGAGCCGATATCAGTGCACACAACACATTCATTTTCTTTTCAAAATATTCAGCTTTCTGTTGAGAGAATGATCACAATTCAGCATGGAATTTAAGTTATTTACCTATTTCTAAAGAGGACAAAATACAAGTAAGGAAACTCCCTATAAAATATGGATGAAACTGCCTTAGTTATCTTAGTAGATAGTATTTGAGGAAACTGTTAATGATTCATGATTCATGACAGACACAAGGGTTCACATTTACTAAAATGCCATGCTTTTGCCACGATTTTGCAAGATTTATTTTTGTTCATAATTAAATAACTACATAACTACTTCAATGAATTTGAAACAGTTGTCACAATTGTTATTCCATGTTGGAGCCGAGATTAAGTTTGAAGGTCAAGGTGAGAGGTGTCGTCATGTCAGCAACATATAGCTCCTGTCCGGATACCAACTCTAGCTCTGAAACAAGACATGGAAATTCCATGAAACCAGGTTTTCTATAATGGAAGGTGTTTGATTAAGAATTAACAGATCTGTCAAATCTTTCTGTTAATAGTTAATCAAAGCTAGTAATTCAAGTAACAGGGAATATTTCTATTGATGAATACTCATAATTACTTTGTCAATTAAATATATCACAATTTTATTAGCTCTACTGGCCAAAGGCCAGAAGGGCTTATGTCGTGGCGATTTGTCCGTCGTGCGTGCGTGCGTGCGTCTGTAAACAATTTCTTGTTAACACGATACAGTCTTCACTTTTGATTGTATCTCAACCAAACTTATACAGTAGTTAGATATCCATGAGAGCTCGGTTCCTTTCGAAAACCAGCCACAGATCCGCCCATGCATGACTGGATTATGGCCCTTGAAATGGTCAAAATTGCTATAAAAGAGCTTGTTAACACGACAGTCTTCACTTTATATTGTATCTCAACCAAACTTATACAGTAGTTAGATATCCATGAGAGCTCGGTTCCTTTCGAAAACCAGCCACAGATCCGCCCATGCATGACTGGATTATGGCCCTTGAAATGGTCAAAATTGCTATAAAAGAGCTTGTTAACACGATAGTCTTCACTTTTGGTTGTATCTCAACCAAACTTATACAGTAGTTAGATATCCATGAGAGCTCGGTTCGATTCGAAAACCAGCCGGATCTGCCTATGCATGACTGGATTATGGCCCTTGAAATGGTCAAAATTGCTATAATAGAGCTTGTTAACACGATACAGTATATTTTTTTTTATTGTATCTCAACCAAACTTATACAGTAGTTAGATATCCATGAGAGCTCGGTTCCTTTCGAAAACCAGCCACAGATCCGCCCATGCATGACTGGATTATGGCCCTTGAAATGGTCAAAATTGCTATAAAAGAGCTTGTTAACACGATACAGTCTTCACTTTTGATTGTATCTCAACCAAACTTATACAGTAGTTAGATATCCATGAGAGCTCGGTTCGATTCGAAAACCAGCCGGATCTGCCCATGCATGACTGGATTATGGCCCTTGAAATGGTCAAAATTGCTATAATAGAGCTTGTTAACACGATACAGTATTTTTTTTTTTATTGTATCTCAACCAAACTTATACAGTAGTTAGATATCCATGAGAGCTTGATTCCTTTCGAAAACAAGCCAGATCCGCCCCATGCATGACTGAATTATGGCCCTTGAAATTGTCAAAATTGCTATAATAGGGCTTGCTAACATGATACAGTCCTTATTTTTGATTGTATCTCAATCAAACTTATACAGTAGTTAGATATCCATGAGAGTTTGGTTCATTTCTAAAAAACGGCCAGATCTACCCATGCATGGCTGGATTATGGCCCTTGAAATTGTCAAAATTGCTATAATACAGCTTGTGAACACAATAGAGCTTCCATTTACTATCTGATCTTCACCAAACTTAGATGGTATTTGAATATTGATGACAAATTGGTTCCTTTTGAAACAAGCCAGATCAATGCCAGTAGAGCATAGGCCCTCATGGGCCTCTTGCCTAACAAATATCAGTTCAATACAGTCAATCGTGTGTTGATGGCCTCATTTATTAAGAACATATAATAGATAACAGATATTAAGCAACCTTTTGTTGTAAGCAGCCACGTTTTAGGATCCCTAATGCCAGGTTGATAATCAGTGATCTGCCTTAACCCTTTACTTGATAGTAACGCGTTTATGCCTTTGCAAACAGACTAGATCCAGGGCCCGAGGTTATGAAACTTACTCATATCTATGCTATATTCTTTTAAATTGCCAAGTTATTTAATATGGAGCATATTTGCGCGAAGTTATTTGAAAATATCTATATGCATGGTAAAGTTATGGTCTGAACAAAAAAAGTTCAAGTAAAGTATATTTTCTGTCACTGTGACCTTGACCTGGAAGCTAAAGACCTTGACCTGGAAACTAAACACATAAATTGTGCATATGACACAGCGTCTTGATATGGTGTATTTCTGTTCCAAGCTATTTGAAAATATCTCTATGGATGAAAAAGTTATTGTCCGGACAAGAAAAGTTCAACTGATGTCTATTTGTTGTCACTGTGACCTTGACCTTGAAGCTACAGACAAAGGTTTTGCATGTGACACATCATATTGATATAGTTCATATTTGTGCCAAGTTATTTGAAAATATCTCTATGCATGACACAGTTATGGTCCAGACAAGAAAAGTTCAATTAAAGTCTATTTCTTATCACTGTGACCTTGACCTTGAATCTACAGATTTTCTTTTTGCATTTGGCACATCGTCTTGATATGGTGCATGTTTGTGCCAAGTTATTTGAAAATATCTCCATGCATGACAAAGTTATGGTCCGGACGAGAAAAGTTCAATTAAAGTCTATTTCTTATCACTGTGACCTTGACCTTGAATCTACAATATTTTTTTTGCATTTGGCACATCGTCTTGATATGGTGCATGTTTGTGCCAAGTTATTTGAAAATATCTCTATGCATGACAAAGTTATGGTCCGGACAAGAAAAGTTCCATTAAAGTCTATTTCTTATCACTGTGACCTTGACCTTGAATCTACAGATTTTTTTTTTGCATTTGGCACATCGTCTTGATATGATGCATGTTTGTGCCAAGTTATTTGAAAATATCTCTATGCATGGCAAAGTTATGGTCCGGACAAGGAAAGTTGACGCCCGCCCGCCCGCCGACTTCGCCAAACTAATAACCAGATTTTTCCTTTGGAAAACCTGGTTAAAAACAAATACAACAACATATTTCATCTTTTCCCCGATGCTGACCCATTTTGAAACATCAGCATCAGACTATTGGTTTAAACCTTCTAGCAAGCTGAGAAATTACTCATCATAAGTGATGTCTCCCTTTGCCACAGCGTTTTTTTTTACCTCTATTAAATAATCAAGACTTGCTTTTAACCCTTTCCCACATACAACAAATCTGCTGCGGATGACTTTGAAATCATCTAGACAAAAATATGGAAAATCTCTATGAGTGAAAATTTAAATATTGAATGGAGTTGAAAATATTATGGCAAAACGAGATATTGCTTGTTTTGAGCAATTTCTTCTTTTGTCACAATATTTTCAAAAAGTCTTCTGCTGCAGAAACGTTGGAAAGCATCTTTATCAGGGAAAGGTCAAAAGACATTTCAATATTTCTTTAAAACAAGTAATTGTTCCTATTGATATTGACTTTTTACCTCAGATATTCTTAGAGCAGACAACTCTTGAAAAATCATATTCATTGACTTTAATTTTTCCATTTGCCACAATGTTTTTCACCTCTTTTAAATAATAAGACCTTCTTTTAGAGGCATTTCAAGATTTCTATAAAACAAGTAATTGCTCCTTATCCCACAATAGTTTGAAGTCTATTTCAAATGATTCTACAAATCTCAACGATATTGACTTTTTACCTAACATATTCTTACAGCAAACAACTCTTAAAAATTCATATCAGACAAGAAGTGAATTATTTTCCTGATTCATACAACTTGTAATGCATCTTCAGCAAGCAGCAAGGAACATTTGGAAACATGTAATAATAATATGAAAATTCGGAAAGGGTTTTACTTTTCTATATTTTCATTTCTTCAAATTCAAGTCTTACCACATTTTGCCACTAAATTAAACTCAAATGAAAATAGGAATTGTAAATCCTTTCCAACATAAAACCTGTTGATGACATAATTATTAAAGACAAAATTGCTCATTGTGAGCATTTTCTACTTTTGTCACAGCCTTTTCAAAACGTGTCGGCTGCAGATGCCTATATTAGTGTTTGAATGCGGGAAAAAATTTAAAACAATCACCAATCAAACTTTCATTAAAACAAATCCCAAAACTTACCTCCTAAAGTCTTTTTAAGGTTTCCCCTTGTGCGTTCCTCTATGGATTTCACGGTATGCATGTATAATGTTTTATTTTTACCATTCATCATCGTCGTTATACCAGGGGATTTCATTTGACTGAAATATATCAAGTATATTCAATGAAAATATCAAGAGCTGTCGGAGGACAGCGCGCTCGACTATTCCACCGCTTATTTAAGTTACTGAGATAATGGACTCTAATGTAGTTGCATGCAAAACATTAACCACAATTTCTTAAAGGGTGATAATTTGCAATATATGCAGGATAGAGTTACTTAACTTGATTATTCTAATAGGTGTGATGGTTAGGAAGGCAATGGAATGCATCAAGTAGTTAATAAGATATGTAGTTGCACGCAAACCTTAAACCATAATTTCTAAGTAAAAAAACGGCAACAATTTGCACCATATGCAGGATAAGAGTTATCTTAATTGGTTGTGTTTATAGTTGTGAAATTGGGAAAGGTTGTATAAAGTTTCAATACAATGCTTCAAGTTGTTAATGAGATTACACTCTAAATGTAGTTGCAAAACTTAATCCAGAATTTCTAAGTCCAGAAAGGGCCATTACTTGCATAAAATGCTGGATAGAGTTATCGTACTTGATTGTTTACATAAGTGTGATGATTGGGAAGGGCTGTATAAAGTTTCAATGCCATGCATGAAGTAGTTACTAAGATATGGTCTCTTAATGTAGTTGCATGCAAAACTTTAACCAGAATTTGTAGGTCCAAAAAGAGCCATAGCTTGTGTTATTTAACTTGAAAATCAACATAGGTGTGATAGTTGGATAGGGTTGCATAAAGTTTCAAAGCAATGCATGAAGTAAATACTAGAATATCGCCTCTTAATGTAGTTGCATGCAAAACTTTAACCAAATTTCTAGTTAAACAAGATGTGTTTGTGAAACACTGATGCCCCCCAATGGCAACATCTAGGTCAAAGGTCAAGGTCGCAAGGTATACACATGTGAAATATGGTAGCATTACCTGTTATTGTTCAAAAGTAGTGGGGAAGGTTAAAAAAAAAATTGAGAATGGCAACATCTAGGTCAAAGGTAAAGGTCGCAAGGTCAAAAATGTTGGTACTGACAGAAAGGTCATGTCACAAGGAATACACATGTGAAATATGGTAGCCGTATCTGTTATGGTTCAAAAGTAATGGCCAAGGTTAAAGTTTTTTTCGAGAATGGCAACATCTAGGTCAAAGGTCAAGGTCGCAAGGTCAAAAATGTTGGTACTGACATGTGAAATATGGTAGCCATACCTGTTATGGTTCAAAAGTAATGGCCAAGGTTAAAGTTTTTTTCGAGAATGGCAACATCTAGGTCAAGGTCAAGGTCGCAAGGTACTGACAGAAAGGTCATGTCACAAGGAATACACATGTGAAATATGGTAGCCATACCTGTTATGGTTCAAAAGAAATGGCCAAGGTTAAAGTTTTTTTCGAGAATGGCAACATCTAGGTCAAGGTCAAGGTCGCAAGGTGAAAAATGTTGGTACTGACAGAAAGGTCATGTCACAAGGAATACACATGTGAAATATGGTAGCCGTATCTGTTATGGTTCAAAAGTAATGGCCAAGGTTAAATTTTTTTTCGAGAATGGCAACATCTAGGTCAAAGGTCAAGGTCGCAAGGTCAAAAATGTTGGTACTGACAGAAAGGTCATGTCACAAGGAATACACATGTGAAATATGGTAGCCGTACCTGTTATGGTTCAAAAGAAATGGCCAAGGTTAAAGTTTTTTTTGAGTATGGCAACATCTAGGTCAAAGGTCAAATTCGCAAGGTCAAAAATGTTGGTACTGACAGAAAGGTCATGTCACAAGGAATACACATGTGAAATATGGTAGCCGTATCTGTTATGGTTCAAAAGTAATGGCCAAGGTTAAAGTTTTTTTCGAGAATGGCAACCTCTAGGTCAAAGGTCAAGGTCGCAAGGTCAAAAATGTTGGTACTGACAGAAAGGTCATGTCACAAGGAATACACATGTGAAATATGGTAGCCGTACCTGTTATGGTTCAAAAGTAATGGCCAAGGTTAAAGTTTTTTTTGTGCAGACAGACAGACAGACCAACAGACCAACCAACCAACAGACAGGCCAAAAACTATATGCCCCCCGAATCGGAGATTCCGTGGGGGCATAAAAAAGGGCCATAAATTGCATCGGATAGAGTTATCATACTTGATTATTTACATAGGTGTGATGGTTGGGAAGGGTTGTATAAAGTTTCAATGCAATGCATCAAGAAGTTACTAAGAGAATTTCTAAGTAAAAAAAGGGCCATTACTTGCATAAAATGCAGGATAGAGTTATCATACTTGATAATCTACATAAGTGTGATAGTTGGGTAGGGTTGTATAAAGTTTCAATGCAATACATCTAGTAAATACTGAGATATGGACTCTTAATTTAGTTGCACGCAAAACTTTAACCAGAATTTCTAAGTAAAAAAAGGGCCATAACTTGCATTAAATGTAGAATAGAGTTATCTAACATGATAATCTACATAGGTGTGATGCTTGGGTAGGGTTGTTTAAAGTTTCAATGCAATGCATCAAGTAAATACTGTGATATGGACTCTTAATTTAGTTGCACGCAAAACTTTAACCAGAATTTCTAAAGTAAAAAAGGGCCATAACTTGCATAAAATGCATGATGGAGTTATCTAACTTGATAATCTACATAGGTGTGATAGTTTAATAGGGTTGTAGAACGTTTCAATGCAATACATGTAGTATTTAAGTACCTGCATGCAAAACCTTAACCAAAGTGTGACGTGGACGCCAACGCCAGGGTGAGTAGTATAGCTCTCATATTCTTCGAATAGTCGAGCTAAAAACAAGGGCACCGCGTACGGCACAGACGCTCGACTGATAGAAAACAGAAAAAAACCTGAGCTGAACAAAAAACCTTAACCGGACGACGCCGCCGCCACCGACGACGACGCCAGGGTCATGACAATAGCTCTCGTTTTTTCAAAAGTCGAGCTAAAAACGAAATCTGAGCTTATAACTCATTTAGGAAATTGTACACAAACAAGAGTGACAAACTGCAACAGTATATCCCCATCAATGAGCCATAATTCAATTGTTAAATATAAAGATGAAGCTTTGTTTGTGTATTCAAGATACCTGATTCAAATGTTTCTTGAATGTTTCTGTCATCAATATGGATGTGTAGGCTGATCTGAATCTTCAATGATGCAAATACAGTAAGGTCCATATTCATAAAGCATTGCACAATCATGTGTTCAGTAAAGATTATACATATTTAAACCTAGGTGTTTTCAAAGTCAGCTGCAGCAGATTTGTTAAATCTTTGAAAGGTTAGAAGAAACTGCGAAACCTACTGACCTATATGTCAGTATAGTTTAACCCCTTACATGATAAAGTCTACACCCTATGCAGCAGACAACTTCTGTAAACATTGTGAAATAAAAGAGAAATTGCTCAAAGGAATGTTACCAACAATGTTTTGCATGTCGTAAAATCCTTATTTGACTTTCCATGTTGTGGGTACTTAAAAGAATCCTCAAGTAACGTTTTAATGAGTGCTAATAGAGATATAGTGGAAGCATGACTTATTAAATCCGCCTTATCTAGTCCTCTGGTTTGATATTTGAAAGTTTGAAAGATATACTCTTAAAGCTGCTGTTTCTAAAAATGACGTTTCGGCTTAACGTTTTTAAAATTGTGCACATCAATGGTATACAATTACATAATGGTTAATTGATGCAGAATGTTGTACCATTAAATATTCTAAGAGCTACTATTTCATTTATTCTTTAAATATATCCGATTCAGAAAAAATCTGAAATCTTTGCAGCATATTAATATTGAAAACAAAGGAGAATTTGTTCATGATAGGTATGTCCCACAGTATCATCTACTATTTATCAAATTCATACTCTCACTTTTTATAAAAAAAATTCTCATGGATGCTTACATTTTAAATAAATAATAAGCATGAAGTTTGAAGCAGAGAAAAGTGCTATTGAACTTACTATTCTGGTGTTTCGACTAAATAATTGATCACATCTTGTAGTTTGTCCGAGTCAGAGAACGTCAAATTCTTTGGAATCTGACTGCAGGCTATACAATCTTCCTGTAGGAAAACAAATAACTCATTCATTTTTTCATGCAAACTGGGTGTGTACTGGTTATACCAGGAAGCGTGATTATTATAAGCTTAAAGCTTGTTTCACAATCGATGTAAAATAAATGATTTAAACTAAATAACTCATTCCCTGATGCAGGTGAATTTTGAAACTTCCACAGCAGACACCTTTTGAAAACAATGGAAAGTGGCAATTTCTCCTTTTCCAACATTTTCTTTTAAAAGTCAACTAGTGCAGTGCTAGAGCATCAGTGGCATCTTGTACCAAAGGTCCTGTGTTCGAAACCTGTGATGAGCAGGTTCTGCATTTGGGAGGCTCAAGTACTGGTTAAGTCTCCAGGAAGCAGACATTTAACATGATTAATATAAGCTGAAAGTTTGTTTTGCAATAGATGTAAAATACATAAGTTTAATCTGAAAGTCAACTGATGCATTATCCTTCATCTACGATTCTTTAACCACTACACCACATATGACAACTAAATAACTAAATCAACTAAATAAAAAAAAAAGTATGATGAAAATGAAGTATTCAAATAAATAAATAGAATATTTATTCTGTTTTAAAACAAATATTAATATGTTCTATTAAATCTTTCTCACTTACAAAAGCTTTCTAACGCCTTTGCAGCAGATGACTGTGGTAAAAGGAGAAACTTAATTTAACAAGTTTTCTCTCATTTATAGTGAGTTTCCATCTCTATGACTACATGTTTGTGGATCGTCTGCTGCAGATTTGTTGAATGTAAGAAAGGTTAAAGACATACATTAAATTATGATTTAAAGGAATCAGTGAACCAATCTGTACTCACCTTTTTTTCGGCCTCAAATGTATAAGTGTAGATTCCATCGGTATCATTGAAATTCACAAAATTATTTAACGGTAAACAGCAGCTGGAAAAATAAAGAAAATAGCCCTAAATCGATCAGCTCAGTGATAGAATAGTAGCTAATAATGCAAATAAAGGGGAAATTTTAACGAAGAGTCGGTTATTTTTATCTAAATTAATCAAAGCTAGGGGAAATGATGGAAACTCACAAACCCTTACCATACAGAAGTGGAGAAATAGCTATATCAAAAAAATTCTCTTTCTGTTCCATTTTTTAAATCAGAGACCTGCATGTTTTTCCTTGTTATTTTCAACTTTGTATCAAATTAATGCCTCCAGAAGTTAAGATCTTACATTTGATTCCAACACTTACAAAGCAGATGACTCCACATATGACTAAATAAATGTCACTGCAGGCAAACAGTTAAACAATAAATGACTTATATCAGGCTAATGCTTTATTTTAAACAGTGAGTTTGATCAGGTTTTACATTTCACTTTGTATAAAGTGCTTGTAAGAAAAAGCATGAAATATAAAAACATACTTTTTGGTTTGTATATACAAATGTTTTCGATCAAGATATACAATGTATTTGTCATGTCTATTTCTCCTTTTGACACAATGCTTTAAAAACTCGCCTGCTGTTAAGTAATCTAGATGTATATCGAAGTGGGAAAGGGTTAAACAGTGAGTTGATTAGGTTATTCTTTTCACTGCTTACTTTGTATTAAGTGATTGTAAGAAAAGGCAGGAAATATAAAAACATTTTTTTTTGGTCTATTCAAATTTTTGATCAAGATATATTTCTATTCAGGATCAATACAACAGCTATAGCTACTCGTGAAAATATTAGTTGTTGATTTTGAAATTATATCTCAAAGCATTAGATAAGGGGCGTTGTTCTAAAATTCTTATTCCACCCTTTAACCCTTTCCCTCATATAGACGCTTTCTGACGCCTCTGCAGCAGACGGCTTTTTGAAAACATAGTGACAAAAGAAGAAATTGCACAGAACGTGCAATTTCTCCTTTTGCCACAATGTTTTCCACTTTTTGTCATAGGTTATCCATTCAATTATGGAGATTTTTTATGTTTTGACAAAATACATTCAAAGTCGTCTGCTGCAGAATTGTCGTATGAGGGAAAGGGTTAACCCCATTTGGGGGTAATCAAAAGAATCTTCTCACAGCATAGGGTTTGGTTGGATAATAAGAAGCATATTGCTGGGAAAAGAGCTGCATATCCCTTCTTATCTTGATCTTATACCGAAACAAAGAGTTATACTCTGTATCAGAGAAGACTGTTTAACCCTTTCCCATATAAAACAAATCTGCAGCAGACGACTTCAAAAATATGTCTGCAAAAACATGAAAAATCGCTAATTAATGGAAGTATGATTATTGAAAACAGTTAAAAACATTGCTGCAAAAGTTGTCTGCTGCAATGACGTTAGTATGTGGGAAATAGTTAGGCTCATACCTTGTTGCAAGTTTGAACACTTCTGTAGCACAAGCAGCTGTAAAAAGGAAAGAAATATATGTGTAAAATTGTGTATTAATTCTCGTAAAAAGGAAAGAAATATATGTGTATAATTGTGTATAAAGTCTCAGTATCATCTCAATCAATTGACTGATTGTAGTTTAACATCGTTTTCAACAGTGTTTCAGTTCAAACTATAATGTCTTTCCTAGAACCTCATAAGCATATGCATAAGCACTCTAAAAGGACAGTCTTTCTAGACAACTTGCAACCGTCTAACACTGACTTGTATACCACTGGTTGATAATGAATAATGCTCATCATAATGGCTTTTGTCACTATCTAAATCAATAAGGATGATGTTGTTGCTTGCTGGATGAGTGCAGTCTGATCTAAAACAAATTTAACAAACCAATGTAAATAATAAGAAACACAACATACCATAGCAATTAAACCAGCTTTTTAACGGTAACATTCATACAAGTAATCTATTTTTCAGTAACAGTGACCTTGAACCGAGAGACCACGAAAATAGTCTCAGGTTTCCTTCCTATCTAAGCTCTCTTCCTATTAAATTTGTATTTTGCTTTGTTTTATTTGCGTCTTATGCAGTTTTCAACATTATTTCAGTTATATCACGGCTACAGTTCATTTATTCATGATCCCTGGGAAAAAAAACAGTACTAAGCTAGGAAATGTGCCTTGCCCAAGGGTACTTCACAATGACCGTCATACCTTGACTGGAGATCGAACCTTGGGTGCCCCGTTTCGAATCCCCGAAGCTAACCACTCAGCCACGGTGGATTCCTATGAAATCTGTTACAATCAGGCATGTCTTAAGAAAGTTATTTAGCCAAGACAAAGGCTTGATGGCAGCTTATCAAACAATGGCACTCACATTCTGATAATGAGGTTTCAATGCCCTTAAACTGGTTATCAAAAAGATACCTCAGCATGAGACTATTGTAACTATCAGCTATAACAATATGTTCTTATTAATTGTTTTGAAGGACAATTTTGATATTTGATTTATTTGGCTTTTTAAGCTGTTTTCAACTGTATTTAAGTTATATCATGGCAACAGTGCTTAATAATAAGGATAAAGCTAGAACATATACCTTGTCCAAATGCAATGTATATTTGCTAACCTATTGGTTGATTGATTGGTGTTTTGCGCTACTTTAAAAACAAGAGCACTGCGTACGGCACAGACGCTCGACTGATAGGGAGAGAAAAAAAAAAAAAAGCTGAGCTGTCAGAACAAAAAACCTTAACCGGACGACCACGCCGCCACCGCCAAGGTCATGACAATAGCTCTCTGTTTTTTAAAAGTCGAGCTAAAAATTAAGCTATATCACAACGTTTCCTGGATAAGTTACCAATATCCATTTAATCAGAAACCAATGGTACGTCTGCCACCCTCCAATTACTACCATTGTTTAAGCTTTTGGTATGACCCCGCTGGGCATCAGAACCCACGACCTCCCTACCTTAGATGTACGCACTACCACTACACCACTGAGGTGGCTTTCCACATGGCCATGTCAGATAATCTATAGATTTGATATAAAAAAATCAAAAAATATTCATACCTGCTATCACAGCATTAGTTGATGCAACAGCTGGAATTATGTGCTTAACAACCCCTGCAAGTTACAAAAAACAACATACATACAACAGGAATGATTTAACAGTTTAATCCTGATACTGCCATATGTGACTTTAAACAACATCTACTTATAATGCTATACATTACTTTGGAAACAATACAGACCAATATCAGCATGGACATTTGTGCAGTATAATCTTAGATATGTTGCAAGTTACGATTGATTGTTTGGTGTTTTATGCCACTTTCAACAATTTATCAGTTATATCATGGCGTTTCCTGAGTAAGTTACAAGTACTACTGGTCCATTTATGTTGACACCAGGCAGCGAGTCATTATGCTAACCCTGCAACCTTTAGCGCCAAGGAGGGAAGCAATAACTACTATTTTTAAAGTCTTTGGTATGACCCGGTCGGGATTGAACCCGCAACCTCCTGCACTCGAGACGAAACTCTACCACTACACCACCAAGGCAGTTTGCATGTTACAAAAATAATTTATCAGACCATTAGTTTGCTAAATTGTGTCTGGTTGAAAACCAGCTAAGTAGAAAATATAACAAATTGTTTGCAAAAATTAATATCTACACCAAAACTCAAACAGGAGCTTTCGAACATACACCAAATCTGAGACAAACAACTTTCAAAAAACAAGGATAAAATATGGAAATTCCTGAAAAATGAAAGTGTTATTATTGAATGTTGTTTCTTTCATTTATAAGACCATAAATTTGCAAAATTGTGCAGTTTGGTTGAAAAACAACAAAGTAGAAAATATAACAAATTGTTTGCAAAAATTAATATCTACACCAAAACTCAAACAAGACCTTTAATCCTTTCGAGCATACACCAAATCTGAGACAGACAACTTTCAAAAAACAAGGATAAAATATGGAAATTCTTGAAAAATGAAAGTGTTATTATTGAAAGGAGTTGAAAACATTTCGGGAAAAACATGGAAAATATCTATGAATGAAAGAAGAATTATAGAATAGAGTAGAAAACATTATTACAAAATGATGAGAAATTTCTTCCTTTACCACAAATTGTGTCTGTAGATTGGATTGATTAGGGTTAAACCCTTTCCCTCATACGACAATTCTGCAGCAGATGACTTTGAACATATTTTGTCAAAAAAAAGAAAAACTCTATAATTGAATTTGAATGGATAACCTATGACTAAAAGTGGAAAACATTGTGGCAAAAGGAGAAATTGCTCAATTTGAGCAATTTCTTCTTTTGTCACAATGTTTTCAAAAAGCCTTCTGCTGCAGAGGCGTCAGAAAGCTTCTATTTGAGGGAAAGGGTTAACACTGATTTCAACAATGTTTCAGTCATATCACGGTGGCCAGTTCACCTACTCATGTGTTTCCTGGCTTTCTCAAACCATTACTCCACACAACATACTTTCCAAGCAACTGGCTGCTTTTCCACCTAGACTGATAGTCCATTGGTGATAGATTTTTATTTATTTATTGGGGTTTTACACCGCTTTCAACATTATTTCAGTTATATCACGGCGACAGTTCACTTATTCATGATCCCTTGGTAAACAAACCAGTACTATGCTAGAAAATGTGCCTTGCCCAAGGGCACTCCACCATGACCGTAGTTCCGCGACTGGGCCAATGGTGATAAAGGAATGACGCATGTCACAGTGACTTTTGTCAAACGTCGGAAAGAATGTTGGTTGAGCTGGGATTCAAACTCAGCTCGGCATCTGTAGGTTGGGAAGGGGGGTTAACAGTAAACAAACCAATTACCCTGTGTAAGTCTGTACGTGATACCAGTTATGTTGTATTGAGTGGCTCTCTCAAGAGATTTCTCCATGATCCATTTTATATGCTTGGGATCATCACCATCTATAACAACTCCCTCTGAAAATTATCGATCAAAAATAAAATGATGTAAGTCTATAGATTTTCCCTCTGAAAATTATCGATACAGATTAAAAATGATGTAAGTCTATCGATTTTTCATTACGTGTCATCTTAAAAAGATGTACCAATCACTGTACTATGAACAGTATAAGCACAGTTCTTTTCCTAGGACTATCAGAGACTGGAACCCCCTTCCTCCGGACCTGGGGCAGATCATGTCTGTAGACGGATTCAAGTCCCGTTTGCAGTCATACACAGCCTTAACCAACGTTTTTATTTCATTTTTACTTGTAAATATGCCTAATTGGTGGTTTTTACCATGTTGATGGCATCACTTGCCTGCGATGGCAGTAACAAAATAAAGGTAGAAGAAGCAGAAGTTAGCTGCCCTTTAAACCATCAAAGGTTGGATGAGAGTGCTTTGTAATGATAATGTATGGAAATAGTTCCCTCCTTAGCAAGCACATGAAAAAGATCTGTGTGCAATATTGATGGGTGCAATATCGACAGATACTCCATCCCTTTTCCAAATGGATAATAGAAGGAAAAATATCAAATGATACAATAATCACTGAATATCTTTCACATAAATATATCTTCATGCATTGGAAAAGTAGAATGGAACCAATTATTTAAAAATGACTAATGAACAGATAATGGAGATAAACAAGAGCACCGCGTACGGTACAGACGCTCGACTGATAGGGAGAAAACAGAAAAAAAAAAAAAGGTGAGCTAAACAAAAAACCTTAACCGGACGACCACGCCGCCGCCTACAAAATACCTTAACCGGACGACGCCGCCGCCGCCAGGGTCATGACAATAGCTCTCGTTTTTTCAAAAGTCGAGCTAAAAACTACATTTCAGTCAATTTTTGGGCATACAGAAAGTTATATATAAAAGTCATTTAACCCTTTCCCACATGCATACCCAGTTTGATGCATCTAACAGAGATTACTTTTGTCATATTTTTACAACTCTATTCAATGGTTACATTCATTTATTCTATACCTAATTTATACGTCCAATCGTAGACGCTCATTCGAATCATGTGACCGTACAATATATTTCCGTATCGGGACGCACGCGCGTACAAAATAACCCGTATTTTTTTCGTATTGTACGATTCACAGGTCCCATGTTAAACCTATGATAAAGACCGAAACACGTGAAAAGGTTCCGAATGAAAGTCTGAATCGACAGGCGCTCTAGATAAAGCGTTACGATAAAGCTCCTGTTGTCACCAGATCATTATTGTCGTTTGCAAACAAGGAGAAACACTGAAACTAAAATGTTATCCGATTCTGAAATAGATGACTTTGTAATTGAACAGAAACCAAAAAACACTGTGAAAAAAACTAAAAGTGATGTAGGAATATTCAAAAGGTGGTTAGCGCAGGCCGTGCCGACAGAAGGTATAAAATAAAAAGGTCATTTAACATTATTCTGCACAATACAAAATATATTTTGGGGAAAAAGTCGAGGTATAGAATAAAAAGATCATTTAACAGTGTTCTGTACAATACGGAATATATTTGGACTCGTACACAGCTTGGAAAATCATATTGGACTCGCCTAGCGGCTCGTCCAATATGATTTTCCAAGCTGTGTACTCGTCCAAATATATATCCGTATTGTACAGAACACTGTTAAATAACCTATAATTATTAACATTTTCAGAGTTGTCTCAATTATGATACAGAGCTGACAATATTTGTGAAAATGGAGAAATATGTTTGTTTAGCTCCATCTCCTGCTGCAAAGGCTTACAAAAATTACACATTTTAAAATCTGCTGAGCTAATTAATATGTATAACTTACCTCCAAATGGATCCTCCTTTGGCCAAAGTAAAATTTTGACAAATTCAATACAATGTTCAGGCATTCTCGGAGTGTGGGCTATTGTACAGAGGGGAAAGTTTATCTGCAACAATATATGAAAAGCTCTAGATAAGGGGCATTGTGCATGTTCAACAATCCTTATTTGACCTTATAACCCAATGTTGTGGGTACTCAAAAGAGTCATCTCATTGAGATGATTCTTTTGAGTACTCACATCATAGGGTTTGGTTGGATGATAAGAGAGATATTGTGGGGAAAAGAACTGTATATGCCTTCTTATCTTGACCTCTGAATGTATGGCTCTTTTGAAAAACATGCTTGATAACCCTTTTCTTCATGTAGACATATCTGCACCAGACGAATTTTGAAAACATTTGCACAGGGAGAAATTGCTCTTAAAGAGAAATTTTTCCTTTAGCCAAAATGTTTTCACTTTTATTCTATATTCACATGAATATTGTACTTTTATTTATACAAATTTTCAAAATATTTACCTTGATTTTTCAAACACTTTCTCCTTTTGCTGCAATGAGTTCAACTTAATCCAATGATTAAACTGTCATTAATAGAGAAGTTTCACATCATAGATGGTTTCCAAATCGCCTGCTACATATTATGTTGTGTGAAAGGGATAAAAACCCTAGTATTTAAAACTGTGATAGTTTTGGCACAAGAATGATAATGGAAACAATCTCATAAGAAGAATTTCCTCTCTTCTCACAATGTATTTTACTCTTTTAAAAAAAATCATACTTCAAATTTTCTAGATGTAACCATTTTATCCTAAGGCAATCTCAAAGCAGACATCTTTAATTGATCGATTTGGGTTTAACACCATTTTTAAAAAGAATGCAGTCATTTCAGGGTGGCCAGTTCATCTACTCATGTGTTTCCTGGTTTTTTCACACCAGTACTCCACACATCAGACAGCCTTTGTCATAACCGAGAGAGTAACTGTATCTCATCATTAGACCAAATTGGGAAAAAAGACGAAACAAAACTCATTCAAATCAGACTAAAATACTTTGCTGTGCATAAATTGAATCTGACAACGCCCCACAAAAGGTCATCTCAATTTCACCCATAACAGTTAAATATTTATGATCTGATGCTAGATCTTTTGTCCAATAAAACGAAATGATACAACAAACGCTCATTTTTCTACCATCTAAACACTTGACAATCATCGCTTCTATATCTCATTTATTTATATGGGTTAGCACCCCTTTTTTATACCAAACAATTTTACTGACAACAATTTGATCAGCTGATGCAATGGTCAATCTGAGAGGACCTGTATCAAGCATTCATCAGATCTATATACAGGCGAGTCAAGCTCAGGTCTGGTTTTAATGACATTGCAAAACAACAGACCTGTGGGGGATATAAATCTAGTGTACATTCTACACATGCTGATATGCCAGGTAAAATAACTCTTGCATTTCCTTTAAAGCCCTCTGTCCCACCATCCACCATGGGTATTAAACTAGTTTGATCCAATTGGCCATCTTCGTACTGCAACATGCTAACCTGTGAGCAATAAATAACTTGTTATTAAATGCTTTCAAACATCCAGAAGCATCTTCAGCAGACGACTTCAGAAAACAATGTGGCAAAAGGTGAAATTGCCTAATTTCAAACTGAACAATTTTCCTTTTGACACCAATGTATTCATTGCTATTCAATAAGCATGTAATAATTGTACTTTGATTTAACCAGATTTTCAAAAATTTTACCTTGATTTTTGCAGTTTATTCCCTTCATATTCAACCATTTACCTGATACAGCCTGATAGGAATCATAACATGTGGTTTAAGTAGACACATTTTGAAAACCTTGTCAGAAAAGGAAAAATTACTCAAAACAAATAAAACACATAAACTAAATAGGATCTACAATATTTGGCATCAAATAACCAGTATTATTTATCCTGACACCGACACATCAATTGTAATGTTATCCCCACAACCCTGAGCATCTAGAAGTGAATTACATTACAACTAATTTTTCTCAGTTATATCACGGCATTTCCTGGATAAGATACCAGTCCTACTGGTCCATTTATCCTGACACCAGCCCGACAGTCATAATGCTAACCCTGCAACCCCGAGCCAGACAGTCATAATGCTAACCCTGCAACCCCGAGCCAGACAGTCATAATGCTAACCCTGCAACCCCGAGCCAGAGTCATAATGCTAACCCTGCAACCCCGAGCCAGACAGTCATAATGCTAACCCTGCAACCCCGAGCCAGACAGTCATAATGCTAACCCTGCAACCCCGAGCCAGACAGTCATAATGCTAACCCTGCAACCCCGAGCCAGACAGTCATAATGCTAACCCTGCAACCCCGAGCCAGACAGTCATAATGCTAACCCTGCAACCCCGAGCCAGACAGTCATAATGCTAACCCTGCAACCCCGAGAGCCAAGGAGGGCAGCCCTTACTTCCATTTCAAAGTCTTTTGTATGACCCAGCCGGGGATCGAACCTGCAGCCTCCTGCACCCAAGGTGCACACTCTTCCCTTCACCATCGAGGCGATCAGATATACAATTGAAAACGGCCAAAATATCCCAATAATTTATCCAAGCGAATCATTGTAAAGATCCTACCAGCATTCCATTGATCCACCTCCTAGCAACAATAGAATCGAGTCCACAAACAATAATGTGGAAACCTGCAATGATATGGAAAAAAAACTAAATTTAAAATGACACTTTTCATAAAGTTGATGTTTCCTAGATACAAACAATTAGAAAGCGACCGCCAACACCGAGAAAAAAAAGAGGCATTACTTAACAAGAGCGCCAAATGTCAAAAAATACGCCCGTCCTGTTTTTCTGAGACAAAGTATAGTGGTAATTGGTTATTCAGCCAAACTTAGAAAGCAGACACTGTTAGTACAGTTTTGGCCATTTCGAGGGACATAATTGTGTAGTGACTAAGATAACGTTGTAAGTTATCAAACCTGACCAAGATATTCTGCCCATCAACATATTTTCTAAATTTGGTGATGATTGGATAAAGGCTTCACAAGTTATTTAGCTGACTAGACCAATTTTAAGTAATTTCTATAATTAAAGGGCAATAACTCTCTATCGACTGGAACAATATGGCTAGTTATCGGAATTGTCCAAGATATTACGCCAATACACATTCTGACCGAATTTGGTGATGATTGGACAAAGGCTCCTTAAGTTATTGATCTGACAAGACCAATTTTAGGTAATTTCTATAACTAAAGAGCGATAACTCTCGATTGACTAAAGCGATATGGCTAGTTATCGAACTTGTCCGAGATATTATGCCAATACACATTCTGACCAAATTTGGTAATGATTGGATAAAGGCTACTAAAGTAATTGAGCTGACAAGACCAATTTAAGGTAATTTCTATAATTAAAGGGTGATAACTCTCAATTGACTAAAGCGATATGGCTAGTTATCGAACTTGTCCGAGATATTATCCCAATACACATTCTGACAAAATGGTGATGATTGGACAAGGGCTTCTAAAGTTATTGAGCTGACAACATACTGGACGCCGCCCGCCCGCCGCAGGTAAAACTATAATACGATTCGTTTTTTTACAAAACGGGCGTATAATAATTATTAAAGCTAGAGTTAGACTTAGTAAAGACATGGGTACTGTATCCAGGAACATGTGTAGTAAGTTTCATTTCAAAATGTTGAACGTTTTTTTGAGTAATGAGGTAAGTATAAAGTTTAGTGACGATGCAGGGGACAACGCCAAGTATATCACAATACCCTAACTTTTTTTCTTCGAAAAACCGAAAAACCAAAAATGTGAAAATTCTCCATAAATGAGAGTTTAATAATTTAATATTTATTATTAAAAGACTTAAACATTGTGGCAAAAGGATTTCTTGATTTAGTTGGGTTTTACGGCACCACAACATAATAAAGGTTATATGGCGCCATAAAGGTTATATGGCGCCATTACAGGAGAAAAGTTGCTGGATCCACATCTCATGTATATCGAGATAAAAATATGGGGTATGGATCCAGAAACTTAACACCTGCTGGAGAGTCAGAGATGCAGATACTCGAGATTCACGTTAGACCCCTATCAGTCGCCTCTTATGATCATGCAAGGGGTGGGCATAATCACATGGAGCGTGGCAAAAGAAGAAAGTGCCCATTATGAGCAATTTCTCCTTTTGTCACAGTGTTTTCAAAATTAGTCTGTTGCATAGGTTTCAGAAAGCGTCTGTATGGGGAAGGGTTAATCAATTGGGATTTTACAAGTTGGAAAGTATATCATATGGAGGGTTAACTAGGTTTATTCGAACTATGTTCCACAAACATGCTTTCACTGAGCAAAAGCGAAAGGACATTGGTGATCATAGCATGTGCGGCTGAAGTACTATCTCAGTCAACTACCTTTATATTGGTAATTAACCATTTCCCTCATATAAACGCTTTTGGACGCCTCTGCAGCAGACGGCTTTTTGAAAACATAGTGACAAAAGAAGAAATTGCACAAAACGTGCAATTTCTCCTTTTGCCACAATGTTTTCCACTTTTAGTCATAGGTTATCCATTCAATTATAGAGATTTTCTATGTTTTGACAAAATACGTTCAAAGCCGTCTGCTGCAGAATTGTCGTATGAGGGAAAGGGTTAACAAAGTAAAATCATGTATTACTTGACAAAATTAAACAGAATCCTGACCTTTGTGCAACAATGTGCATTATGTTGACATGTCTGCCTCGGGTGTGGGAGGTCGTGTAGGATAAAAAAAAAAGACTTTAAAAAAAATGGTTATAATGGCTGCCTCCTTGGGGCTCACTAGCATTACGGCTGACTGGCTGGTGTCAGGATAAATGGACCAGTAGTACAGGTAACTTACCCAGGAAATGCCGTGATATAACTGAAAGATTGTTGAAAGCCGCATTAAACACCAAACAATCAATGGCATGGATGTATTTTCTTCAAATCTGTGATTTCTTTCATGATTTGGTTTAATAATTTGGTTATCAGTCTCGAATTGATGAAAGTACATGGTCGTATTCAAAAAAACATCACATTGTGTAAAAAGATTATGTAATACAATTCCAATCATTTTAAAAGATGTTACATTTTTTCTTCCTTCGAAGCTTTCAATCAAAACAACCACTTTTAAAACCATCATGTGGGATAACTAGAATGGAGTGCTCCACGGAGCACGGTCTGTCACCTGCACCTGCTTATTGAAAGTGTGACGAAAAAGTGTAACGGACAGACAGACAGAGACAGACAAAAAAAAAGTAATCCCTAAGTGCCTACCATGCTACGCAGGGTGACACAAAAATTAAATGATAAATGAATAGCGGTACTTACTTTTGTAGAAAGCTTCATCATAGTCTTGTATCTTAGCAAAATGTCTACACAAATGTTAAGGGTGAAAATAAAAAGAGGGTTAAGCTTATTATTCTAAATGTATGTGAAAGTTGAATTGCACTAAAGATGTGTTTATAAATCGATTTACTGTAGAATAGTTAATTTAATGGTATTTTAAATGAAAGCACTGATGGACAGTAGGTAGTTTGGTTATTTAAATTGCTTAGGTTGGTGACTGATAAAAATTGACTTTTGAAACATTATGGCAAATGGTGAAATGCTGAATATCTAATCAATTTATTGTAAATGTAATAAATAAATATGTTGATAAGTAAGGATACGGAGTAATATTGGCTCCGGCGATACGAGAATTCACAAAGTTAGCAGCAACGTCAGCCTTGGTTTTTCCTACATCTGATGGTCTGAAATAGAAAAGAACAAGAAAGTAGAATGACCATTTAACCCTTTCCCACCTATAGACGCATCTGCAGCAGCTCACTTTTGAAAACAACGTGACAAAATGAGAAATTGATCAAAACGAGGAATTTCTCCTTTTGCCACAATGTTTTCAACTTTTTTTCATAAATTATACCTACAATTATAGAGATTTTTCATGTTTTTAAGTAGACATTTTCAAAGACGTCTGCTACAGATTTGCTGTATGTGAGAAAGGGTTAACCAGGTTATCAAAACCACTTCAACACAGATGATCTATACTAAAATATGGTCACCTTAGCTTTAATCTGAATTATCATAAAAATGTTCATAGAGTCCAAGATTAGGAGGAGTCAACTTGTCGCTATACCATAATATTTCTATCATTTCCACATCATATCATATCTTATGGTATCTTTAAGAATTGACTTATTTGAGTATCCGCAACATGAGTTAATGGTTAAAGAAATATTTAAAACATTATATGTGCTCTGCAGACTTCCTTTGACAATTAGTTAAGAGTCAGTCGAGTCTGACTGGAAAGAATGTTGTGTGGAATACAGGCCTGAGAAAGTCAGCAAACACATATTAAATTAAACAAAATGGCTGCTGTGCTATAGCATTAGAAGTCCAATCAATCAATCCAGCAAAAACAACTGTTAGAGAGTATATGTAACTACATGTAATGTAAATTCAGATCACCCAGTGCACTACTGATAAGCATGCTACACTTTTCCAAACTTAGTCTAAGGAACTTTCAAGAAGCTTCTAACAACTACAGTAAAACAAGAGCACCGCGTATGGCACAGACGCTCGACTGATAGAAAACAGAAAACAAGCTGAGCTGAACAAAAAACCTTAACCGGACGACCACGCCGCTGCCACAGAAAAAAAACTGAGCTTTTATATAAGGTCACCTAAAGGTATTGAAGAAGCTGAGCTAAATAAACAAGAGGGCCATGATGGCCCTATATCGCTCACCTGATTTAATAGAACTTCAATAGTTTTCAAAGTTTTTTACTCTATACATATAAGGAAAACAAGCAACCCCCTGGTGGCCATGTTTTTCAACGGATCGGATTAATTTGAACAACCTTGGTAGAAGGTTAACCAAGGAGCATTTGTGCCAAATAATTTTTAAATCAGGCAGGTGCTTTTGGACAAGAAGATTTTTAAAGATTTTACAATGCATATATAAGGAAAACAAGCCCCGCCCCTGGCAGCCATGTTTTTTAATGGATTGGATTAATTTGAACAATTTTGATAGAAGGTTCCCCCAATGAAGATTTGTGTCAAATTATCTTTAAAGCATGCAAGTACTTTTTGACAAGAACATTTTTAAAGATTTTACAATGCACATATAAGGAAAACAAGCTCCGTCCCCTGGCGGCCATGTTTTGAAACGGATCGGAAATATTTTAACAATCTTGGTAAAGGGTGACCAAAGGAACATTTGTGCAAAATAATTTTCAAATCGGGCTACTACTTTTGGACAGGAAGATTTTTAAAGTTTTAACAATGCACATATAAGGAAAACAAGATCTGCCCCCTGGCGGCCATGCTTTTCATAATTTTCAAATCGGGCCAGTACTTTTCGACAAGAAGATTTTTTAAGGTTTTAACAATACACATATAAGGAAAATAAGCTCCGCCCCCCTGGCGGCCATGTTTTTCAACGGATTGGAAATATTTGAACGATCTTGGTAAAGGGTGCCCCAAGGAACATTTGTGCAAAATAATTTTCAAATCGGGCCAGTTCTTTTGGACAAGAAGAATTTCAAAGGTTTAACAATGCACATAAAAGGAAAATAAGGTCCGCCCCCCTGGCGGCCATGTTTTTCAACGGATCAGAAATATTTGAACAATCTTAGTATCGGGTAACCCAAGGAACATTTGTGCAAAACAATTTTCAAATCGGGCCAGTACTTTTGGACAAGAAGATTTTTTAAGATTTGGCAATTTTCTCCTTTTCTGATGCCGCAGCAACCAAAGCTCTACTTGGAATTAATTTCTTTGAACAACTTTGAAAGAGGAGCACCTAAGGACCAATCCTGTGAAGTTATTTTGAAATCTGTCTGTTGGTTTAGTAGGAGAAGTCATTTGTAGGAAATTGTTAATAGACACCGACGACGACGACGCCGGACGCCGGACGGTGAGTGATCACAAAAGCTCACCTTGCACTTCGTGCTTAGGTGAGCTAAAACCCTTAACCGGATGACAACACCTTCAGTCTAGATTTTCTAAGGGGGGATAATTTGGTCAATATTAAGTTCAGGGTTATGGATGTTGTTGTATCAAGTTATCTTAAGACATTAAATAAGTTTAGGAAGTTTCAAAGCTATAGGTTAAATTGTTTTTGAGCTATCACCATTTTTCTCCCTTCAAATTAGATTTTCTAAATCCAAAAGGGGAGATAATTTTGTCACTACTATTTACAGAGTTAAGAAACTTGTTATATAAGGTCAACTTAAGACACTCACCAAGTTTGTGAAGTTTCAAGGAAAAAAAAAAGTTTTTAAGATATGAAAAAATCATGAGTAAACAAGAAGGCCATGATGGCCCTATATCGCTCACCTGATTTAATAGAACTTCAATAGTTTTCAAAGTTTTTACTCTATACATATAAGGAAAACAAGCAACCCCCTGGTGGCCATGTATTTCAACGGATCGGATTTATTTGATCAACCTTGGTAGAAGGTTACCCAAGGAGCATTTGTGCCAATTTTTTTTAAATCAGGCAGGTGCTTTTGGACAAGAAGTTTCTTAAAGATTTTACAATGCACATATAAGGAAAACAAGC
The DNA here is from genome assembly GCA_031761405.1 of Serripes groenlandicus. Classification (NCBI taxonomy): domain Eukaryota; kingdom Metazoa; phylum Mollusca; class Bivalvia; order Cardiida; family Cardiidae; genus Serripes; species Serripes groenlandicus. The sequence continues at coordinate 42,010,998 of JASEVX010000007.1, forward strand.
CCCGCCCCGTTGCGGCCATGTTTTTCAACGGATCGGAAATAATTAAACAATCTTCATAGAGGGTGCCCTTAAGAACATAAATTTTGTGCAAAATAATTTTTAAAGCACTTTTGCACAAGAAGTTTTTTTAAGATTTGGCAATTTTCCCCTTTTCTAATGCCGCGGCAACCAAAGTTCTACTTGGAATTAAATTCTTTGAACAACATTGAAAGGAGACCACCTTAGGACCATTTCTGTGAAGTTATTTTGAAATCTGACCAGTACTTTTGGACAAGAAGATTTTTAAAGTTTTAGCAATGCACATATAAGGAAAACAAGCCCCACCCCCTTGCGGTCATGTTTTTCAACGGATCGGAAATATTTGAACAAGCTTGGTAGGGGGTGCCCCAAGGAACATTTGTGCAAAATAATTTTTAAATCGGGCCAACACTTATGAACAAGAAGATTTTTTAAGATTTGGCAATTTTCCCCTTTTCTGATGCTGCAGCAACCAAAGTTCTACTTGGAATGAAATTCTTTGAACAACTTTGAAAGGGGACCACCTAAGGACCAGTTCTGTGAAATTATTTTGAAATCTGGCCAGTACTTTTGAACAAGAAGATTTTTTAAAGTTTTAACAATGCACATATAAGGAAAACAAGCCCCGCCCCATTGCAGCCATGTTTTTCAACGGATCGGAAATATTTGAACAATCTTGGTAGAGGGTGCCCTAAGGAACATTTGTGCCAAATAATTTTTAAATCAGGCAGGTGCTTTTGGACAAGAAGATTTTTAAAGATTTTACAATGCATATATAAGGAAAACAAGCCCCGCCCCTGGCAGCCATGTTTTTTAATGGATTGGATTAATTTGAACAATTTTGATAGAAGGTTCCCCCAATGAAGATTTGTGTCAAATTATCTTTAAAGCATGCAAGTACTTTTTGACAAGAACATTTTTAAAGATTTTACAATGCACATATAAGGAAAACAAGCTCCGTCCCCTGGCGGCCATGTTTTGAAACGGATCGGAAATATTTTAACAATCTTGGTAAAGGGTGACCAAAGGAACATTTGTGCAAAATAATTTTCAAATCGGGCTACTACTTTTGGACAGGAAGATTTTTAAAGTTTTAACAATGCACATATAAGGAAAACAAGATCTGCCCCCTGGCGGCCATGCTTTTCATAATTTTCAAATCGGGCCAGTACTTTTCGACAAGAAGATTTTTTAAGGTTTTAACAATACACATATAAGGAAAATAAGCTCCGCCCCCCTGGCGGCCATGTTTTTCAACGGATTGGAAATATTTGAACGATCTTGGTAAAGGGTGCCCCAAGGAACATTTGTGCAAAATAATTTTCAAATCGGGCCAGTTCTTTTGGACAAGAAGAATTTCAAAGGTTTAACAATGCACATAAAAGGAAAATAAGGTCCGCCCCCCTGGCGGCCATGTTTTTCAACGGATCAGAAATATTTGAACAATCTTAGTATCGGGTAACCCAAGGAACATTTGTGCAAAACAATTTTCAAATCGGGCCAGTACTTTTGGACAAGAAGATTTTTTAAGATTTGGCAATTTTCTCCTTTTCTGATGCCGCAGCAACCAAAGCTCTACTTGGAATTAATTTCTTTGAACAACTTTGAAAGAGGAGCACCTAAGGACCAATCCTGTGAAGTTATTTTGAAATCTGTCTGTTGGTTTAGTAGGAGAAGTCATTTGTAGGAAATTGTTAATAGACACCGACGACGACGACGCCGGACGCCGGACGGTGAGTGATCACAAAAGCTCACCTTGCACTTCGTGCTTAGGTGAGCTAAAACCCTTAACCGGATGACAACACCTTCAGTCTAGATTTTCTAAGGGGGGATAATTTGGTCAATATTAAGTTCAGGGTTATGGATGTTGTTGTATCAAGTTATCTTAAGACATTAAATAAGTTTAGGAAGTTTCAAAGCTATAGGTTAAATTGTTTTTGAGCTATCACCATTTTTCTCCCTTCAAATTAGATTTTCTAAATCCAAAAGGGGAGATAATTTTGTCACTACTATTTACAGAGTTAAGAAACTTGTTATATAAGGTCAACTTAAGACACTCACCAAGTTTGTGAAGTTTCAAGGAAAAAAAAAAGTTTTTAAGATATGAAAAAATCATGAGTAAACAAGAAGGCCATGATGGCCCTATATCGCTCACCTGATTTAATAGAACTTCAATAGTTTTCAAAGTTTTTACTCTATACATATAAGGAAAACAAGCAACCCCCTGGTGGCCATGTATTTCAACGGATCGGATTTATTTGATCAACCTTGGTAGAAGGTTACCCAAGGAGCATTTGTGCCAATTTTTTTTAAATCAGGCAGGTGCTTTTGGACAAGAAGTTTCTTAAAGATTTTACAATGCACATATAAGGAAAACAAGCCCCGCCCCGTTGCGGCCATGTTTTTCAACGGATCGGAAATAATTAAACAATCTTCATAGAGGGTGCCCTTAAGAACATAAATTTTGTGCAAAATAATTTTTAAAGCACTTTTGCACAAGAAGTTTTTTTAAGATTTGGCAATTTTCCCCTTTTCTAATGCCGCGGCAACCAAAGTTCTACTTGGAATTAAATTCTTTGAACAACATTGAAAGGAGACCACCTTAGGACCATTTCTGTGAAGTTATTTTGAAATCTGACCAGTACTTTTGGACAAGAAGATTTTTAAAGTTTTAGCAATGCACATATAAGGAAAACAAGCCCCACCCCCTTGCGGTCATGTTTTTCAACGGATCGGAAATATTTGAACAAGCTTGGTAGGGGGTGCCCCAAGGAACATTTGTGCAAAATAATTTTTAAATCGGGCCAACACTTATGAACAAGAAGATTTTTTAAGATTTGGCAATTTTCCCCTTTTCTGATGCTGCAGCAACCAAAGTTCTACTTGGAATGAAATTCTTTGAACAACTTTGAAAGGGGACCACCTAAGGACCAGTTCTGTGAAATTATTTTGAAATCTGGCCAGTACTTTTGAACAAGAAGATTTTTTAAAGTTTTAACAATGCACATATAAGGAAAACAAGCCCCGCCCCATTGCAGCCATGTTTTTCAACGGATCGGAAATATTTGAACAATCTTGGTAGAGGGTGCCCTAAGGAACATTTGTGCCAAATAATTTTTAAATCAGGCAGGTGCTTTTGGACAAGAAGATTTTTAAAGATTTTACAATGCATATATAAGGAAAACAAGCCCCGCCCCTGGCAGCCATGTTTTTTAATGGATTGGATTAATTTGAACAATTTTGATAGAAGGTTCCCCCAATGAAGATTTGTGTCAAATTATCTTTAAAGCATGCAAGTACTTTTTGACAAGAACATTTTTAAAGATTTTACAATGCACATATAAGGAAAACAAGCTCCGTCCCCTGGCGGCCATGTTTTGAAACGGATCGGAAATATTTTAACAATCTTGGTAAAGGGTGACCAAAGGAACATTTGTGCAAAATAATTTTCAAATCGGGCTACTACTTTTGGACAGGAAGATTTTTAAAGTTTTAACAATGCACATATAAGGAAAACAAGATCTGCCCCCTGGCGGCCATGCTTTTCATAATTTTCAAATCGGGCCAGTACTTTTCGACAAGAAGATTTTTTAAGGTTTTAACAATACACATATAAGGAAAATAAGCTCCGCCCCCCTGGCGGCCATGTTTTTCAACGGATTGGAAATATTTGAACGATCTTGGTAAAGGGTGCCCCAAGGAACATTTGTGCAAAATAATTTTCAAATCGGGCCAGTTCTTTTGGACAAGAAGAATTTCAAAGGTTTAACAATGCACATAAAAGGAAAATAAGGTCCGCCCCCCTGGCGGCCATGTTTTTCAACGGATCAGAAATATTTGAACAATCTTAGTATCGGGTAACCCAAGGAACATTTGTGCAAAACAATTTTCAAATCGGGCCAGTACTTTTGGACAAGAAGATTTTTTAAGATTTGGCAATTTTCTCCTTTTCTGATGCCGCAGCAACCAAAGCTCTACTTGGAATTAATTTCTTTGAACAACTTTGAAAGAGGAGCACCTAAGGACCAATCCTGTGAAGTTATTTTGAAATCTGTCTGTTGGTTTAGTAGGAGAAGTCATTTGTAGGAAATTGTTAATAGACACCGACGACGACGACGCCGGACGCCGGACGGTGAGTGATCACAAAAGCTCACCTTGCACTTCGTGCTTAGGTGAGCTAAAACCCTTAACCGGATGACAACACCTTCAGTCTAGATTTTCTAAGGGGGGATAATTTGGTCAATATTAAGTTCAGGGTTATGGATGTTGTTGTATCAAGTTATCTTAAGACATTAAATAAGTTTAGGAAGTTTCAAAGCTATAGGTTAAATTGTTTTTGAGCTATCACCATTTTTCTCCCTTCAAATTAGATTTTCTAAATCCAAAAGGGGAGATAATTTTGTCACTACTATTTACAGAGTTAAGAAACTTGTTATATAAGGTCAACTTAAGACACTCACCAAGTTTGTGAAGTTTCAAGGAAAAAAAAAAGTTTTTAAGATATGAAAAAATCATGAGTAAACAAGAAGGCCATGATGGCCCTATATCGCTCACCTGATTTAATAGAACTTCAATAGTTTTCAAAGTTTTTACTCTATACATATAAGGAAAACAAGCAACCCCCTGGTGGCCATGTATTTCAACGGATCGGATTTATTTGATCAACCTTGGTAGAAGGTTACCCAAGGAGCATTTGTGCCAATTTTTTTTAAATCAGGCAGGTGCTTTTGGACAAGAAGTTTCTTAAAGATTTTACAATGCACATATAAGGAAAACAAGCCCCGCCCCGTTGCGGCCATGTTTTTCAACGGATCGGAAATAATTAAACAATCTTCATAGAGGGTGCCCTTAAGAACATAAATTTTGTGCAAAATAATTTTTAAAGCACTTTTGCACAAGAAGTTTTTTTAAGATTTGGCAATTTTCCCCTTTTCTAATGCCGCGGCAACCAAAGTTCTACTTGGAATTAAATTCTTTGAACAACATTGAAAGGAGACCACCTTAGGACCATTTCTGTGAAGTTATTTTGAAATCTGACCAGTACTTTTGGACAAGAAGATTTTTAAAGTTTTAGCAATGCACATATAAGGAAAACAAGCCCCACCCCCTTGCGGTCATGTTTTTCAACGGATCGGAAATATTTGAACAAGCTTGGTAGGGGGTGCCCCAAGGAACATTTGTGCAAAATAATTTTTAAATCGGGCCAACACTTATGAACAAGAAGATTTTTTAAGATTTGGCAATTTTCCCCTTTTCTGATGCTGCAGCAACCAAAGTTCTACTTGGAATGAAATTCTTTGAACAACTTTGAAAGGGGACCACCTAAGGACCAGTTCTGTGAAATTATTTTGAAATCTGGCCAGTACTTTTGAACAAGAAGATTTTTTAAAGTTTTAACAATGCACATATAAGGAAAACAAGCCCCGCCCCATTGCAGCCATGTTTTTCAACGGATCGGAAATATTTGAACAATCTTGGTAGAGGGTGCCCTAAGGAACATTTGTGCAAAATAATTTTCAAATCGGGCCAGCACATTTGGACAAGAAGATTTTTTAAGATTTTGCAATTTTCCCCTTTTCTGATGCCGCAACATCCAAAGTTCTACTTGGAATTAAATTCTTTGAACAACTTTGAAAGGGGACCACCTAAGGACCATTCCTGTTAAGTTATTTTGAAATCTGTCCGTTGGTTTAGTAGAAAAAATAATTTGTAGGAAATTGTTAACAGACGACGACGACGGACGCCGGACATTCAGTGATCACAAAAGCTCACCTTGCACTTAGTGCATAGGTGAGCTAAAAATGGTCAAAAACCCGAGCTAAACAAAAAACCTTAACCTTACGATTATTTAACATATTATGATTATGTTTATGAGGTTTAGTGACTTTAACAGTAGTAGTTTGTTAGAAAACAGAAAAAAAGCTGAGCTGAACAAAAAACCTTAACCGGACGACCATTCCGCTACCGCTGAAAAAACCTTAACCTTATGTTTTGAAGTTTTAAGTGAAACAAATAAAGATTTCCAGCTATATACTTTTATTATTTAACATATTATGATTATGTTTATGAAGTTCAGTGACTTTAACAGTAGTAGTTTGTTAGAAAACAGAAAAAAAGCTGAGGTGAACAAAAAACCTTAACTGGACGCCGCCGCCGCCGCCAACGATGTCAGGGTCATGACAATAGCTCTCATTTTTTTCAAAAGTCGAGCTAATAAGATTGGAAGACATGAAATCGCAGAATGATTAAGTTTCCAGATTTTAAACTATACAAAGAATGAGATTTTTTTTAGTCTACTTCTTTGATTAGCCAAGTGTATAAGTATTGGTATACCTGAATAAAAACTGTCTGTTTAGATTAGAGACATCAATTGTATCCATATCTATTACATCTATGTTCTTGAAACCAAGCAATGCCTGAAAATATAAGAAGATTTGAAACCGTAAAAAGAGGGCCGTGGAGCGAATGCCAACGCTTGTCTACTTTTTCATTGATTCCGAAAAGAGGCATAACTGAATAATTATTAAACCAAGAGTTATGTGACTTAATATAGACATGCATATTGTTTCTAGGAACATGCAGTGTACCAAGTTTCATTTGAATATTGGATAAGGGTTTTGAGGTAAGGTTAAAGTTTTGTGACAACGACACAAAGGGTATCACAACATCCTGACTTTTTTTCTATGAATAACAGACAAGCTTAAAATTATTAAATTCAGTTAAATATTTTGTGTACATTCAATTATCTCTGTAATAACTAGAAAGGTTACTTGACATACGTCTTGAAGGTCAATAGATACACAAACCAGTCAAGTCCCACAACAATGACTTGCAATATAAGCAAACTGGTCCGCAAAAGCCGTTAAATTGAGTCAATACATGGTTAAGTTTCAATCAAAGTGGATACAAATACACCAGATTGTTTACATGTCTCTAAATTAAAAATGAAGCCTATTTACATGGTTCCTTTCACACAAGAATCTCGGAAGCCTCTGGTGGATGGCTGTGCCTAAAATTTAACTATACAAGTTTGCATTTGTTTGTTTTTGCCTTTAACCCTTTACAACATACAGCAAATCTGCAGCAGACGACTTTGAAAATGTCTACTAAAAAATATGCAAAAACTCTGTAAGTATAGGTATAATTACTGAAAAAAGTGACAAAAGCAAAAGGTGAAATTGCTTCTTTTGAGCAATTTCTCCTTTTGTCACGATGTTTTCAAAAGTCGTCTGCTGCAGATGTGTCATAATGTGTCTATAGGTGGGAAAGGGTTAAAATCCAGTTTCAAAATGCAACACATTTCTATAAACAAAAGCATTTTTATAAAAGACAGTTGTCTTTAGTTGAAAAGTTTCCAAACATTTTGGCAAAAGGAGATCTTGCCACAATATATTCAAATAAGCTCCACTCTAATGTGGATGCATCAAATTGAGTAGTCCTGCATATCAGAATAGGTTTAGATATATATATTTCTGAAGGATTTTGTGTGACAGGATTCATATGATGGCAGTCTGCGAAATTAGCAGCAGTTCTATGGTCCCTGGCCAGTAACTTTTGTTTCAGATTAGTGAGATAATAACCCTTTGGCCAGTGTAATTTTACATGTTATTATAACCATTTATTTAAGATTTGGGACCAGTGGATTTTGAAAGTTAAAATCAATAACTGTTGATGTAACCAAGAATAATACATATTTTAATCTAGTTTTAACATGAAATGAGCAATATCATACCAGATCTTTGAGAAGCTCACAGCCAAGTCCGCCAGCACCAATGATTAAAATTTTACAAACATCCTGCATGAAAGTCAATGTCTGAAACAAAAGTATATGTGATATGAAAAGAATTCCATGAGAAGTCCAATGTTGATAATCAATAAAGATGATCTGAAATCTAAATATCACAAAATATCATCCTTTAAAAGACTTAAGTCACCTCTGCCGCATATGATGTGCATATTGAGAACTTTGTTGGAAAAGAACAGTTTGCTCAAACAAGTGTGACAAAATTTATTGCCTGTATGCATGGACATGTACTCTGAAATCCACTTGGTGGCATAGCGGACCTATAAGCAGTATATATACCGAGTTCTCTGAGTCTGACCAGGTAACATCATACTGTAGACTCTAATTAGTTCTCCTGGGCTTTTGGGTGTTAGGTATTGCTGAAACATGCTCACTCTCGAGGCAGTCTGGCTATATTGAGAACGTCAGACAGCTTGCCAAGCTTCACTGTGTTGCTCGGAGCATAGTGGGCTTGTTTAAGACATTTGGTTTAAGGGAGCTGCTGGGGCTATACAAGGCGCTGTGAAACCTAGCATTGTTTACAGAAGAGAAGCTTCGTTTCATCCTTGGTAACTTTCGGGCCTTGTCTCATTGCTAGGTTGAACTGGATAGCCTCCAGTGAGCAGCTGTGGCTTGTTGTTAATTTGATTTATTGATTTTATTTAATAACCGCTCGGTACTAAAATCGTTACACAAGCAAGTCCTTCTTTTTTCTACAAGGTTGGACTTTAAACCTTTTTATCAGGCCATTAGCGTCTGATCCAATATCATTTTCTTCCATTTTAAGTGAATGAAGAACCGTGCACACAGTCCCATCTGAGATTTTACTAAGTCTAGGTCATATCTAAGCACTAGAAGTGATATCGAAAACAAAATTAGATAAATTATACCCAGAGGACTAGATAAGGAGGAGTAAACTACATTTCTCTTAAGGGTCTACCAAACCCTATGTTGTGGTAGCTTGATGATTCTAACTGAGACGATTCATTTGAGCACCCACAACATAAGGTTTTAGAATTTGAAATACTTACCTCCTCATCTAGAGCTCTGCAAGATTCCAGTGTATTCTTAGATAGAACATGTTTGGATGATGAATTGGATCAGATTGTTTATTCACTGTATTATTGTAGAGTTTGACAGGTCATTTGGTAATAATGAGGGCTATCAATCGAGGAGTTTTCCCACCCATATTTCTCAAATAACTCAACCCAGTGAGACCATTCGAGTATCACCACATAAAGGTTTTAGAATTTAAAATACTATCTTATCTAGAGCTCTGAATACCACATTACTCCTCATGCAGCTAATGATAAAACATGGAGAAAGAAAAGTAAAAGTTTTCAACAATATCATTACCTCACTGCTAGGTTCAAAGTCTGGGTGGGCGAATGGTCCAGATCTTTCTAAAATCTTGTTCACATGGTTCCATCTTCCTGTCCAGTCTGTAGTCATACTGGAAAAAATGTGATATATCTCTTACCCACATACAGCAAATCTGCAGCAGAGGACTTTGAAAATGTCTACTCTATAAAAATATGGTAAATCTCTATAATTGTAGCCTTTGTAGGTATAATTACTGAAACAAATTAAAATATTGTGTCAAAAGGAGAAATTGCTCGTTTTGAGCAATTTCTTCATTTGTCACGATGTTTTCAAAAGATGTCTGCTGCAGATGCTTCAAAATGCTTTTAAAAGATGTCTGCTGCAGATGCTTCAAAATGCTTCTACAATTGCGAAAGGGATATATAATCAGAGAACTAAATAAGGAGCAGTGAAAAGTCTCAATATGTCATTGATACTCAGATCAAAGCAAATATATAACCATTCCTAGTACAGAAACCTGGACCAGATAAAGAGGTCAGAGGAGTAATCAAATTATCTTTGTTCCACAATATATTATTTCTCAGTTTAACCTATGTTGTGATTACTCAAAACAGTTGTCTGACATAAAGTTTGAATGTCAGATAAATAGTTGTCTGACATAAAGTTTATATGTCAGATAAATAGGTCCAACATAAAGTTTGGATGTCAGATAATTAGTTGTCAGACATAAAGTTTTGATGTCAGATAAATAGTTGTCTGACAAAGTTTTGATGTCAGATAAATAGTTGTCTGACATAAAGTTTTGGATGTCAGATAAATAGTTGTCTGACATAAAGTTTATATGTCAGATAAATAGGTCCAACATAGAGTTTGGATGTCAGATAATTAGTTGTCCAACATAAAGTTTTGATGTCAGATAAATAGTTGTCTGACATAAAGTTTTGGATGTCAGTTAAATAGTTGTCTGACATAAAGTTTTGATGTCAGATAAATAGTTGTCTGACATAAAGTTTGGATGTCAGATAAATAGTTGTCTGACATCAAGTTTGGACGTCAGATAAATAGTTGTCCGACATAAAGTTTGGATGTCAAATAAATAGTTGTCTGACATAAAGTTTGGATGTCAGATAAGATTTTACAGCATGTCTAGAACTCTGTATATATAGAATATTAGTCCAAATCATTTTAACTTTTGGTTTCTCGTTTTATCATCTGTCATTTATTGGTCAACTGAAGTCTAAACACTGTTCAAATTTTCCATAGCATTTACCAGAACGACTCGATCAACGTTATTATGCCGTTTACATCCTTGACAGCTATCGCAACGATATAATAACCCATAATTATTGTCATATTAATTTGAGCCAAAAAATTATGCAGCTTACCTTTTTACCATTTTAATCTATCAAAATTCAATTCACAACAACAAAAAATTTAAAATCATCAAGGTCAAATTACGCTAAATACATCCGCTGTCATGCTGATCTACACCACTATATAGTCCCTTAAAAAACAACTTTGTATGCATAGACCCTAGCTACGCCCCTGGAAATGAGTGTTACCATCACCAGAATATATCAGAATGTATTGAATATATGACATTGAGTTTAAATTCATTTTAAATGTGTATAGCCTAGGATGCACTGGAAATGATTGATTTGATCACTTTTAGTATTTTGACCTTGTTTGAAAGTGAAAGTAGAGAAGTTTTGTCCAGGCCCGATTTGGTCCAAAATAATGGTAACCATTTTCGCCTGGCGAGTTCTTTCTTGCATAATGCATGACCCCCCCATTTTCTTTGTTTTGTTTTAAAACTTAGAGGTAACTTTTGTCAATGATATATGGTTTTCTACATGAGAAACGCTTAGAAAGTGTGACAATTGAGGACTGAAACTCATCAATTTACATGGTAACAAATAAGGAATTTATTTGGTGTATAGTAACCTCAACAAATTTATCAACACATAAAAGCATGAGTAAGACCCTTTGTGTTTACTTTTTGGGATAAATAAATGATTAAATGATGTCCCATATGATATGTGTATTTTGATGTGACAAACATTGCATACGCCAGATTCGACCCTTGAATGGTCGCCAAAATTTCTGACCAGATTTTTGGTCGGAAATTGGCGATGGGAATTTAGCACGTTATTGGAAGACCTCGCGTATGCAGGATAATAACAAAATGAAAATGATCATACGCAATGTCTTTTTTTTGAAGGACTAATTAATAGAATATGTGAAATGCAAAGAAAATCTCAATATTGGAGAAAAGGAGAACATTGTTCTTTTCATGATGTTTCAAAACTGTCCTGAGACTGTTTCAGGCGTGTCAACATATCGGCTGCATTAGGGAACTGGTTAATTTAAACTGTATAGGTACGAATTAATCAGGGAACGAATCAAGAATGATTTAATGTTAACCAATAAATAAAGCACACTTTTAATAATCATTGTGAAAGAATTGTTTTGAGACGCAAATATTAGTCTTTCTTTACCCTTATTTTATTTCCTCTTAGTCTTAGAATATACCCATAAGACTTGAAAAAATTATTTCCTTCTGAAAAGCAGAATATTATGAGTAAGTACTATGTAGTGGTACCTTATACTGGTTCTCAGTAATAATAGTTTATGTTGCGGACGCTTTGTATGGTCCGAGTTTATTTCAATGCGAAATTTAAACCCTCCTTACAGCGAACAAATCTGCAGCTGACATTTTTGTTAAAGTCTAAGAAGTAAAAATGGTAATCTCTTAAAATGAATGCATACTTATTTAAAATAGTTGAAAAAACAGTGTGGCAAAAGGAGAAATCGCTCATTATTTCTCCGTTTGTCACAATGTGTTCAAAGTCCGTCTGCTTTGGATGCGACAAATTGCGCCTGCATGCCGAAAAGGGTTAAAATGTGTCCTGGTGCATGCTGCAGTTTTTCTCAGTAATTACCTGTTAAGCAAGAACATATATATTTGAAATAGTTTTATATGTTTAAAAAATTACATATATTGTTTTCTAAGTGTGTTTCAAATTAACAAAGTTTAGGCAGAGCCGTATACACTCATGTATTTATATGTCTCTGGTTTATATCAAGAGTGGCATTTCTATCCAGAGGGAAGACTCATGTAAAAAAAGTTCAAATCGATTTTTTAAAAGTAAGAAGCTGAATGGGTTTGGGATTAACCACAAACATGTTACCCAAGAGCCAACACTCACAAATTATACTTTTCTCCAAGATTTCAGGATTTTAAAAACGGAGCCATTCATGTACATTTTCATTCCAGAATGTATTTAAAGGTTGGATGTCATATATACAAACCGTGTTGAGATAAAATGTACATAACTGTTATAAAAACACACTCAGTTCAATGAGGCATTATTAGTCGCCGGGCAGAAGCCCGCGACTTCTATTTTTAATAGCTTTTCTGAAATCACATGGGAGGGCGGCTTATTATTAGAAAGAAACAAATCTAGATGATTTGAACATATTACAATTGTGGTTGTTTACGAACACTAATAAATGACACATCTACAATGAAATAAATATTCCGATTTTTAATGTTTGCAGTTTTTTTTATTTCACTCGCATTTAAGTTTGTTGTCTTATTTACGAAGACAAAAGTGGTCCCTTCAAGACGTGAACCAACACCCCCTAATGCAGACTCTTATGTGTCATCATTGAGGTCAATTTCGGATTCTCCTTTTAATAGCAATTTTAACTTACTAAATGTTGTTTTCATGTTCAAAGAGATGTCTTGATTTGTGTAGAATTCATTTAATAATGTTAATCCATGAATATCTAAAGTAGGAACTGTTTCTAAGCTAAATATAGATCCTATTCTGTTGTGTAGTTTCGTGACCTTTAACATCGATTTTCGCGCATGCGCATTTCGATATGAAAAAGCGAGTGATATTATTTTATTTTAGACAAGTACAAGACGAATGTTTGACGCAAAGCGTCAAAGAGAAGCCGCAATATTTCGTTGTACATGTAGAAATAAGAAAAAAAGAACATTTTTAAATCCACAAACAATAGAACAATTTAAACTGTAGACGGTAATGCTGATATATTTCTCCTTTTGAAGACTTTTGTTTACTTCAAATTACCCCCCTTTAAAGCAATACCAGGATATTTACCTTGTGATTCGAATAAGATTGACAAACATTGAAATTATATGAATGAATACTATTATTTAAATAAGTAATAACAGCAAAATTAAATTTAAACCAAGATAAATGTGTACACATTTCGTTAATTTTTTATAGATACCCTAATGTATAGGTATGAATATAAAATTTATAAGCAAATGTTTTCATTTCAACGTTCCTAATGTTTGAATAGACTAAGGAAAGTCAAGAATACATAAATAAATCAATGCAGTCTTTTCCGGCGACATTGATGCCTTGCATCAACTTTCTCTTGTATACATTGTATACACAATAAGTATGTGTGTCTGTGCTTCAATGAATGAGTTATTAGCTCGCCAGTACGAAGTACAGGAGAGCTTATGTGTTACCCCCGGCGTCGGCGGCGTCGGCGGCGTCGGCGGTGGCGTAGACACCTAGGTTTAAGGTTTGGGTTTAAGGTTTGTGTTTAAGGTTTTCATTTGGGTTTTAAGGGTTTATACATTTAGGAACCATTTGTCATCCATCTACGCACACCACTACACCCGTCCTGACCCTGGGTGAAGGTCAAGGTCATTTCTACTTGGTTCTACTTGGTTCAGTTACAAGGTTTAAGGTTTGCGTTTAACGTTTAACATATCACTCTGCATTCACTATTATGACATTGATTGCTTTCATATTTAGTTTATACATTTAGGAACTATTGGTCATCCATCTACGCACACCACTACACCCGTTCTGACCCTGGGTCAAGGTCAAGGTCATTTCTACTTGGTTCAGTTACAAGGTTTAAGGTTTGCGTTTAACGTTTAACATATCACTCTGCATTCACTATTATGAAATTGATTGCTTTCATATTTAGTTTATACATTTAGGAACTATTGGTCATCCATCTGCGCACACCACTACACCCGTCCTGCACCTGGGTCAAGGTCAAGTTATATCAGAGTTATTGCCCCTTTTCTGTCAAAAAACTTTTTCGTCACGTTTTCAAATAACTTTTTTTCTACTCAAAGGATTAGATTGAAACTTCTGACAAATGTTTATATCAATGTGTGTGATTGGTTCACAAAAGGGGTATAATCCAAATAATTTTATATCAGAGTTATTGCCCCTTTTCTGTCAAAAAATTAAATTTTCAAATAACTTTTGTTCTACCCGAAGGATTGGATTGAAACTTCTGACAAATGTTACTTTTTTTTTATTCGACGTCTGTCTGTCTATTTTTTTTTATCCGGCGTCTGTCTGTCTGTCTGTCCGTCACACTTTTTTCGTCACGTTTTAAAATAACTTTTGTTCTACTCAAAGGATTAGATTGAAACTTCTGACAAATGTTTTTATCAATGTGTGTGATTGGTTCACAAAAGGGCGATAATCCAAATAATTTTATATCAGAGTTATTGCCCCTTTTCTGTCAAAAATTTAAATTTTCAAATAACTTTTTTTCTACTCAAAGGATTGGATTGAAACTTCTGACAAATGTATATATCAATGTGTATAATGGGTTCACAAAAAGGGGGATAATCCAAATATTTTTATATCAGAGTTATTGGCCCTTTTCTGTCAAAAATTTAATCTACTCAAAGGATTGGATTGAAACTTCTGACAAATGTTTATATCAATGTGTATGATGGGTTCACAAAAGGGGGATAATCCAAATATTTTTATATCAGAGTTATTGCCCCTTTTCTGTCAAATATTCAAATTACTTTTTTTCTGCTCAAAGGATTGGATTGAAACTTCTGACAAATGTTTATATCAATTTTTGTGATGGGTTCACAAAAGGGGGATAATCCAAATATTTTTTAAATCAGAGTTATTGCCCCTTTTCTATCAAAAATTAAAATTTTCTGACAAGGCGCCGGCAGGTGACACACGTGCTCCGGGGAGCACTCCATTCTAGTTGAACTTATAATTTTTGTCAAAAGTATTGAAAAGGTGTATTATCTTGCAATAGGTGATACTGTGCGACTTTACCTAATACTTTAACTGTTCTGAAGTAGGCCCTGATATACGATGGCCCTGATAGGCGAGCTATATTGTCCTCCGACAACTCTTGTTTTTATAACAGTTGACTTCTGTACACTTTATTCCACCAGTTGTAAACGGTCGGCCCACTAAATTTCTCTGTCTCATGT
This sequence comes from Serripes groenlandicus, assembly GCA_031761405.1. NCBI lineage: Eukaryota > Metazoa > Mollusca > Bivalvia > Cardiida > Cardiidae > Serripes > Serripes groenlandicus. The sequence continues at coordinate 42,026,378 of JASEVX010000007.1, forward strand.
GTTTCCTAGCTGTATCGCACCAGTACTCAACACAACATACTGTCCAAGCATATGGCTGCTTTTCCACATAAACGGTTGGCACACTAAATGAAAGAAGAATGTCACAGTGACTTTTGTCAAACGTCGGAAAGAATGTTGGCCAAGCTGGGATTCGAAATCACAACCTCTGAATTAACAGCCCGCGTCGCTACCGACAGAGCTACCGGACAGACTGCAAATAACAAGTATATACAGTAGTGTGACAGCATGATAATGTAATCTGTAGGCTATAACATTGTTACTCGCTGGATAGGAAATTACTATAAATCATTTATTATTAAATGTCGAGGTTTTCTTTACGTTGAGCACAACAAATCATTGAAGCGTAGCACATGGTTATGTTAACTGGTTGTCGTGATATAGATGAAAACGGGGATGACAGTATGATAAACAAGACACGCATGCACACATAAGCATACATAACTATATAAGCAATTATAGACAATTGATTTAAAATTGTTCTAAAATGTATCAATAACCTATATTTTAATGAATCGACATTCATATATCAAACTCATTCGTAATTTTGAAATATTTACGTTGTCAAATATGTGGCGTTTAACCCGTTTCCCACATACAACAAATCAGCAGCAGACGAATTTGATTTTTTTCGCAGAAAATCTAAATAAATGAAAGTATTTTTAATTAAAAGTTAAAAAGTATTGTAGCTAAAGCGAGAAATTGCTCGCGTTGATCAATTTTTTCTTTTGTCACAATATTTCCAAACGTCGTCTGCTGTAGAGGCGTCAGAAAGCATCTACATGTGGGAAACGGTTAACCCTTTAACGAATACCGTAGTTTATGTACCATCCCTACCCCTTTTTATTTACACAGAGTATTTCTTATCACATACCCTAGACTTCAAACCAGGGCGACCTTGTATAAATACTTGATCTAAGTAAACAGTTAACAACGGTAAAGGTACACTGCTTTTCATCAAATCGTCTATAGAATTATTGACAAAAGATGGTGTTGGAATTTTATTACGACCTCTTGTCGCAGCCCTGCAGGGCCGTCTATCTGTTCCTCAAGGCCGCTGGTATTGAGTTCGAGCCTAAACTCGTCAGCATTTTGAAAGGTAGGCGTATTTTATGTATTTCATATACCTGTGTTAACACAAATGTGTTTTACAAGTGAACTTTCTAAAATTTCTGTCTATAAAATAACGTTAAAGCTCAATTTAAGCTCAATTTAAGACGGTAATTTTAACCTTTTCCTATATTCAACAAATCTGCAGCAGACGACTTTGAAGTCATCTGGATAGAAATGTGGTAATCTCTGTAAGTGAAAGTGTCATTATTGAATAAAGTTGAAAACATTTTGACAAAAGGAGAATTTGCTCATAACGAGGTATATTCCCATTTGCCACACTGTTTTCAAAGGCCGTCTGCAGCAATGTTATAGATTTGAACACAGTTCAGGATCTGGTCAATATTGGTTATAGCTTCGGTCAAAGTATTGAGACAGGCTATGTACCTCTGACAGGACAATTAACAGTCACTTGACCCTTTCCCTCATATAAACGCTTCCGGACGAATCTGCAGCAGACGGCTTTTTAAAAACATAGGCTAGTGACAAAAGAAGAAATTTCACAAAACGTGTTATTTCTCCTTTTGCCACAATGTTTTCCACCGTTAGTCATAGGTTATCCATTCAATTATGGAGATTTTCCATTTGTTGACAAAATACGTTCAAAGTTGTCTGCTGCAGAATTATCGTATGAGGGAAAGTGTTAATAGTCCTTGATATCTGTTTGCACAGTCTCCGACAATATAAAGCTACATTAAAGGAATACGTGTATCTTTCTGTTCGCCAAATGGATGTATTGCCGGTTGTGAGGATCACAAACGAAAAGTCTTTATGTATCATGCTAATATTCTTCAATATGTGTATACTGTGATTTTACAATTTTGTTTTGATCCTGACCTGTCTACATATATAAATAGTATCAGCACGTCTATGTATTTTCATCAAACGTGTGTTTTTTTATGAGAAAACAAACACGGGTATACATATATAAATAAATAAAAGTTAGTATAGATCTGATGAAAAAGCATGTTCCACATATAAAAAATTAATTGACCTAATGAATAACAAAGGTCAGAACCGGGTCAATATTGTCGAGAAATACAACATGTGTTTACTTTATTTTAATAAATCATGTGTCAAATAAGATATCAATAGTCCTACATTGTCTACATTATACCATAAGTGCTTTTTCAATTTTTTATTTAAAAAAAAAAAAGATATTCACTGCAGAACATGTAAAAATTAACGGGTAGATACCGTTTTCTTAACGGTTCATATGTAAGTATATAACGATGGAAATTTTGGGGACTATATATATTCAACATTAAAAAGGACCAAAATATTATTAAGATAAAAAGTCTTCACAAATATTTTTATATTTAGAAGAAATTTTTCTTGAAAACCTGATAAGTACCCCTTTTGATTTTATGAAAAATAAAATTGTTATAGAGAACAAACTAAATGTTCCTTTATAATTCAATGACATTTTTGTTATCGATTTTTGACGGTCGGTGATTCTGATTGTTGGATATGTGTCGAGAAATACATGTATAAGACGGTCGGTGACTCTGATAGTTTGATATGTGTCGAAAAATACATGTATAAGACGGTCGGTGACTCTGATAGTTTGATATGTGTCGAGAAATACATGTTTAAGACGGTCAGTGATTTTGATAGTTTGATATGTGTCGAGAAATACATGTTTAAGACGGTCGGTAATTCTCATTGTTTGATATGTGTCGAGAAATACATGTATAAGACGGTCGGTGATTCTGATAGTTTGATATGTGTCGAGAAATACATGTTTAAGACGGTCGGTAATTCTCATTGTTTGATATGTGTCGAGAAATACATGTTTAAGACGTTCGGTGATTTTGATAGTTTGATATGTGTCGAGAAATACATGTTTAAGACGGTCGGTGATTCTGATAGTTTGATATGTCTCGAAAAATACATGTATAAGACGGTCGGTGACTCTGATAGTTTGATATGTGTCGAGAAATACATGTATAAGACGGTCGGTGATTCTGATAGTTTGATATGTGTCGAGAAATACATGTATAAGACGGTCGGTAATTCTCATTGTTTGATATGTGTCGAGAAATACATGTTTAAGACGGTCGGTGACTCTGATAGTTGGATATGTGTCGAAAAATACATGTATAAGACGGTCGGTGACTCTGATAGTTTGATATGTGTCGAGAAATACATGTATAAGACGGTCGGTGATTCTGATAGTTTGATATGTGTCGAGAAATACATGTTTAAGACGGTCGGTAATTCTCATTGTTTGATATGTGTCGAGAAATACATGTTTTAGACGGTCGGTGACTCTGATAGTTTGATATGTGTCGAAAAATACATGTATAAGACGGTCGGTGACTCTGATAGTTGGATATGTGTCGAAAAATACATGTATAAGATGGTCGGTGACTCTGATAGTTGGATATGTGTCGAGAAATACATGTATACATAAGACGGTCGGTGATTCTGATAGTTGGATATGTGTCGAGAAATACATGTATAAGAACAGTATATGGGTCAAAGTCCCACGCATTCAAACTATCATTTTTTATAATAAATCAATTCAGATAAGAACTATTAGAAAAATCAACAATAACAAGATTTACCCTTCGCATTTAGAATTGATTTAAGCCTTTAAATTTATTTTCAACAAAAGTGTATACTATTTCATAATGGCGGCTGGTTCGCTTAGCCGTAATGTTTCATTTTTTCCGCAACATCACTCCTCTAGACAGTATGTTAATGCAACTGGCTGCCTTCACACATGAACTATTTAGATAATCGATGGAAGACGAATAATAATTGTTGTAACGACTTTCGTCACATTATTTTCAACTCCTTTACAAAATGATATGTTTTTTTTTTAGAAACTTTCCACAGTTTGCCCAGATGCTTTCAAAGTTATCTGTTTCAGATTTGCTGAATGAAGGAAAAGTTTCATGATAAAATACTGATGTACATGTTACATTCTAGAATTTAAACTCTTCGGCAGCTATATCTCAAGCAATCGGACATCCTCGACTAATTCCGTCATACTTCTCAATCGGAACACCTCGACTATTATCCTAATAGTAGAAGTATGACGGAATTAGTCGAGGATGTCCGATTGGGTGTAAGTAAGTGCATGTACAAAACAACAGTTACTATATAAACACGCCTAGACGTTGTTACGTGGTGCGATGACGCACCGGTCTATATGATATTACTTTTAAAGTTTTAACCTTAACCCTTTCCCCCATACGGCAATTATGCAGCAGACGAGTTTGAACGTATTTTGTTAAAAAATAGAAAATATCCATAATTGAATGGATAACCTATGACAAAAAGTGGAAAACATTGTGGCAATGTGTTTTCAAAAAGCCGTCTGCTGCAGAGGCGTCAGAAAGCGTCTATATGAGGGAAAGGGTTAACCTTAACCCTTTTAGCGCCAAATTGTTTAAAGAAGACTCTTCCATGTTAAAACTCGGACGCCTCTATTTTCATGTTATAGGATTTTTGGAACATTTTTATAACTCACAGCCAAACAATGCAGATTTCAGGTGAGACAGCTCGTTACGAGCTGACTCACCTGAATCTGCATTGTTTGCAAAAAGCTCAATATTGCCTGTGGCGCTGAAAGAGTTAAACATCTGGGGGAGTGTATTCAATTGAGTAACCCTGCTTGCATTGACAATGGATCAATGCTAGGAGAAGCTCATATTACGATCAATTAAATGTACCCAATACCTAATACTATAAGACATTTACATTTACAGTTGCAATCGTTTCAAACAAAATAATATTATAACATTTTTTAAAATGAAATATTTATTTCCAATGTTTAAAGTATTTCTTTTTATTGATTCTCGTATTTGCGAATACTAATACTAATACTAATACTAAGTCCCTAATACTTTCCTATCCGATGCGGAATAGTTTACCACTAGCGAATCGAGTAGATTTCGTCATAAGACGGTTTCGCCCCCAGAGCGCTTCATTTTGTTGATGCGTTCTGCAACAATGTTTGCACTTTGTCACTCAGAAGAAACACTACAGGTGGACTTCAACTCAGCACGGGCAATTCATTTGAAATGCGTCCGGCGATTTGGTGTCTTAATGCCTCTCAAATTTCTAATTCGGTAACGACGCGGGCAGTCTTTGATTGGAGTTTTACGCCGTTTTCAACATTATTTCAAAGGTTATATCACGGCGACAGTTCACTTTATTCATGATCCCTGGGTAAACAAACAAGTACTGGGCTAGGAAATGTGCCTTGACCATGGCCATTTCAACATGACCGTCGCAACGCGACTGGGGATCGAACCCGGGACGCCCGGTTCCAAATTCCCAACGCTAACCACTCGACTACGCGGGCAGTCAAACCAGGGGTTGTGAGTTCGAATCCCAGCTCGGTCAACATTCTTTCCGACGTTTGACAAAAGTCACTGCGACATGCATCATTCGTCTTTCACCACTGGGCTAACATTCTATGTGGGACAGCAGCCAGGTGCTTCGAAAGTTTGTTTCTTGGATGACTGGTGTAAGAAAACCAGGAAACATATGAGTAGGTGAACTGGCCGCCGTGATATGACTGAAACATTGTTGAAAACAGCGTTAAGCCCCACTCAATCAATCAACCTCGCATGATATAAGGGTAAATTGACCTACAAATACTTCAGCTATACTCATACTTTTGTGTAATAAGATTCAATTCGGTCAATATGAGACTTTCCCAAATACAACAAATATGCAGCAGAAGAATTTGAAAACATAGTGACAAAAACCTGAAAAACCTCCATTTAAGATAGCTTAATTGTTAAATAAAGTTGTAAATACTGTGGACAAAGGAGAAATTGCTCATCATCAGCAATTTTACTTTCGGCCATAATGTTTTCAAAAGTCGTCTGCTGCTATTGCGTCAACATGCGTCGCATGTGGGAAAAGGGTAAATAAGGTGAAGACGCTGGTCAATTGCGCGGATGCACAAGCTTGCCTGAGGCTTCACTGTAGGTAGGTGCATTAAGATCCCATTTGCAGAATAGCCAGAATTGACTCAGATCATGGTTTCTTTTCAGGTGAACAACGTCAACCCGAGTTTCTTAAAAAGAACCCTTTTAGTAAAGTACCTATAATAGATGACGATGATTTCTGTTTATCGGAAAGGTACGTTCTAGTAATTGTTCAATGAAAGGTTGCGTTTTTGTTTCGTTTTTAATTAACTGTTTATAAACATAACATATGTAGCTTGCCAAAACTTTGATCTCAGCACTCATAGAGAATCTAAACGATAAATTTTCATTTTTTTTCTCAGCAGCACGTTACAATGTGTAATAAAAATTACTTATGAATTATAAACTTTCAATTTTATTTTTTAGACTTAAACTGTGATGATATACATGTACTAGCTATATAAAGTTATTGACTGTTAAATAACAGTACCGCGCATTTTCAAAAATGGTGGAAGACGAATGGCGCTAGTCGCAATGACTGTATTCATTCATTTGACAGAATCAAGGGCCGAGTCGAGATTCAAGCACACGACTCCTGGATCGCTATTCCTCGTTGTTACCGACTGAGCAATGAATGAATTCCCGGAAGTTATAGGTGCCCTTATCTTCTCCGTCTTGAATTGTCAATAACAGACAGCTTATCGATTACTGAACCCATTTATTGCGACAAAACAAATGAATGATAAAGGACTTTATTTGCATTGTTCTATGGAATGAATGATGAACTAAGAACACCCTGGTCAGAATATGCGGATGCCTTGGCTGATCTTGGTCATCATTTAATCGTCAATGTCCAAAGATTATTTTTAATGTAGTGTGATACAATCTTTGTCTTCGTTGATTGCAAAGTTCCGCAGATCCAAGTTCATGTATGTAAAAATGGTTTGATTAAATCGTGGGTCTTTGTTGATCGCCACGGTCTGACATCTGTTTTATTAATTCGTAATTATATCTATGGCTTTTTTGTCTTTTACTTAGTGTGGCCATCATGCGCTACGTCGCCGGAAAGTATAATGCGGCGGAGCATTGGTACCCAAGGAAAGACTTAAAGAAGCAAGCTTTGGTGGACGAGTTCCTTAATTGGCAACAATTTTCCATCCGGAAACCATGCGTGGAACTATTTTTAACGCTTGTAAGTACAGCTCCCGATAATGAAGAGGTTAAGGCATCCCTTCTTCAGAAGCGAGACCGCCTCGGTGGTGTAGTCGTAGAGCGTCCGCCTCGGGTGCGATCCCCGGTTGGGTAAAACCAAGTACTTTAAAAACGGTAGTAATGGCTGCCCTCTTTGGCGCTCAGTGTTGCGATGTTAATATTACGACTGATTGGCTGCTGTCAGGATAAATGAACTATTAGAACTGGTAACTTACCCAGGACTCGCCGTGATATAACTGAAAGCATGTTGAAAGCAGCGTAAAATAACAAACACTCAGAAGCGAGAGGTTGAATGACCGAATAATATTGGGAATCGTTCTGGTTATACCGTTGGCGAACCGCCATCTAGTAAAATAACGGTAACGAATGCCCGGCTATCGGATCAGAGACCCGACATATTAGTTTAGGTCTCTTGTCTAAGGATAGTATTCGAGCTAAGGTGGTTCATAAGTCAGAAATGGCTTGCCCTTTCAAAATAGTCGTGGCACTTTAAATAACGGACACTTTACAGAAGGTCCGTATGAAACAAAACATTGAGAGGGTGTTGCTGTTGTATAACCTCATTCGAACCCTCAGCTGAACTCAATGTATCGTGTTTTGTTCATTAATATATATATTAGAAATCTGGATATTTAAGTAGATTATGGTTATATATAGGGATTCGAATCGTTTCGAGGTCTACGCGTTTATATCTTTACCAGCCATAATTAATTACGTTCATTCCGGGAACATTTGTATGAAACTTTCTTGATGAACTTTTGATATGCACCTTTCAATATATGTAACTTTACTGAAACAAACTAGTTTACTGGTGTTATCTGTCATTCTTATCAGCGAGACGCAATGGTTTGTTTGCGATTTTTAATAGTTCTGAAGTTTATCTCTTTCCCACGTACAGCCGACGACTTAAGACATATTTCTAGGCAAAACATATGCAAACTATCTATAAATAAAAGAACATCTTTTAATAAAATTGAAAATATTGTGGCAGAGGGAGGAATTACTTTAGTCACAATGTTTTTCAAAAATCGTCCGCTGTGGAGACATCATAAAGCCTATCTATGTGGGAAAGAGTTACACACCGAATTTAAAGCACTTTACTAATGTTCAATCAAATTTTTATGAAGTTTTTGTTTTATTAAGATCCACCCTCCGCTAAAAAGTAATACACATATCCTTCAAATTTTATATATGCTTAATTTTATCCAGATATTTGATCAACAGTATGGCACATTTATTACACGCTGTTAAAAATGGCATGTAAAAAGACAATGATACTTTTTTGTTAACCCTGACATTTTCAGAGCAGTTGTATCCGGATACAAAATCAAGTCTTATCTACGTCCCTGACAAAATGTATTATTTAATATCCTTTTTTCAGTTCAGAAGTCGTGTGGACTTCCCAGGATTTCCAAAGCAACCGATAGATGAGGCGAAAAGAGATAAAGCGAAAGAGGACATTGAGAAAGCTGTGAAACATATTGACGAATACTTCCTTAAAGACAAGCCCTTCATAGCCGGTGAGGAGATCTCAGTGGCTGATATTCTGGGTATATGTGAGCTGACACACCTTCAAGCAGCCGAGATGGACGAGGTTTACACGTCCAATCCCAAAGTGGATTCATGGATCAAGAGAGTCGAGGATAAACTTCAACCAGATATCGTTGATGCCAACAAAGCTCTAATGGGTTTTAAAGCGATATACGTTAAATCGAAGTAATGGACTCAGACCGCTAAATTGTGCTGAAATTAGCTCAAATCTTAAATCGTCACACGAAGATCGAGATCAGTCTGCGCCTATGCATTGTCATTTCGTCAACACGTCGGTTTTCGTGTGTTCGCCAATTTAGTACATGCATCAAATGATGCTTGACAATATATTTTAATTGTTGTTTGTTCTTCAGTTATTTTAATAAAGAGACGCAACAATAAGCATTTTGTTTTACATAAATATACATTTCAATGACTAATTCAAAACGATTAGAACTACATGTATATCTTTTTAAGATATTTACTTACACTCGTTTGGCATTTAATCATCGTTTTCTAATACAAGCAATATTTAGCATACTTATTTTTGTTCCACTTTTTTTGGCATTTGCTTACTAACAATAAACAAATGCATTAAAACAATCATCGGCTTTGTCTACCTACTCTTCATTTACATGGTAAATCTTGGGATCGCTCAAGATATTCTTTACTTTCTTGTCGTTTCTTGGCTATGTATGGAGTTTCTTGACAAGTTACTTTCTAGTCGCTTCTTGGCCATGTATGGAGCTTCTTGACGCTTGGTTTACGATAAGTTATGATAAGTCAAAGACCTAATAACACATATTAGATCTTTGGATAAGTTAATTTCTTGTCGCTTCTTGGCCATATGCAGTTTCTTGACGCTTGCTCTGTGATAAGTTACTTCCCTTGTGAATAAAACAAAATGTCGCTTGCGAGTATCGTATAAACAAAGTTGATTATTTCCCCTAATATCGAATGGATTTTAAACAAGAGCTGTCAGAGGACAGCATGCTCGACTTTTTCAAGCTTGCCAATAAAACAAAACTATTTTGGGTGGTACTTTATAAGTCGTTAAAGGGTCCTAATTCTTACACAAACCTTCACTGAATTATGTGCTCTTGGCTGTTGGTAGAGGTATTAATGGTAAAAAGATATTGTTAGTGTTGAAGCTATATCTCTAATTGTCTTGAAAAAAAATGATTTGGTATGAATAAATCAACCAAAATTCTGAATCGAAAGTGGGCAATAATTCTTTAAATAAAACCTTGACAGAGTTATGTACTCTTGTCTGTGGATGGAGGTTACGATGGTATATAAAATTGTAAGTGTATAAGCTATATCTCTAATGGTTTTGAAAAAATATGGGGTGGTACGAAAAACTGAAACCAAGATTCTAAGTGGAAAAAGGGCCATAATTCTTACAAAAACATGGACAGAGTTATGTACTCTTGTCTGTTGATGGATGTTATGATGATGAATAAGTGTTGTAAGTTTAAAAGCAATATCTGTAATGGTTTTGAAAACAAGAGGGCTATGATGGCCCTGGAATCGCTCACCTGATTTATTTTTTTCACTTTACCTATATAAGCCCCGCCCCATGGCAGCCATAGTTTCCGACCAATCAACTTGGCTTGAAGGAATCTGATAGAGGGTCACCCTAGGAACATTTCTACAAAATTATTTGAAAATCGGCCAGACACTTTCGGAGGAGAAGATTTTTTAAGTTTTCACTATAGCCATATAGTGCAAAATAGCCCTGCCCACTGGCGGCCATGTTTTTTGACCAATCAACATGGCTTGAAGGAATCTGAAAGTGGGTCATCCAAGGAACATTTCTACTAAATTATTAGAAAATCGGCCTGACACTTTCGGAGAAGAAGATTTTTTAAGTTTTCACTATAGCCATATAATGGCCCTATTCCACTACGACCACGAATCCCACGAATCACCAAAAGTGGCTAAATTTTAGGATTCGGGAGGATTCGTGATATTTTGCAAATTTTCTGGTCTAATTCGTGACGCTCTACGATTCATTTACGATACATGAACGATAGAGTTACGAATATTCGTGGTATTCGGCTTGGTTCGGCTGGAGTCCCGCGAGAATTGACTACGATGTATAAGAATCTATTACGAATACTGCCCGGACGTTAGGAATCAGTTACGACTACGCTAAGAACACACCGAATGCATGTACGAATCAGGTACGAATACATATGCATTCGTGACTATTCTTGACAATCTGTGAGATTTGACCTCAAGATAGGTATAAAAAGGCCGCCAACCCTGCGTGGGCATCATTACCAAAATGGATTTTCAACGAAGAGCAGCTGTCATATTTGCTCTTGAATTGGAGTATCAACAACAGGTGCTGATAGCTAGAAGAAGACTGCTGGGAAGAAGGAGGAGGAGAAGAGCGCCCAGTTGGTGGGTTAGACCGTGGCTGACACCGGCTAGAAGGCTAGAGTATGGTCATTACGACAGACTGATGCAGGAGCTGAGGGTGGAAGATGAGAATGCCTTTGCCAACTATGTGAGAATGCCACCCCAACTGTTTGATGAGCTACTCAACAGGATTTATCCGTATATCCAGAGGAGGGACACCCACCTGAGACAATCACTAGATGCCGGAATCAAGTTGGCTATGACCCTCAGACATCTTGCCACAGGAGACCGTTATCACACTCTCCAGTATGACTTCCGGTGTGGCTACAGCACAGTGGTATGGAGTGTGCAGGAAGTCTGTCAGGCCATCATACAGGAGCTGACGGACGAGGTCATGACACTGCCAAGGACACAGGAGGACTGGAAGGTCATTGCCCAGCAGTTCCATGACCGGTGGAATGTTCCTCATGCCCTTGGGGCCTTGGATGGCAAGCACATAGCCATTTCATCATCAGCCACATCAGCAGCCACTGACTGTGTTTCTGAATCTGTCACATCAGCAGCGGGCACTGACTGATCAGCCACTTGACCATCCGTAGGTGGAGGGGTAGCTGCTCTGGGAGGGATGTCTTCTTCTCCAACTTCCCTGGCTTTTCCTCTTCCTTTGCCCTTGCGTACAGCTTTTCTTGGCGGCATCTTATAATTCGTGGATTTCGTGATGATCGTAATGCAACTAATGACATAAAATCAATATTAAAATCCTTTATATACACATTACGCCGGGAATCGTGTCTGTTTCGTGACTGGTTCTGGAGGTTCCTAGCAGGTTCGTAGCTGATTCGTGAGCTATTCTGATTCTGTAGATAGTTCTCAATTGTTTCGTACCTGTGTCGGCGTGTATTCGTGGGATTCGTGACGAATTCGTAGTCGATTCGCGGTCAAGTCACGTGTTCACAGATCCCCCGAATGAGTTACGAATACACCCGATTACCTACGAATCGATTACGTTTCAGTTACGATGCCCAAGAACGCACTACGAAGTTGTTACGAATAAGCTACGATTTTTTTAATCGTGGAGTTCGGGGCCAAAACTTTGAACAGTTCAAAACTTTTGTCACGAATTCCCGATCGCTCAAGAATTGCAAGAACCGACTACGAATATATACGAATGAGTTAAGAACTTCGCGAAATGATTACGATCCATCTACGAATCCTAAAAGTTAGCTATTTTTGGTGATTCGTGGGATTCGTGGTCGTAGTGGAATAGGGCCATAAGGCAAAATAGCCCCGCCCCCTGGCGGCCATGTTTTTCGACCAATCAACTTGGCTTGAAGGAATCTGATAGAGGGTCATCCAAGGAACATTTCTACAAAATTATTTGAAAATCAGCCAGACACTTTCGGAGGAGAAGATTTTTTAAGTTTTCACTTTGGCCATATAAGGCAAAATAGCCCCGCCCCCTGGCGGCCATGTTTTTCGACCAATCAACATGGCTTGAAGGAATCTGATAGAGGGTCACCCAAGGAACATTTCTAAACAATTATTTGGAAATCAGCCCGACACTTATGGAGGAGAAGATTTTTTAAGTTTTCACTATAGCCATAAAAGGCAAAATAGCCCCGCCCCCTGGCGGCCATGTTTTTTGACCAATCAACATGGCTTGAAGGAATCTGATAGACGATCACCCAAGGAACATTTCTACAAAATTATTTGAAAATCGGCCTGACACTTTTGGAGGAGAAGATTTTTTAAGTTTGCACTATAGCCATATAAGGCAAAATAGCCCCACCACCCCTGGCGGCCATGTTTTTCGACCAATCAACATGGCTTGAAGGAATCTGATAGAGGGTCACCCAAGGAACATTTCTACAAAATTATTTGAAAATCGGCCTGACACTTTCGGAGGAGAAGATTTTTTAAGTTTTCACTATAGCCATATAAGGCAAAATAGCCCCGCCCCCCCCCCCCCCCCCCCCCTGGCGGCCATGTTTTTCGACCAATCAACATGGCTTGAAGGAATATGATAGAGGGTCATCTAAGGAACATTTCTACAAAATTATTTGAAAATCTGCCAAACAGTTTGGGAGAAGAAGAATTTTGAAGTTTTTTCGGTTTCGTTGCCATGGAAACCAGAATTTTGCATGGATCCCAAAAATTTGAAGGAATTCTTGTGAGGTCATTGAGAGGATACTTTCTGTGAAGTTTCATCCAAATTGACCCACTGGTTACTGAGGAGAAGAAGTTGACGCACGACGCACGACGGACGATGCACGACGCACGCCTGACGCCTGACAAAAGGCGATCACAATAACTCACCTTGAGCAAAGCTCAGGTGAGCTAAAAAGTGAATTGGTACAAAAAACTTAATCAAAATTCTAAGTCGAAAAAGGGCCATAATTCTTACAAAAACCTTGACAAAGTTATGTACTCTTGTCTGTTGATGAAGGTAATGATGGTGAATAAGTGTTGTAAGTTTCAAAGCAATATCTGTAATGGTTTTGACAAACAAGAGGGCCATGATGGCCCTGGATCGCTCACCTTAATTATACAATGTACTGCAATGCAAAACACATCAAGACAATTATTCTGAATGCAACCTCCACAGTGTTAACAATATTTTCCTTCATTTGGCCTAGTGATCTATATTTTTTTACCTGATATGACCCATATTCCAACATGGACTAGATATCATCAAGAAAACATTCTGACAAAGTTTCAACTTGCTCAAAGTAAAAATGCAGCCTCCGGAGTTTGAACAATATTTTCCTTTATTGACCTAGTTTCTGATCCAATATGACCCATATTCGAACATGACCTAGATATAATTCAGACAAACATTCTGACCAAATTTCAAGCTGCTGAAGCAAACAATGTGGCATCCAACGTGTTCACAAGATTTTCCTTCAATTTGATCTAGTGACCTAGTTTTTGACCCGGCATGACCCATATTCAAACTTGGCCTAGATATCATTCAGCTCAACATTCTGACCAAATTTCAAGCCGCTGAAGCAAAACATGCGGCTTCTACAGAGTTAACAAGATTTTCCCTCAATTTGGCCTAGTGGCCTAGTTTCTGATACAATATGACCCATATTTAAACTTGACCTAGATATCTTTAAGACAAACATTCTGACAAAATTTCAAGCTGCTGAAGCAAAAAATGCGGCATCCAACATGTTCACAAGATTTTCCTTCAATTTGATCTAGTGACCTAGTTTTTGACCCAGCATTACCCATATTCGAACTTGGCCTACATATCATCAAGAAAAACATTCTGATAAAGTTTCATCATGCTGAAATTAAAAATGCAGTATCCAGAGTGTTAACAAGATTACACTTCAATTTGGCCTAGTGACCTAGTTTTTAACCCGGCATGACCCATATCCAAACTTGGCCTAGATATCATTTAGACAAACATTCTGATTAAATTTCAAGCTGCTGAAGCAAGAAATGCGGCATCCAAAGTGTTAACAAGATTTTCCTTAAATTTGGCCTAGTGACCTAGTTTTTGACCCGACATGACCCATATTCGAACTTGGCCTAGATATCATTCAGCTCAACATTCTGAACAAATTACAAGCTGCTGAAGCAAAAAATGCGGCATCCAAAGTGTTAACAAGATTTTCCTTCAATTTGGCCTAGTGACCTAGTTTTTGACCCGACATGACCCATATTCGAACTTGGCCTAGATATTATTCAGCTCAAATTGCGGCCTCTGGAGTGTTAACAAGATTTTCCTTCAATTTGACCTAGTGACCTACTTTTTGACCCGACGTGACCAATGTTCGAACTTGACCTACATATCATCAAGACAAACATTCTGATAAAGTTTCAACATGCTCAAGTTGAAAATGTGGCCTCCAGAGTGTTAACAAGATTTCCCTTTAATTCGACCTATTGACCTTGTTTTTGACCTCATATGGCCCAGTTTCGAACTTGTCCAAGATTTTATGGAGATCAACGTTCTGATAAACTTTCATGAAGATTGGATGCAAAATGTAGCCCATAGAGTGTTAACAAGCTCAAATGTTGACGACGCACGACGGCTGGACGCCGGACAAAATGTGATCACAATAGTTCACCTTGCACTTCGTGCATAGGTGAGCTAAAAAGTGAATTGGTACAAAAACTTTAACCAAGTTGTGACCCCAACGCCGACGCTGGGGCGAGTAGTATAGCTAGCCTTTTCTTTGAAAAGTCGAGCTAAAAACTAAACGAAATTAGATTAATACAAGTATATTTAATTAATGGTTTCTTCCTGTCGCTGACTTAGTGTTGAAATAAACTCCCTGACGCTTCTTGTTGCTTCTTGACGCTTAATAGTGAGACCGGGATATTCAAGCCAACGCAGTTTAAGTCTGCAAAGTACCTTCATTGAAATGAGGACATCAACTTGTTACAAATTTGAAGATATTTTAAGCTTGATGCAATCTATCTTTGACGATGTTGTTTACAAAGCAAATCAGAAATATCGTGGACCAGATAGCCTAGATGTAAAGGCAAGCCCTGGAAGGTACGAATCCCATTGTCGACAGAAGGTATATATATATTGCGGGTTGGTGAGCCACCCAGCAAGTTAAACAATTGTATCAAATGCCTGCCTGGTGCCTTGTAAAAAGGATAGGATGCGGGAAGAAATGCTATGTTCTAAGGACAAAAGAGTCTCATAAGACAGAATGGCTGCCCTCTTTAATGGGGGAGGGGGACCGGTGGTCTTATAATTAATACTTAACAAACACAAAACTTTATTCTGATGATTTCTGGGTTTCTAACTAAAAAGAAGTGAAGAATATCCCAGAGCATTTATTCCACATAAAAATAAATCTACAAGTTCATCGTGTATTCATCATCATCAATCAAACTTGACTTTATTACCATAGTACCATCGCGCCAAAGTATCTGGATGCACTCCTAGTTTATAGGCAATCAGTACAATCTGATTAAAACCGGTGACCTGAAATATAAAGTATGGGAAGTTTAGTAAGCAAACATTATTAATAAATAGTGAATTTACTTGATAAAAAAGACTAAAAGCTTGTTTCGCAATCAATGTAAACAAATAAGTTTTAAACTAAAATATGAATTATGGAACATCAAAAAATGCCTGTTTTCAAAACTCTACACATTATTGATTTTACACATAATCACTTGAAAATAAGAAACACATTAGATTAACTAGAATGGAGTGCTTCCTGGAGCACGTGTGTCACCTGCCGGGGCCTAGTCAGAAAATTTTCATTTTTGACAGAAAAGGGGCAATAACTCGGATATAAAAATATTTGGATTATCCCCCTTTTGTGAACCAATCACACACATTGATATAAACATTTGTCAGAAGTTTCAATGTAATCCTTTGAATAGACAAAGTTATTTGAAAACGTGACGAAAAAGTGTGACGAAAAAGTGTGACGGACAGACAGACAGACGGACGGACGGACGGACAAAAAAAAAGTAATCCCTAAGTGCCTACCATGCTACGCAGGTGACACAAAAAGGAGTATTTTGGCTCCTCTGATTTGGTATAATTTAAATGGACTTAGTTTAGTTTAAAGCTATTTATTTTACATCAATTGTGAAACAAGCTTTTAGCTTATATTAATCAGGTGGATGTCTGCTTCCTGGATACTTAACCAGTACTTGTGCCATTTGTGTGGAAACATCCCAAAGGCAGAACCAGCTCATCACGAGATTAGAACCGGGGACCTTTGGTAAGAGAGGCCGACGCTCTACCTCTGCACCACTGTCTTCCACTAGATGAACTTGAAACTACTAGAGCTATACAACAAAGAATTTTTTAAGTAGGTCCACCTAGCCTACATATCATGTAACCCTTTCCCACATACAGACGCTTTCTGACGACTCTGCAGCAGACTCCTTTTGTTAATGTTAATAGCAGAAATTGCTCAAAATGACCAATTTCTCCCTTTGCTACAATGTGTTCAACTCTTTTCAGTAATTATACCTCCATTTACATAGCATTCCTTTGTTTTATTGTATGTGGGAAAGGGTTAACCCTTTCCCTCATACGACAATTCTGCAGCAGACGACTTTGAACATATTTTGTCAAATAATGGAAAATCTCTATAATTAAATGGATAACCTATGACTAAAAGTGGAAAACATTGTGACAAAAGGAGAAATTGCACGTTTTGTGCAATTTCTTCTTTTGTTACTATGTTTTCAAAAAGCCGTCTGCTGCAGAGGCGTCAGAAAGCGTCTATATGAGGGAAAGGGTTAACTGCATGCAGATGCAACAAGACCCTTTCTGTTATAAGACTACATACCCTTAGCCAGCCATGTTTTCTCCATCTCCTATAGGATGTTACTGCATTGTATCCTTTTGTTATTGCTACATGACCAATGGTATGTAATTTCTCCACCTGTAAAAAAAGTAAATGATGTTTTATGTGAAATTCCAAGACGTAATATGAGATGTAGAGTTATGGACTTTACATTTTGGGCATAAATGTTTGCATGTTTGTACAAAGAACGAATGACGGCAAGATTTTCATATAAGAATTTTTTTTTAAACCTATGACTTTGATCAAGTTGGCACTTAGAGCAATCTTCTATTAAATCTGAACTTTAGCTATGTACCGACAAGAAATAGAATTATACGCCATCCATTGTACTCCAAACCAGGTGGAGTTTTTTCTTCAATGTGGGTCTAAGGTCAAGGTTAAATTTGATACTAAACACACCATCTTCCCAAACTATATCTGCAGACCTAATTTGATAAATGCAATTTACACAGTTTAGGAAATAATGGCCTAACTCGATAAATGCTTGTATTTGTAAGGGTCAGACATTTTTAAAGAAGACTACTGAAAACAAAATATCATATCAGTTTCCCACATAAAACAAATCTGCAGGCAACAAATTTGAAAACATTATGGCAAATAAATACATGCAACATCTCTTACATCTGTATTGATGAATGTATAATTATCCAAAAAGTTGAAAACATTGTGGCACAAGGAGAAATTGCTCATCATAAGCAATTTCTTCTATTGTCAAAAAGTTTTCAAAAGTTGTCTGCTGCCTAAGCATCGACTGCCCCTAGGGCGGATTTAATTTTAAAGAAGTCAATGACCAATGACAAGGTCACAAGCTCATACATTTTGTTATCTCTAGGAATTCCTGCCACAAGGAATGTGTATGCCTAATATGAGAGTCATATCTAGGACGGGTAAAACATACTGGCCAATGTTAACGTTTTTGCCACAAACAGACATACAGTGCAATATCTATATGCCCCAGAATCTTAAAATCACAATACACATGTATCTTGAAAAATGGAAGCATTAACATTGCTACAGAGGCTTGAATGTTGTCTGTGTCAGCCATCCGGGTGAGGTTCAACCCTTTCCCACCTATAGACGCTTTCTGAGGCTTCTACAGCAGATGAATCTTGAAAACAATTAGACTAGGTAGAAATTGCTCAAAACGAGCAATTTCTCCTTTTGCCACAATGTTTTCAACTTTTGTCAATAAGTAAACCTTCCTATATAGAGATTTTTCATGTTTTTGATGAGATTTTTTCAAAGTCCTCTGCTGTAGATTTGTTGTATGTGGGAATGGGTTAAGTTACCAATAAATTAACAAAATAGTGTTGAGTTGAATTATTACCATGACGTAATCTTCCATAAGACAGTAGTGTGGATATCCACCAACTTCATCATAGGTCTTCTTGCTCATAAACAACGCTTGATCTCCATAAGGTAACTCTGAAAAGAAATTTTACTTTTATATTAATTACAATTTTTTGAAGCTCAATATATATAAATAAGAAATCTCAATATTCAATCTTTGCAACTTACCACAATCTGATCAGGTTATTCTCAACTAGTTTTAGGAGGATATGTCAATATAAAATTGTTAACACATTACATTCTGTAGTACTAAATAGGGCAATCACATTGCACCTTGGGCACTTTGTACTAAGGTTAACTAAAACACCCAGTGTAGATAGATAGGCATAGTAATTGATTTAGGCATAACATTCCTTGAGAAGTAGTTTTCATTAGCTTACCATTAATTAACCATTTCCCTCATATAGATGCTTTCTAACATCTCTGCAGCAGACGGCTTTTTGAAAACATAGTAACAAAAGAAGAAATTTATCAAAACGAGCAATTTCTCCTTTTGCCACAATGTTTTCCACTTTTAGTCATATGTTATCCATTCAATTAAAGAGATTTCTATTTTTGGACAAAATATATTCTAAGTCGTCTGCTGCAGAATTGTCATATGTGGGAAAGGGTTAAGGGAATTTGACCCTTTCTCACAAACAATCAATCTGCAGCAGACCCTTTTGAAATCATCTAGGAACAAGAGCGCCAAATGTCACAAATTACGCCCGTCCTGTTTTTTGAGACCAAGTAAAGTGGTAATTGGTTGTACGTCAGCCAAACTTAGAGAGCGGACACTGTTAGTACAGTTTTGGCCATTTCGAGGGACATAATTGTGTAGAGACTAAGATAACGTTGTAAGTTATCAAACGTAACCAAGATATTCTGCCCATAAACATATTGTCTAAATTTGGTGATGATCGGTTAAAGGCTTTACAAGTTATTTAGCTGACAAGACCAATTTTAGGTAATTTCTATAATTAAAGGGCAATAACTCTCTATCGACTGGAGCAATATGGCTAGTTATCGAACTTGTCCAAGATATTACGCCAATACACATTCTGACTAAATTTGGTGATGATTGGACAAAAACTCCCAAAGTTATTGAGCTGACAAGACCAATTTTAGGTAATTTCTATAATTAAAGAGGGATAACTCTCGATTGACTAAAGCGATATGGCTAGTTATCAAAATTATCTGAGATATTATGCCAATACACATTCTGACTAAATTTGGTGATGATTGGACAAAGGCTCCTAAAGTAATTGAGCTGACAAGACCAATTTTAGGTAATTTCTATAATTGAAGGGCGATAACTCTTGATTGACTAAAGCGATATGGCTAGTTATCAAACTTGTCCGAGATATTATGTCAATACACATTCTGACTAAATTTGGTGATGATTGGGCAAAGGCTTCTAAAGTTATTGAGCTGACAAGACCAATTTTGGGGAATTTCTATAATTAAAGGGCGATAACTCTTGATTGACTTAAGCGATATGGCTAGTTATCGAACATGTCCGAGATATTATCCCAATACACATTCTGACTGAATTTGGTGATGATTGGACGAAGGCTTCTTAAGTTATTGAGCTGACAAGACCAATTTTGGGTAATTTTTATAATAAAAGGGCAATAACTCTTGATTGACTAAAGCGATATGGCTAGTTATCGAACTTGTCCGAGATATTAGCCCAATACACATTCTGACCAAATTTAGTGATCATTTGAGAAAGGCTTCTAAAGTTATTGAGCTGACAAGACCAATTTTGGGTAATTTCTATAATTAAAGGGCGATAACTCTTGATTGACTTAAGCGATATGGCTAGTTATCGAACTTGTCCGAGATATTATCCCAATACACATTCTGACTAAATTTGGTGATGATTGGACAAAGGCTTCTTAAGTTATTGAGCTGACAAGACCAATTTTGGGTAATTTCTATAATAAAAGGGCAATAACTCTTGATTGCCTAAAGTGATATGGCTAGTTATCGAACTTGTCCGAGATATTAGCCCAATACACATTCTGACTAAATTTGGTGATCATTTGACAAAGGCTTCTAAAGTTATTGAGCTGACAAGACCAATTTTGGGTAATTTCTATAATTAAAGGGCGATAACTCTTGATTGACTAAAGCGATATGGCTAGTTATCGAACTTGTCCGAGATATTATCCCAATACACATTCTGACTAAATTTGGTGATGATTGGACAAAGGCTTCTAAAGTTATTGAGCTGACAACATACTGGAAACCGCCCCCCCACCAACCCGCCCGCCCGTACGCCGCAGGTAAAACTATAATACGATCCGTTTTTTCAAAACGGGCGTATAAAAACTATAAAATATCTTTAAATGAAAGCATCATGATATAATAGCGTTGAAAACATTATCAACTATTTATCATTTTGCCACAAAGTTTTACAAATTTGTCTGCTGCAGATGCGTCTACAGGTGGGTACAGGTTCCAAAGATTTAATACTAAAGTGGAAAATTATCACAGTATATTAATCAATCATGCTAAATATTGATTGATTGTTCGGTTTCTTGGGCAAGTTGCCAGTACTACTGGTCCATTTATCCTGACACCAGCCAGTCAGTGGTAATGGTAACCTCGCAACCCTGAGCGCCAAGATTGGGAATCCGTTCACACTATTTTTAAAAATCTTTCGTATGACCTGTCCGGGGACTGAACTCGCATCCAAGGCAGACACTCTACCACTACGCCACAGAGGCGGTAATGCTTAGTATTAAACAGTCAAGAAGAACAAATTTTTACAGACCTCGTGTTTGGCACCTCCAATTTGTACCTATTTGCAGGCAATACATCTGCAGGATAAAATAAAGTGGTACCCCTGCTCTCCTGTAAATTAAATTCTAAGAAGTAAGACCATTAGCGTATCAAAACGGCATCAAGTAATGCAGTAGTCTAATTTAAAAATAATGGCAATAGAAAAACCTTCTTAATTTTTTTATTTATATGAAAGGACAAATTTAATTCCAGACAATAGAACAAGAGGGCCAAGATTACCATGAAGTCACTACCTTAGTAATAGTGTTTTAGTAAAACCTCTTCAGAACAGAAGAATGTTTCAAGTTTTGTCATATTACCCACCTTTTGATGCAACATAGTGGTATTTTTCTACCAATTATTATGTCTTAACAATTTTTATACAGTTTATCTTGAAATAAGACAAGCAGTTTCAGAGGAGAAGAATTTCAATGTTTTGCCATTTTCCCCTTTTCTGATGCCAAAGCAACCAGAGTTCTATGTTATTTCTTATTATTTGAACAATGTGTGTTCAGGTGGGCTATAAAGCATGACAAAGAATAACCAAAATATCAAACACACAAACAAACACAAGAATGAAAGCATAGCAACATACAACATCAACTTCTTTAAAGCTGGGTCACCAAAAAATCTTGAAAAAGTATTGCTTAACCCTTTCCCTCATATAGACGCTTTTTGACACCTCTGCAGCAGACGGCTTTTTGAAAACATAGTGACAAAAGAAGAAATTTATCAAAACGAGCAATTTCTCCTTTTGCCACAATGTTTTCCACTTTTAGTCATAGGTTATCCATTCAATCATAGAGATTTTCCATTTTTTGACAAAATATGTTGAAAGTCGTCTGCTTCAGAATTGTCCTATGAGGGAAAGGGTTAAATACAGAAGAGAAAACACTAAGGGATAAAGAAAAGTCCTCCTTTTATAACAATGCTTTCAAATGTCTTCTGCTGCTTAGTCCTCAAACATTGTTTGCATAAGATAAAGATTCAACCAACTTACAGCTGTTGATCATTAAACAAGTCGAGTTTAAACTCATAAGCTCCAGCAACATTCCCAGGTATTTGCAAACACTCTGAAGCGGCTATATCAAAATCTTTTGGCAACACTGTATCAGCATGCACAAATATGTAGTAATCTCCTCTTGCTTCTTTAGTTCCTTCTAGGAGTTGATGACCACGCCCTTTGAAAAATCAAAGTCATTGCTACACATTAAATATCTAAGCTCTAGGCCTTTCAGTTTCAGACAAGAGGATTTTAAAAGTTTTTCCTTATATATCTCTTTGTAGCACAGTTGTCCCCAGGACGGGGCCAATTTTGATCCATTGAACAATCTTTGTAGAGGACAACTTGACGATGTTTAAACACCAAATATCTAAGCTCTAGGCCTTTCAGTTTTAGACAACAGGATTTTCCTATTTTTTTTCCTATTTGTAAAACAAGAAACCCCCAGTGCAGGGCCAATTTCGACCCCAGGGGCATAATTTGGACAATCTTTTGTAGAGGACCACTAGAAAATGTTACACTCTAAATGTAGAAGCTCTAGGTCTTTCAGTTTCAGACATGAAGTTTTTCCATGTATATCTCTATGTAAAACAGGTGTCCCCCGGGGCGGGGCCAATTTTGCCGCAAAGGGGCATAATTTGACAAATCTTTGTAGAGGATTTTCAAAGTTTAATAAAAAGTTATTGTCATGGCAACCAGAGTTCTACATGGAAATAATTTCTTTGAACAAATTTGAAACAGGATCAACCAAGGATCATTCCTTCCAAGTTAAGTCAAAATCCATACCTAGGTTTAGGAGGTAATGTTGTTTAAAGAAATTGTTGATGACGCATGGCACACGATGAACAAAATTTATCTGAATAGCTCACTTTAAGCACTTCGTGCGCAGGTGAGCTAAAAATAGGACAGTGAAGGTATTACATTTGAATTTAACTCTCTTTGATTTAAGGGAGTTGGTTTCCATTTGACGTGGCAAATCTACTCAGAGAAATTACAAAGGAATTACTCAGCTTTAAAATATTTGTTCTGCTTTGAAACTATTTGTTTTGGTGGTGATTTATTTCAAGGGTGCAGGCTGTGTTATTAGGAACTCCGAAAAACGGTTTATTAATTCTGGAACAGATATCTGTGGACAACTGTCCTAAATTTCCATTAGTCACAATAAATAAGTATACAGTTCTTCAAAAAACAAGAGCTGTCGGAGGACAGCTTGCTCGATTATTCCACCGCTTATTTAATATTTAAGTTACTGAGATATGGACTGTTAATGTAGTTGCACGCAAACCTTTAACCATAATTTCTAAGTGAACAAGAGCTGTCGGAGGACAGCGCTCTTGACTTTTTTGTGCTTGCCAATAAAACAACTCTTTTGAGTGGTACAGTAAACATAACCAAGTACTTCATCATATTATTTATAAGCAAAGTACTTTATAAGTCGAAAGAGGGTCATAATACTTACAAAAACCTTGACTAAATTATGCACTCTTGGCTGTCGGTGGAGGTAATGATCGTAAAAAGATTTTTGTATGTGATTAAGCTATATCTCTAATTGTTTTGAAAAAAAATGATTTGGTATGAATAACTTAACCAAATTTCTAAGTCGAAAAAGGGCCATAATTCTTAAAAAAACCTTTGCAGAGTTATGTACTGTTGTCTGTTTATGGAGGTTATGGTGGTAAATAAGTATTGTAAGTGTATAAACTATATCTCTAATGGTTTTGAAATAAAGTGAGGTGGAACGAAATTTTTAACCAAAATTCTAAGTAAAAAAAGGTCCATCATTTTTACAAAAACCTTGACAGAGTTATGTACTCGTGTCTGTTGATAGAGGTAATGAAGGTAAATAAGTGTTGTAAGTGACAAAGCAATATCTGTAATGGTTTTGAAAAAAAGTGAATTGGTACAAAACACTTAACCAAAATTCTAAGTAAACAAGTAACTGGAGGATTGCAAGCAATACCATAGTCCCCTACCGGTTTGCACTTTTGAGTCTGTTTCTGTTGTCATAGCAACCCAATGTTTAGGTATATCAAGACAATAAAGTATGAAAATAAAGAAAGGGAAATAACTCAAAAATTAGGGAAGCAAGAGTTATGGTTCATGTGCACTGCACTCCCCCTTGATACGATGTATTCATGTGTGAAATTTCATAGCCATAGCTAGTATAGTTATGGAGATATGCTCCGGACAAAAATCAAGTATGAAAATAAAGAAAGGGAAATAACTCAAAAATTAGGCAAGCAAGAGTTATGGTTCATGTCCACTGCACTCCCCCTTGATACGATGTATTCATGTGTGAAATTTCATAGCCATAGCTAGTATAGTTATGGAGATATGCTCCGGACAAAAATCAAGTATGAAAATAAAGAAAGGGAAATAACTCAAAAATTAGGCAAGCAAGAGTTATGGTTCATGTCCACTGCACTCCCCCTTGATGAGATGCATCCATGTGTGAAATTTCATAACCATAGCTAGTACAGTTTTGGAGATATGCTCCGGACAAAAATCAAGTATGAAAATAAAGAAAGGGAAATAACTCAAAAATTAGGGAAGCAAGAGTTATGGTTCATATGCACTGCACTCCGCATTGATGAGATGTATCCACATATGGAATTTCATAGCCATAGCTAGTACAGTTTTGGAGATATGCTCCGGACAAAAATAGCTAGTATAGTTATGGAGATATGCTCCGGACAAAAATCAAGTATGAAAATAAAGAAAGGGAAATAACTCAAAAATTAGGCAAGCAAGAGTTATGGTTCATGTCCACTGCACTCCCCCTTGATGAGATGCATCCATGTGTGAAATTTCATAACCATAGCTAGTACAGTTTTGGAGATATGCTCCGGACAAAAATCAAGTATGAAAATAAAGAAAGGGAAATAACTCAAAAATTAGGGAAGCAAGAGTTATGGTTCATATGCACTGCACTCCGCATTGATGAGATGTATCCACATATGGAATTTCATAGCCATAGCTAGTACAGTTTTGGAGATATGCTCCGGACAAAAATTTGCCGGACTGACGAGATATGCTCCGGACAAAAATCAAGTATGAAAATAAAGAAAGGGAAATAACTCAAAAATTAGGCAAGCAAGAGTTATGGTTCATGTCCACTGCACTCCCCCTTGATGAGATGCATCCATGTGTGAAATTTCATAACCATAGCTAGTACAGTTTTGGAGATATGCTCCGGACAAAAATCAAGTATGAAAATAAAGAAAGCGAAATAACTCAAAAATTAGGGAAGCAAGAGTTATGGTTCATATGCACTGCACTCCGCATTGATGAGATGTATCCACATATGGAATTTCATAGCCATAGCTAGTACAGTTTTGGAGATATGCTCCGGACAAAAATTTGCCGGACTGACTGACTGACGGACGGAGTGCAAACCTAATAGTCCCCTTCGGCACGCCGGTAGGGGACTAAAAAACCCCCATAATTCTTACCAAAACCTTGACAAAGTTATGTACTCTTTCTTGTCTGTTGATGGAGGTAATGAAGGTGAATAAGTGTTGTAAATTTCAAATGAATTTGAAACAAGAGCGCCAAGTGTCACGAAATATGCCTGTCCTGTTTTTTTGAGACCAAGTATAGTGATAATTGGTTGTACGTCAGCCACACTTAGAGATTGGACACTGTTAGTACAGTTTTACAGTTAATACAGTTTTGGCCATCATAATTGTGTAGTGACTAAGATAACGTTGCAAGTTATCAAACCAGACCAAGATATTCTGCCCATCAACATATTGTCTAAATTTGGTGATGATCGGATAAAGGCTTCACAAGTTATTTAGCTGATAAGACCAATTTAAGGTAATTTCTATAATTAAAGGGCAATAACTTTCTATCGACTGGAGCAATATGGCTAGTTATCGAACGTGTCCGAGATATTACGCCAATTACGGTGATGATTGGACAAAGGCTTCTAAAGTTATTGAGCTGACAAGACCTGATTTAAACTTTAACCAAATTTCTAGGTAAAAGAAAGTCCATCATTTTCAAAATATACTGGATAGAGTTATCATACTTGATTGTTTACATAGGTGTGATGGTTGGGAAGTGTTGTATAAAGTTGCAATGCAATGCATCAAGTAGTTACTAAGATATGGTCTCTTAATGTAGTTGCACGCAAAACTTTAACCAGAATTTCTAAGTAAAAAAAGGACCATTAATTTGCATAAAATGCAGGATAGAGTTATCTTACTTGATAATCTACATAAGTGTGATAGTTAGGTAGGGTTGCATACAGTTTCAATGCAATGCATAAGGTAAATACTGAGATATGGACTCTTAATTTAGTTGCATGAAAAACTTTAACCAGAATTACTAAGTAAAACAAGAGCGCCAAATGTCACAAAATACGCCCGTCCTGTTTTTTTGACTAAGATAACGTTGTAAGTTATCAAACCTGACCAAGATATTCTGCCCATCAACATATTGTCTAAATTTGGTGATGATTGGACAAAGGCTTCTAAAGTTATTGAGCTGACTAGACCAATTTTAGGTAGTTTCTATAATTAAAGGGCAATAACTCTTGATTGCCTAAAGCGATATGGCTAGTTATCAAACTTGTCCGAGATATTATCCCAATACACATTCTGACCAAATTTGGTGATGATTGGACAAATGCTTCTTAAGTTATTGAGCTGACAACATACTGGACGCCGCCCGCCCACCTGCCCGTATGCCGCAGGTAAAACTAATACGATCTGTTTTTTCAAAAGGGGCGTATAAAAAGGCCATAATTTGCATTAAATGCAGGAGTTATCTAAATTAATAATCTTCATAGGTGGGATAGTTGGGTAGGGTTGTAGAAAGTTTCAATGCAATACTTGTAGTATTTAAGCACTTGCATGCAAAACCTTAATCAAGGTGTGTCGTGGATGCTAACGCCATGGTGAGTAGTATAGCTCTCATATTCTTCGAATAGTCGAGCTAAAAATGGACATTAAACAAGAGGCCCATGAGGGCCTATGCTCTACTGGCATTGATCTGGCTTGTTTCAAAAGGAACCAATATGTCATCAATATTCAAATACCATCTAAGTTTGGTGAAGATCAGATAGTAAATGGAAGCTCTATTGTGTTCACAAGCTGTATTATAGCAATTTTGACAATTTCAAGGGCCATAATCCAGCCATGCACAGGTAGATCTGGCCGTTTTTTAGAAATGAACCAAACTCTCATGGATATCTAACTACTGTATAAGTTTGATTGAGATACAATCAAAAATAAGGACTGTATCATGTTAACAAGCCCTATTATAGCAATTTTGACAATTTCAAGGGCCATAATTCATTCATGCATGGGGCGGATCTGGCTTGTTTTCGAAAGGAATCAAGCTCTCATGGATATCTAACTACTGTATAAGTTTGATTGAGATACAATAAAAAATAAAGACTGTATCGTGTTAACAAGCTCTATTATAGCAATTTTGACCATTTCAAGGGCCATAATCCAGTCATGCATGGGCGGATCTGTGGCTGGTTTTCGAAAAGAACCAAGCTCTCATTGATATCTAACTACTGTATAAGTTTGGTTGAGATACAATCAAAAGTGAAGACTGTATCATGTTAACAAGCTCTTTTATAGAAATTTTGACCATTTCAAGGGCCATAATCCAGTCATGCATGGGCGGATCGGGCTGGTTTTCGAAAGGAACCGAGCTCTCATGGATATCTAACTACTGTATAACTTTGGTTGAGATACAATCAAAAGACTGTATCGTGTTAACAAGAAATTGTTTACGGACGCACGCACGCACGCACGACGGACAAATCGCCACAACATAAGCCCTTCTGGCCTTTGGCCAGTAGAGCTAAAAAACAATAACTTTATTGCTTCCTGCAATGTTATTGTAACTAAACTTTAAAACAATTGTTCTGCATGAAGCCCACAATGTCTAACAATTGATTGATTGGGGTTTAACGCTGTTTTCAACCATGTTTCAGTCATATCAATGCAGCCAGTTCACCTTCTCATGTGTTTCCTAGCTTTCTCACACCAGTCCTCAACACAAAATACTTCCCAAGCAACTGGCTGTTTTTCCACATAGACTGTAAGCCCATTAGTGGAAGACGAATGACGCTTGTCACAGTAACTTTTGTCAAACGTCGGAAAGAATGTTGGCCAAGCTGGGATTCCAACTCACAACCTCTGGATTGACAGCTTGCATCGCTACCGACTGAGCTACTGGTGCTCTAACAATATGTCTCTGAGAATTTATTCATGATCACTTTATCGATCAAAGTGTTGTGAGTTTAAACCCAATTTCGGCCATTCATTCTTTCCCATGATTGACATATATCATTTCAACTAGATTCCTTCGTCTTTCATTAATTGGCTAAACTAGAACTATATAATCATTGAAGATGATAAATAACCCAAAAACAGCACCTTGATTCAAAATATGGCTTCCGACCGACCAACAAAAGGGCCATAACTCTGTAAAATTACATGCAATTGTAAGACCTTTATGATATGCACATCTCCTCTTGGTATAGAAGCTTTGTGTAAATGTTTATTGAATTCCACCCTGTGGTTTGTAAGAAATAGGCCGGACAAAATATGGCTTACTTAATAAGTAAAAGGGCCATAACTCTGTAAAATAACATGCAATTGTAACCCCTTTAGGATATGCACATCTCCTCTTGGTATAGAAGGTTCATGTAAAATTTTATTGAATTCCACCCAGTGGTTTGTAAGAAATAGGCCGGACAAAATATGGCTTACTTAATAAGTAAAAGGGCCATAACTCTGTAAACTAACATGCAATTGTAACCCCTTTAGGATATGCACATCTCCTCTTGGTATAGAAGCTTCATGTAAAATTTTATTGAATTCCATCCAGTGGTTTGTAAGAAATAGGCCGGACAAAATATGGCTTACTTAATAAGTAAAAGGGCCATAACTCTGTAAAATAACATGCAATTGTAACCCCTTTAGGATATGCACATCTCCTCTTGGTATAGAAGCTTCATGTAAAATTTTATTGAATTCCATCCAGTGGTTTGTAAGAAATAGGCCGGACAAAATATGGCTTACTTAATAAGTAAAAGGGCCATAACTCTGTAAAATAACATGCAATTGTAAACCCTTTAGGATATGCACATCTCCTCTTGGTATAGAAGCTTCATGTAAAATTTTATTGAATTCCACCCAGTGGTTTGTAAGAAAAAGGCCGGACAAAATATGGCTTACTTAATAAGTAAAAGGGCCATAACTCTGTAAAATAACATGCAATTGTAACCCCTTTAGGATATGCACATCTCCTCTTGGTATAGAAGCTTCATGTAAACTTTTATTGAATTCCATCCAGTGGTTTGTAAGAAATAGGCCGGACAAAATATGGCTTACTTAATAAGTAAAAGGGCCATAACTCTGTAAAATAACATGCAATTGTAACCCCTTTAGGATATGCACATCTCCTCTTGGTATAGAAGCTTCATGTAAAATTTTATTGAATTCCACCAAGCGGTTTGTATGAAATAGGCCGGACAAAATATGGCTTCCGACCGACCGACAGCCCGACACAGTGACTCCTATATACCCCCCCAAAACTTTGTTTTTTGGGGGTATAATAAGCCAGTTACATGTACCTGGGAAGAATGTTGTGCAGAGTGCAGGTGCGAGAAACACAAGTTGGGTTTACTGGCCACTGTGATAAATCTGAAATAACACTTGTCAATGGTGTAAAACTTCAGAAAATCAAAACTCAATATGATCCATAATGCAGGTTCTAGGATAATACAGACAGTCAAAACAAAAATAAACATGTACCTTTTCTACTATGAGCTAAGGTAACTGGAACAGGTGATGTTTCTGCAAATTTCTTCACCACGGCACAAGTTCCATCTGAACTACCGCCATCACATATCACTATATCACATATATTGGAATGGTCATTTACATTCTAAAATAAACATGAATTATTCAATTTTTACCAGAAATTTAAAATCCTTATACAATTACATGTAATCAGCCATGTAATCAGAGCTCTAGATAAGGGGCATTTTTCATGTTCTAAAATCCTTATTTGACATTCAAACCCTATGTTATGGGTACTCAAAATAATCGTCTCAGTGAGATGATTCTTTTGAGTACCCACAACATAGGATTTGGTTTAGTAATAAGAGAAATATTGTGGGGAAGACCTGTTCACTCCCTCTTAAATAGTACTTTGATGTAATATTTGTATTTTGATATTGTCCATGTAAATATTGCCCTGTCACAATTGGAATACATAACAAGGACAGTTTACTAAATATATGTATTTTTTAACTGATCTTTTTATGCATTTATCATGTGATAGTTCAACTTACAAGGATAATATTTCTGTTTCTCTCATTCACTTGAAAACTGCAGTGCCTTTGTGAAAATATGAATGCCTCCCTCTTCTTACTCATCCTTTAATAGGAGAGCAACCTATGAGAGCAGTGCTCCAGCAAAAAGCTAGCCTAATGCAATTGCTTCTAGGATAGTTCCAGATCAACCAGAGCATATGGGCAGTCTGATGTGGATTTGTTATCTTCCCATTTGAGTCAATTATTTTGTTGGTGTTTCACGACGTTTTCAACATTATTTCAATAATATCAAGGTGACAATATACTTATATATGAGCCCTTGGTAAACAAACCAGTACTAGGCAAGGAAATGTGCCATGCCCAAGGGCACTCCACCATTACCACAGTGCTGTGACTAGGGATCAAACCCGAGACATCTGGTTCCAAATCCCCGACGTTAACCACTAGGCCACAGTGGATTCCTACCATATGAGTTAAGGAAAATTTATTAAATCTTCCGACAAAAAATATATAAATTTAGATCAGATAGTTGTAAGAACTGATGCACAATCAAATCATCTAACAAATATTGTAAATTTGTATCAGAAAATGAGTACACACATATACAGATCTTTACCTACTACATGTATTGGTACAAGTTTCTTAACCCTTCCCTACATACATAAAATCAGCAGCAGACATATTTAAAAACATTAACCCTTTCCCTCATGTAGACGCTTTCTGACGCCTCTGCAGCAGACGGCTTTTTGAAAACATTGTGACAAAAGAAGAAATTGCTCAAAACGAGCAATTTCTCCTTTTGCCACAATGTTTTCCACTTTTAGTCATAGGTTATCCATTCAATTATAGAGATTTTCTATTTTCGACAAAATATGTTCAAAATCGTCTGCTGCAGAATTGTTGTATGAGGGAAGGGTTAAGCCATAAAGATGGTTTATCCCTATAAAAGGAATGAATATTAGTAAATAGAGTTGAAAGCATTGCGGCAAAAAGAGAAATTGCTCATAATGAGTAATTTTTCCTTTTGCCACAATGTTTTCAGAAGTTGTCTGCTGCAGATGCATCAAAATGTTCCTACATGTGAGAAGGGTATTAAGTTGGTTCTCCAGGAACACAGTTCATATGTGACTTACGTTCAGTATACTTTTGAGTGAGGTTGTGATATTTTTCTCTTCATTCAATACTGGAATAATAATACTCCATCTTTTGTCACACAAGGTCTGACTCTTCATTTCTATTTCTCTCTCAAACACTCCTATGTCTTCCGCAGTATCCTACAGTTATAGAAGGTCTAACTAATATCTGCTTAACCCTTTCCCTCATATAGACGCTTTCTGATGCCTCTGCAGCAGACGGCTTTTTGAAAACATAGTAACAATGTTTTCCACTTTTAGTCATAGTTTATCCATTCAATTATGGATATTTTCTATTTTTTGACAAAATATGTTCAAAGTCGTCTGCTGCAGAATTGTCGTATCAGGGAAAGGGTTAATAACTGCAAATGGTTTTGTTACTATAGCCATTGGTTTACAATAGTTTCTGAATAGCTAACAATATAGATTAGGCTGCACCAATGTCAAGGCTGACCTTGGTCTACATTGCTCATGAATGGACAATGTAGTTTAAAGTTTAACCCTTTCCCCCATACGACAATTCTGCAGCAGACGACTTTGAACGTATTTGGTCAATAATAATTGAATGGATAACCTATGACTAAAAGTGGAAAACATTGTGTCAAAAGGAGAAATTGCACGCTTTGTGCAATTTCTTCTTTTGTCACTATGTTTTCAAAAAGCCGTCTGCTGCAGAGGCGTCAGAAAGCGTCTATATGAGGGAAAGGGTTAATACTACTGCATAAGTAAATGTTGTTTAATGAGTGTAGGGGTATAAGGGTAAACCTGTTCCCACATACAGTAAATCTGCAGCAGAAAACTTTGAAAAACATCTAAGCAAAAATATGGAAAATTTCTATAAAGATAAAAGCATTGTGGCAAATGGAGAAATTGATCATTATGAGCTATTTCCCCTTTACTTATGCCACAATGTTTTCAAAAGACATCAGCTGCAGATAAAAATCAAAACGCTTCTGCAAGTGGGTAAATGTTAACTGCATAGGTAACACGCCAACATAATTCCAGTTTTGTGCAATAGAAATGCAGGATTCAATTATATTTCAAAGGTGGGAATATTATAGTAAATAAAAAAAATTGTGCTCTGAGAGAATGGGCAAGTCAGACTGCAGTGAGATATGTTACAAAAATTGTAACACATTATGTATTCCCACATCAAGATGCATTTATCTTAATTTTCACATTTATTGACTGCTTTTCCATAAATGTTTCATCCAAAGTCTTTCAAAGTTGTCTGCTGCAGTTCCCTTCAATGTGGTGAAGGAGATAATAAAAAACAAACAAAAACCATGGCCCACATATCTCAAAGATGGCTCAAGCAATGGTTCAAAGATTTTTTCTGCAAGAGCTGGCTGGCAATGTTACTTGAATTAAGTTAACAATATATTACAGATGTTAATTATTCCTTCATATCTTCATTAAGAGTTATCAACCATGGAACAAAAGTGTCACCTGCCAATAACTAATTACTGTCACAAAGGTTAGTTTGCTTGAATTGTGTTTAACATCATCTACAAAACAGTTACACTATTTCACTCATATTGGGGTGATTCCCAGCTTTAATAATCAGTTTGTTAGTCATTGTCGATATCAATCATATGCTAACCATGCAACACCAAGTACAAAGGATTAAAGCAATCTCAACCATTTCTTAAGTCTTTCTTATGACCAAACTTTGAATCGAACCATCTGATCAAAATGTGGCAGACGAAGAGACAGACAATAAAGAAGTGAAAAAGTCTTTCGTATGACCAAACTGGAAATCAAACCCTGATCTACTGCTCTCAAGAAACCCTGATCTAATGCTCTCAGAAACAAAGAACGGATTCAACTCGGATTGAAATTTGCTATAATGTAAAGCTTTCCCTTTCTACATACACTTCTGCAGCAGAGGACTTTGAAAACATATTGACAAAAAAACATATAAAATATCATGATTCAGAGTTCAATTATTAACCCCTTTCCCTCATATAGACACTTTCTGACGCCTCCTGCAGCAGACAGCTTTTGAAAACATAGTGACAAAAGATGAAATTGCACAAAACGTGCAATTTCTCCTTTTGCCACAATGGTTTCCACTTTTTGTCATAGGTTATCCATTCAATTATGGAGATTTTCTATGTTTTGACAAAATACGTTCAAAGTCGTCTGCTGCAGAATTGTCGCATGAGGGAAAGGAGTAAAAAGAGTTAAAAACATTGTGGCCAACTTGAGCAATTTCTCCTTTGGCACCCATGTTTTCAACGTCATCTGCTGCTGAGGCATCAGAAAGCATCTGTATGTGGGAAATGGTTAATCAGCTTGTATGTGGGCAGCTTAGCTGTTCAGACCCTATGTCATGGCACAGGTAGATCTGGGGGTTTTACTGGCATAAAATTCTCAGAAGTGGATGCACATGAGACGGAAGATCTTTATCTTACCACATCTTGTAATACTTG
The DNA here is from genome assembly GCA_031761405.1 of Serripes groenlandicus. Classification (NCBI taxonomy): domain Eukaryota; kingdom Metazoa; phylum Mollusca; class Bivalvia; order Cardiida; family Cardiidae; genus Serripes; species Serripes groenlandicus. The sequence continues at coordinate 42,060,807 of JASEVX010000007.1, forward strand.
AGGTAAATTTTGTAACTGTGAGATCGAGGCTTTTAGCTACAGCACTTGTTCTTGATATACTGTATTGGTTCCCCAGTTATTCCTTTGAATAACCTGTCTTAAATGGTAAAACAATTAAAATGTGTTATCATTTACCAATGTACAAAATCTGTAATGCAAAATGCAGTTTTCCGTATAAACTTTTTGCCTAAGGATTGCATTTGATTCCTAGAAAAATCACAAGATCGTAATTGCACGACAAATGCTTGAAATAAAAGTAATAAAGCAAGAAAATCCAGTATTTCATTGCAGAACAAAATTCTATCATTTAGGTATGACAATTAGTAAGAAAAAAAACTTTAGAAAAAGAATCTTTTCTTAAGGATGATAAGTCAAACACTTTTTTGGGGGCAAAATGTCCAAGCTGTTACTTTGTTTTGTCTGGTTTCGAATGCCTAATTTACAAGTGTATGGTTTTATTCATAGCTTTCAACAAATTTCACCAATTTCACAGCATTTCCTGTTTAGTTGCTAGTGCTACTGGTTAAATTTATCTTGAAGATGAACGTTTTCACAGTAGGTACACACTTTATGAAGACAGAAATAATGTATCAGATAATACTGTATACCAACCAATACATGATTGGGATGCTTTATCGTCAGCCCTATCAGATAATATCCTCCGTCTTCAGCTCTCCAATGACAATATCTGTTTTGTTCAATCCATCCATGCATCATTCAAAATATCGCTTCTAATACCTGGTATATCTCCAACTAGAAGATAATTTCTATTTTAATAACCATTTCATATGTTAACAAAACTCAGATGCAAGTGAAAGTATTTTTAAGATTTCAGAGCTCTAGATAAGGGCGTTTTGCATGTTCAAAAACCCTTATTTGACCTTTTAAACCCTTGTTGTGGTACTCAAAAGAATCGTCTCATTGAGACAATTCTTTGAGTACCCACATCATAGGTTTTTGTTTGATGATAAGAGAGATATTGTATACGCCTCCTTATCTGCACCTCTGTGAGTATTAAATAGAGTCTCCAATAGCATAATAATATAACCTTTCAGGCTCTAGTAATAACCTTTCCCCATCCACATAGCATTTTTACAATTTAAAGTGTTTGGCCCTCAAAATTTGTATATGACTGCCATAATGGCGTTGTGTTATTGATGCCCAAATTTTACACATGGTGTCACAAATGACCCCCATATTTTCAAAGTAAGAATTAAACCTGGCACTGACACTTACAATGACACATGGTGTATAGGAGAAGGTCTCTTCATCTTTGTTCAAGTGAGTTTACGATTCCTTCCGAAGAAACTGGATTAAAGATTTACCTATGACAATACTTTTTCATGTCCCTTGTTAAAAACTGTCTTGTACAGTCAGCATGAGTTTTTCACAAGATCACTTCCAGTTTGTGGTGAAAGTGACATGGAAGGCTGTGTAACTTTCGGGATAACCAGTATTGCATTTCTGATAATGTTCCGCCATTGTATTGAATAACAACTTCAGTGTCACTCTCTATGTAGGCACAGGTTTTGTAAAGCCTTCAAAATATGTTCTGTCTGAAAAAGTTTTGAGTTAGAGATTGCTATGCAACAGTGGTTGGGTTCTTTTTAATAATATTGAATGAGGGGTACTGGACTAAGCCAAATTTAATCCTTTAGCATATACAGATGCTTTCTGACACCTCAGCCACAGATGACATTTGAAAACATTTACCTAGTGAAATTTATTTGAAGGGGTCATTTACAAATTCAGCTGAAGTTGAAATACAAGAAAGGTTTATCTTGAGATAGATATAGGGGAAGGAGCAGATTAATGCTGTATCTCTTTGGGTATACATTAGTCCATATCATTTAGACTTTCGGTTTCTCGTTTTATCATCTGTCATTTATTGGTCGCATATGCAGGATAATAACAAAAATGAAAATGAGCATATATTATATGCGATGTTTTTTTTTGAAGGACTAGGTATACATAAACAATATGGCTGGGAAGAAACCTATATATTTTAAATAGCCATATATTCAGGGGTTTCAAAATGACCCCGTAGCCGGTAAATTACCCATCTACTCTAAAACAAAATGAATTTGAATTATTCCCTGTATATATATTTCTACAAAATTATTTGTAAAACAGCCCAATACTTCTGTCAGGGATATTTTTAAAGTTTTCACTATGGCCTAAGCCATATACGGCAAGACAAGCCACACCCCTTGTGGCTATGTTTTTTAGACAAATCATCATGGCTTGAAGGAAAAAATGTATATATATTGGCTGCCATGGAAGACATTATTTTGCATGTATCATAAAAAATGAAGGAATTTAGGAAAGGCCATTGAGGGATGTTACCTGTGAAGTTTTGTCCATTTGTCAAGGGGCTACCGGAGATTCTAGTAAGTTTGAGAGGTGTACAACTTCAGTACAAGTTAAGAACAATTTTTAGAAATGCAAACCTTTTCGCATGACTGTTTCAAATAAACTGTTCTTTATTAGGGATCAAAATGAGTCCTTCACTTACCATACACACTTGAAGAGCTGCAGCTCCTTCGGGGTCCTAAATGTGTATTAATCTCGTTTTAGCCTTCCCAGGCTTCGGATATCGCGTAAAAAGTATGACAGCATTTCTGTACTTTTTCTTGATACAAAATAGTAAATAAAAGTCACCAAAACATATAACTGAAGGTAGTAGATACCAGCCGAAAAAATATGACTCTCTGTTTACGTCGTCTGCCATTTTGTAGTCATGTGATAGTAAACCGGCTATTTGGTTCCCAACTTAGTTAAACGTGTAATATGCGGTCACTTTTCACAATCAAACTACTTAAAGTACTCCTGGAGATGGTTTTGTTTTATTGGGGTTTTACGCCGCTTTCAACATTATTTCAGTTGTATCACGGCGACAGTTCACTTTATTCATGATCCCTGGGTAGACTAACCAGTACTAGGCTAGAAAATGTGCCTTGCCAAGGCTCTCCACCATGAC